>JAWWMU010000054.1:58442633-58465318 GCA_035048155.1 Cinnycerthia olivascens
GGTGGGTGGGTGGAAAACACAAGGATTGGCACAATTCTGTTCTCTACTGGCAGTGGGACCTGTTGGAAAGTGGAAAAACCCAAGGGCTACTCCCTGCTCCAGGAAATACTCATCACAGTGTGACTACAGACCTACACAGGTGTGTAAGTTGCACCTAGACTGGTGCAAGTCTGCTCCCCACTGGCTGCAAATCCTTACTCACAGCTCGTTTTCCTCCTTGGTCTAATGTATGTTTATTATTCCATACAAAGCTTCAACAAGAAGGACTGAGCAAGATCATAGTTCCTGAATACCTGTTAGCATAATGGTTGGAGTTTTCCCCTGGAAGATGCAGGCTTGTTTATGCTCAGCAAGAGAAAAGAATTGAGCCCACATTTCCCATATGAATGCTCTAATCAGTGAACCCATTTAATAGAAGAATGGAGCCAATCTAGCAGGAGTGCTCAGAAAATGAGTAATGGGACAAGTCCTGCCAGCCAGATACATAGAAGAGTGACTAAGGTGTCTGCCTTCTGCTGCCACTGAATCTGACCCTTATTCCATGCTTTGATCAGGGACCATTCCTTCCTTCCCTGAATAAGGGTAATAGACTGTTTTGCAATTGCAACGTGTAAGAATTGACCCTCCTTACAAGATTTTTCTTTGCTGCAGAGACTGCAAGTGTAGACAGCATCTGCTGCACACTGCTGCTTTTTTCCCATTACTCCCTTCAGCATATTTATTTCCAAATAGCTGTAGGAATTAGCATTACATCTACTGCCAGGAAACCAGTTTGTCAACACTCTCTGGTGGAATACCTTCCATCGTTCAAATCTGATTTGCTGAAAACTGCCCATCAGTCACTTTCATCTAAGAGGAGAAATTAAAACGCCTTCCACTTTTCTTAGGTTGCTTGTTTGTTTGATTGATTGAAACAAAAGATAATGTTTCTATAAAGTAAAATTTATTTGAATTGGAGAAAAATATTTGTTGTTCCTCACACCTGTAGGACTGTGTATTCCTGCCTTGTTCTCCAGGTATGTGTTTATAGAAATCTTTTTCAGAATGCATCACAAAGTAATTTGGGATTAGATACTCAATTTCCTAAACTTTTCAAGTTAGTTGCACTCCACTACTTTCACTGGAACCTGTTTCAACAACTCCTACCAGTGTTTAGAAAGATTCTTGCAATTTTTCAACTGAAGTTTTTCTAGGGGCAATGAGTAACTTTTTTTTTACTTCTCACCAGAATACTCTGAATCTTAAGAACTTTAGCTTCTCTAGCTCTTTGACATTCATCCTTTTACTATATCTATAAAAATATTCAAATCCTTTATCCACAGTGTTAGACAAGCTGAGTTCATGATTTCGGGGAACTTCTCACATGTCAATCTAATTGAGAAGTATCCAACAACTACAATGGGCTCAGCCTATTACACCCACCCTCATGGCCTTAGGACATGGGACATGCCAGATGCTTCCAGCCCTGTCCTGAGCTGCAGAGCAGCTCGGAGCACAGACACCCAGCTTCTTAGAGCATTTTTAATTTTCTCTTATGAGGCAGGGTCTCCATTCTCCTGACCAACCTACTGGTACTTTGTTCTCTCTGTTGCAATTTGCATTCATATTTCATGTCCCAGGCTGACCTGAATTATACACAGCATTTCAGGTCTCACCAGGTGTTGTGTGTTTGCCTGGTATCATTAATCACCTTTCCAGCTCAAATGCCTGCCTTTCCCTGTCTTGTTGTTGCCTCACATTTGTGGCTCACAGTCACTCTTCCTTCTCTTTGTCATGTTTGGTGCAGAGCATACAGAGCAGATGGGGGTTTTTGGCTTCCAAAACCCTTGTACTTCTACTTGCTCACTCCTTTTTTTTTTTTTTTTTTGTTCTAGATGTGGTTCTAATCTTGTTCCATGCTTATGTCTCCCAAAATTGTCATCAATATTCTCTAGTGTTTTGCTCTTGTTATTAAGCTGAGTTCAGCAGGGAAAGCAGGAAATTAAACCAGCTTAAAGCAGAACAAGCAGAACAAGCCACAGCAGTCCTGCCTTCAGCCATGACCTTGTCTACAGCACTGTACAACTGGTAGGAAAGGCTTCCCACTTCTGTCTAAAAGCCACATTGCTCTTGTGTTGCAATCTAAAGGGAAGGAAATTTCTCAGCTCACTCAGCATGTTTCGTGTCCAATACAGACAGTCATTTTGTTATTTTTTATGTAAAAATTAAGGTTTACAATAATGTCCGCTCCATCTACCAGCTCTCTGTGGAGTCTGCTCCAGTGATCCTGTAGTTCTCTTTATCTGAACATATTAACATCTTGAATTTTGCATCAGTGAGATACATAAAAATTATTTTTCCTGCCTGTGCAAAACCTCAGCCTCCCACTTTGCCCTTACCTGCTCAATATTTTTACCATTACTCAGAGCTGATGACAGCTTCTCACTTAGTTGATAGACTGAATTTTAATTTATTTTTGCTGAAATGTAAAATTTATTTATTTCAGAATACCTGATTTTCTATGGGGAAAAAAATAAGTTCTGTAAAACTAAAAATATGCGTTCTGGGATGGAAGTAGGGACTGCATGATAAATAATAATTCCTCTTTGCAGAAGCTTAGAAAGTCTCACATTAGTACAGGAGTTTTAGTACTATTCTGTGAACCAAAATACTACAAAATCTTGCATGACAAACTTGACAGGAATCCAAAATGTGCGTTGTTTGTATGGATTCTGTAAAGCAAAAGAGCAAAGTGTTCTGTGGATACCTCTTCTCTCCACTAACAATTAGATTTCATAATGAGCTGATCAGCTGACAACACCTACAGAAAACAGATGGTGACAATATTTGGCTACTTCCAAAAACCTTTCAAAGCCCAAAATTTACGAAGGAAAAAGTTTGAAGTCAAACAGCAGTCCCTGGAAAATTCTAGTACCAGAAACGTTTTGTTTTTTTTTTTGGCAATACTAAGAAGTGATATGGGAAGTATTCAAATCATTGCACAGGGCTTCAGCTACATATCTTCCACTGACTTCAGCGGGAATCATGCAGTGAAATCCCCACTTATTGCTTTGAAAATGAACCCCTCAGTGCTTCACGTCGTGCTGAGAGACAGAGCAGTGATCCAAGGGCCAGATCCACAGCAGGTAGCAGCACACACAATGTGCCAGAACACTGTAAGGCACCACTGCGTTAAAATATGCAGGCTTTAACTTAAAATGACAGAAATCAAGGGCATTTCAAATTAAGGCTCCTAACGGCCTCCTCCCCTTTGTCCCATTTAGTGACGGTCATACCTTTAGAGCTCTAATATGTAAAGTTGGTTTTTTTTGTCTTCTTCCTTTTCTCTTTTCTATCCTGCCCTCTACATGACCTCTCTTCTAATTGGAATATATCTTGTTTTTCGATAATAGAATTTCCCCAGGAGATAGTCAATTTTTAGAGCTGAAAATTAATTTACGGGCCCTGCTTGATTGCATGCATCAGATATGTTTGTCTTTTACTACATAGTGACCTTCTTCTCCCCTCTCCTTTCACATCTTCATAGCTAGGAATTCACTTCAGAGTCAGATAACATGCCTTTTTACTCTGTAAGACAGGTATTTGTGTCACGCTTTACACGTGCTGCTGTTTGCCCACTGAGAGTGCTCTTGGGAGAGTTGTGTCCCAGTCAAAAGATTGGAAATTCAATCATTCCTTGCACTACAGCTGGTGGGACTGTGGCCTTTCTGATTTTGTACCAGCTGCCAGTTCCTGTGTGTGGAAGTGGCCAGGGCAGAGAAAGGGCTCCATGCTACTCAAAGATACTTTTCTCTTGCAATTTGGTACTTCACTTATGAGCCTGTTCATAACTCCTTCTTTCTCATTTTATAAACCCTTTCTCCTGAGTTTTTAAAATGAGACTGAAAAGGTAAGTCCACACAGTTTGTAGTCACATCATGTGGACAAAGTGGGTGTGCTTCCTCCCTCTAATATCTACCAAAAAAAGGTCTCTTCCTTTCACACGACACCTTAAGAATAGTAATCTAAATGTGATGAATTTTTCCATTTCATCAGTCAAGATTTCTATTTTTCAAGAATCCTAGCATGTTTCCATGAAATATACTTCTTTGCAGGGACAATCTTTTATTTTGTTCAGCTGATGACAGACTGGAGTGCTCAAATTGAAATGAAAAGTTGAGCAAACACAGATGCTGTTCAGACCCGCACGTTTGCTCTCGCTCAGTGTTAAGGACACTCCTGCAATGTTATTTTGATGAGTTTATTTAAGTCAGTGAGTATGAGATTCACCTCATGCAGATTTAGATGGCCACAGCATAAATTTTTACACCTCAGCTGGGCATCCTCAGTGCCCTTTCTACTCAATAAAGAAGAATAGGCAAATTTAGCTCATAACTCATCTGGCCTATTTTGGACATTGCCAACCTTTGCATCCTCAAATCACTCCAGTGAATATAGAAGGAGTCTAAGTGGCTATATCAGATCTAGGTGTCAGCAGCTGTTACATTTAGTGCTTAAATGGATCCCACCTGAAGCTATGGGGAAACATCTTCCACCAAGTGAATTGTGTGTGGTATCCTTTTAAAAAATTTGATCAGCTAATTATATGGTCCTATCAATGAGGTTTCTGCTGGGGCTCACCTCAGACCTGAGGATAAAGAAGTTTTTCAGCAGAATCTATAACAAGTCCATTTTAACGACAGGTTTCTCCCAACTTCCAAACATTGTGCTGGTCAGCCAATGAGCATGTTCAGGTTACATGTTGCTGTAAATAAGATCCTGGATTTTGTGTGCACACAGACACTCCTTTGAGACAGTTACCTGAAACAGCTGAGCTCTGTGATCCGTCAAACAAAAAAAAGTTTATTCTTTAAATCCCGACCTGTTTGGATAGTCATTGAAGTTAGCATGCCACACTAAAAGGAAAAGTCTTTGGCAGCACTGTGAGCAAATGGGACAAATTCTACAAATATTTTAAAAGAATTCAGTTAATTAGATGAGCTGGATATTAATTAGGTGCGTTGGATAGCAGCAACAGACAAGTTGAAATAACCTGGTAACCTCAAAGAGCGAGAAAAGGAGAAAATGAGTGTGCATGCCCAGATACCTTGCTGAGAAAGATCCAACAGATCCAGGTGTTTGGTAGCTATTAGATTTCTAGGCCTTGCTTTAAATCTCTGTAGACCAGCACAGCTGTGCTCTGTAACCAGAGAGCTCTGCCATATTATGTCTGCTGGGGATGTCATCCTCAGGAAGAACAAATAGAAAAAAGAACCACCATAATGTCTCTGATTGAACTTTTATCTGTTTAATGGAGGTGTGCCTAATCTTGCACAGTCCAGGAGCAAAGAAAATAAAATGTACAGTGTCAAAATGCTGCAAGCTTTTAAAACCACTTAAATTAGTATTTCACTGATATTTTTATTAGAATTCCAGCTAAGAGAAGGCAACACAACGTTACATTTTGCTGACCATTTGTCACAGGTTACATGCCAATAAATATTTGGAAACTCATTTGTATAACACTACAGTTTGGTTTAGCTCCTTTGTGAGTACCTAATTTTTGTTGGGAGAAAATAGCAGTAGCAAAATGCCATTACTTTGCACACTAAATACTTACTAAACACAGGACCTTATAGCCAGCCTCCTACCACAAGACCCTTATGAGTAATGCCTGCATCCCCAGGCACAAGCTCTTGGATTCCAGCTTTGGCAGGAGCCTCAGGCTGCCACTTTACACAGTAACAGGGTGTTTGTTACTGGTCCCCTAAAAGTGTCAGCTGCCCCACGTGGGTTGGAAGTCCATCACCACTAAAAGTGTCAGGTGGCTTAGGGACCAGGTACATCCCATTTGCTGTTATCTCATGGGGGACAGGAGAGCTTTTGTGAGAAGGTCTTTGAAGTATAACACCAAACTGGAGGGGGAGGAAGTGGGTAAGTTATAACTCAGGTTGTTCTATGCCCTCTGCTTTTTCATATCATATTGCTGTTAATGTCTGCTTCTCACTGCTGAGGACATACAAGTGAAGCTCACAGGCAGGAGGGGAAGTAATTCAGCTTGTAGTTTCTCTGCTGCACTCTGAAAGAAACAGAAGCAGCTTCACAGACATATCTGTTAGCTCCCAAGGATAAGCTTAGTCTTCTCCAGTACCTCTAAAATCCCCACTGGCTACTTTAGAATTTCACAGTTTCAGCTCAGGTGATAAAGAGTCTATTATGCAAAAAAACACCCCACTTCTTTTATGTTCCTTCCTCACTTTCCCATCTGCTGTCTCCATGTATGTCTGATTTTTCTCTTGTTATAAATATGCTTTTGCAATTGTGGCCCAAAGAGTGTCTTCATTTGTAGACCGCTCTACAATGTGGAATAATGGAACATAAATCTCTAATTCCCAGTCCTCAAATTCTACACTATAGAGAACCTATAAAACAATTTCAAAATATCTATCATTTGGAGAAATTACCCTGAGTTTAGATGGCTATCTTAAAAAAAACTTAAAACAAAACTGTTACTTCTTTAATTCTTGTGGCTGAAAATAGAATTAAAATTCAGGCCAAAAAAGCAGGTTTCATATAACCTGGACCTTGAAAATGTTTGCTTCTTGCTGAGAATTTGTATGAAAATGAAAACAACAGAGCTATAGGTGGTGCTCTCCTGTAACTGTCATAGTGCTGCTCACTGGGTGCCTTTAAAGTGTGACACTCTTGTCAGAATTATCAACATTTTTAGAGACGTAATTCTGAGAGGAATTAAAATGACCTTCTGCACCTTAAAAGGGCAATGGAAGGAGAGAATAGGGAAAAGAGAGAGTAAATCGGTGCATTCCCTTCATTATGAATAAAGTATATTTATTTAAATTGGGCCACTCTGCAGAGCAGCACAGGAGCTAATATTTTGTTGCCAGTGGTTTGAAAGCCCCGCTTCTCAGGGGGAAGGGCCTTTATTCTGCAGCCATCCACTCTGGGAGCATCCCTGTGTTATTTGCAGGGAAGTACATGGAGAATATCTCTGAGGGTAGCACATAATTGTGCATAAGAGGGGTGCTCTCCATTCTTGATATTTGAATATTCAATATCTGAATATTGCACAGCTTCGAGACACTTTGCAATTCACAGGTTCTGATCCTCAGGTGTTACTTAGCAGTAGTGAATCTAGAATTCTCTAGAGAAAAATATTCAACATTTTCCTGATGTATACATCTTCTCCTTCTAAAAAAACAAAAGTGTCTGTGGCTGCTTCTTCTTTGTTTCATCCTGCTGTTTGCATTACTGATTTAAAGAAGACATACACTAGGACCCCTAACAATGTGTCTACAAAATGTATTAGTTCTCATGTTTCGAAATCACGTGAGTTTATTCTGAATTTACTGTTTGAAGTATATTGCCTGTCTCAGTTTTTTCTCTCACAACCAGACAGACCATTATATCAATAGCAGCAAAGAGGCAAGAAGCTTAATTATTTCTCTCTTCTTTGGGATCACAAAGTCCTCAAGTTTTGGAGGGGATTGAGGTTCAAATTAGCAGAATTATATACATTATACTCTGTAATGTATAAGAGAGCTCTTTTACATAGAGCAGAACACGATCTGCGGGTACTGTTGAAATGCACCTGAAAAAATCACTGAAATCTGTGCAAAACTTGGGCTTTATGATAAGAATGTATTCATGTCTGAAAATCAGATGTGCTTAAAGGATTGTACATCTTGCCCATGACGATTTTGCTCTGGTCCTGAGCAGTCCTGCTAAGTGGCTGCGGCACTGGGCTGAGCTCATTGCCTGGTTTTAAAAACTTCTCCTGAAACTTTCTCCTGACCATCAGCTCTGAGTTGGAGATGAAGAAGAAGCACTGAGAGTCTCTTTCTTCAGGCTAAGGGGACTCAGGTGCCACCTGCCCGCTCGAGTTCCAGGGTGCAGGAGTTCTGGCAGCATTTCCTTGCCGGAATTCTCAGGGATGGAGAGCGAAGTGCTGCTTTATGGAAATCCCGTGTCCCTGCCTTGCTCTCACATTCCTGCTGACACCCAGTGGCTTCCCAGCACAACTGCACAGCTTCCTCAGCAGCGAAGGAGTAACGAATGTCACGGCAGCATCTCAAGGAATTTCAGCCAATCTCGACAGCCTCTTCCTTTTAAATCACTTTTTAGAGGGGGAAAATAAAGAAAACGAGGGAATTGGCTTCTTTGGAAACACGCTGCAGGACAGCACCTGGGCTGTGACTGTCCAGTTCCATCGTTTGGGACCTGGATCAGGCTTTGGAAAGCATAAATGATCTCAAGAAAAAACCTAAAAAACAAAGGAGAAATGCCCTCTGACTCTTGCCTTTTCATGCAAGAAGAGGTGAGGAATCGTGTTGTGACCGCAAAAGGCATTTGAGCATAAACCAATTTTTCACAGTACAATATGCCATCACCTCCAACCCCCAAAAGTTTTCATGTACAGTTTGGGGAAAAGAAAAGGGAAAAAAAAAGCCTTCACACAGCTTCAATTTTCTGTAAAATAAGGTGATTTCCTATAGAAACAAATTTCATACCCTGCCAAGTATGAGTACTAGGCTCTCAATATTAATGGATATTTGATATTTTCTTTGGGTCCCTCTCAGCCTTTGGTGAAAGCCCCAAAATAAAGGAGCCCAGCTAAGGATCTTAAGCCTGGCCTGTTATTGCTTTCTTAACAGCAGCCTTTTCTGCTTTTGGAGACAGCTGTCTTGTAACTCGTTCTAAGCAAAAGAGGAATGGGATTTGTATAAAATCCCAGGCATTTGTATAAAAACTCATTTATGTGCAGGATCCAGCTTTGTGAATGTAAACAGCAGCTAAAAACAGCCTTCATCTTTTCTATTCCAGAAATAAGGAGAAAAACCCGCCTGTATGAAGCATATGGAATTCACTCAAACTCGACCATCCAAATGTATTGAAAGTAAAAAGAGTGAAACAATGAAGTAAAAGCAAAGCAGTATCAAAAAACAATATCAACCCCCCTGCATGGTCAATCACAGGCTAAATGCAGCAGCAATGCAAAGAATGTGCAGGCACAACAAGTGTGCCCACACATCGTGCATTTTAAGGACTCACCAGCTAATATTTCCTATCTTTTTCCAGAAGCCATACGGTAAACAGATAGCACTAACAAAGTCAAATATTAATAACCAAGAACTGCACATCTCCAAATCCCCTTCCCCCAACCAGCAAAACCCATAGAAATTTACACTGACCAAAGCAAATAGAAAATAAAAGTCAAAGCACTTACATGGTTGACATTTAGGGATAGAACCAAGTACCCTTTCCATCCTTTTGAATTTCCTAAGTTATAACATTAACAGAAAATAAATACACATTGAAATGGAGTAACTCATGATCGTGACATACAGTCAGTGACAAGTTACAGTAATAAGGTCTTGAAACAGAACATCCCATGGAGAAATTTTATACTGTCTCTAGACAGCTCAGATCAATTTAGCATTTTGTCACACTCTTAAGCAATCTGGTTGGCTTTGTCCACCCAGAACAGTTTTCTCAGTATAATTACTTTCCAGCCATACAGTTCTTTCAAGGAGCAGTATATTTTTAACTCTCCCAACTCTGTGATTGTTTTCCAGTGCGATGGAAACAGAAACAGTTCGCAGAAGCATGAAAACAAATCTACGAAAATGTTGATGGAGGCGACATGACTCAACCCTTCACCTAAAACTTGAATGATGCTTTGGGGAATGTCGAATTAAGCAGGTAGAGAAAAACTTTTATTTCATATTTTATTGATGCTTCTGAGCCCTGTCCAGTTTCAAAAATAGATGCCCCAGAGTAATACATAGAAAACCTCTCAGCATCAAGAAATTATTCCTTCTAGCCAAAGTAACTGAGAAAATGACACAAAAAACAATCCGTGTACTTTCTTGGTTGTTGAAGAGTCAGACCCCACAAGGCCTGCTCACAAAATTGTTTGAGACTACTAACAGCTGTCTCAAATTCTCACATTTTTGTTGTGCAAAAGAGAGAGAGAGACTACACTGCGTTTTTCACCTTCTACCTTTTGCTCCTTGTTTCCTGAAACATGAACTGAAAACTGTGTAACATCTTGCAAACTTATTTCCCACTGAATTGCATACTGAATTTAAATTTTGTAAGACTGCATGAAGCTTAGCTCAGAATCCTCAGGGATTATTATTAATCTAACTAAGATTTTGTTAAAATGGAGATTGGGAGAGGAGTTGGATGCCTTACAGATTTGCTGGTTCACCAATTATTAGGGAAATGACTCCTGTTTACTGACACTAATAAATTATGTTACTTCATGCAGATGAGAAGCTGTTTTACAAAAAGTCAAACCAAGATGAACTTTTTGTCTCAGTGGAAAAATTATCTTTTCTTCACCTTTTTTCTGTCTGTTAATTTCCATTGCCTCATTCCATGAGGTGCCCGTTTGAAAGGACAAAATCTCAGCTTTTAAAGACAAGTGCAAGGCTAAATGTGAAAATATTTAGACACCAAAAGAGAGGTAGTATTTTGTGAAAGAGATTTCAGTGTCCTTCAATGAGTACAAATCTGATGAGAATTTTCTGTTTATTTCCTCCCTGAAATGAAGGAAACTTTCCTGGGTTTTAGCTTAACTCTTAGTTCAACATAATCTTTTTTTTTTTCTGTGGTAGGTTAGGTGCTGATAATCTTTGTGGTCTCATGAAGACAGATTCCTTCATTGATCATTAGAATAGCATTAACCTAGTTAATATTCACACACAAAAACTGGGTGTGAGAAACCCACAGCTGTGCATAGACTCATAAAATCATTTAGGTTGGAAGAGACCTCTAAGATCATCATGTCCAACCACTGACCCAGCCAAGACCACCACCAAAACATGACCCTAAGTGCCACATCTATGGGTCTTTTATGATGTATCATATTCCTTGTTATATACAGACATTATACAACATTTTGCACCCTTGGGATCCCTGAAGCCACTTAAGTACCAAACCAGAAAGAAGAAGGATTTTTGCATCTACTGAAAATATAGGCAAAATTTAGACTAAAAGAGTTTCTTTTTCTTTTGATGAACTTTATATGTTGCCTTTTACACTTGCAGTTTCTCTTTTCTCTGTGTATTTATTTGCATTGGAACAGTGCTAAATCGTTGGTGAAGACATTTCTGGGGCCAGAATTATGCAATACCCCACCAAAAATACTGACTGTGTGACTTGAAACATGAATATAAAATATTAAGTGGCTGTATAGATATAGATACACAAGTACAGAAAAAAAGTAAGTTTACCTATTTGTATAATACTTACCTCTGGTTTTAAAAACAAGGAAAGAATAACTGCTATCTCAAATTTTTCAGCATACACTGAGCATATAGTTGTCTTGACAGACTTCTTCCCCCTCACTAAAACTCCCAGGCTTCACATATTTTAAATGCTGTTATAAACTAAAGTCAGAATCTAAATTTGAATTTCTCCAGCATATGAGGCTTGTTTGGCCTAAATTAGGAAATTAGGCCAAATATCAGTCAAAATGCACCACATATATTATTGGGGAGGTAGGTAGTGCTTATATTTTCAGTACCAGTTATAAATTTTCTTGATTTTGTTGAAAAGCTTTTTGGTGTAGGAATCAAGTCGGCTCCTGTCAGAAGAATGATGGATACCATCAGTGCTCAACAAATTATGGATAATTATACTCAAACTAGCTGCACTGTTTTCTGTTAACTATACAGAAGAGATAATAATAGTTTATGAAAAATATGTTAAATGTGAGCCTCATTTTAGGGAAGGAATGTTTGAAACTGCACCTAATGTCCAAATAGATGAATACATGAAAAGAATGAGGAACTGTCTGTGCAAATGAGAGAGGAGCTCTCCTGACACATTGTATATGAGATTAGGTGCTTTTTTATAAAAAAAAGCAACAGCAGCAACAACAATAACAAAACAAAACAAAACAGCAAACAAAAACAAAACAAAAAAACCAAAATTCCCCAAAAAACCCAACAAAAGACCACATCATTCTTAAAGAGCTAGAGGAATTTGTTGTTTGTGGTGGGATGCTGTTGGAGGCATTTGTCTGCACACATTTAGCTAATATATTTTAACAGATAGTGTTTTGCTTCCCATGACAGCATTGAGATCTATAGCTGTACTGAATATATATTATTTCAAAACCAAATAAACACAGAGAATCACTATCTCTGTGTGACAGTACTCAAACAGATATGTAACAATAAGAGGAATGCATGTGCTCTAAAGATTCATCTATTCAGAAAGATCCCAAAGCACTTACTATATAATTAAGAGAAATCACTTCCACAACTGCTTTAAGAGTAGCAATGTAGCAATAGTTCCCAGGTGTCTGTGATGAGAGGAATCTCTTATCTCAGTGATTATCCCACTGCACTCTATAGATCATCAGTAACCTTTGCAATCGTTGCTGCTGGTAATTGGCTGTAAATATGTTTGAGCTATAGACAATGTATAGAAGATGAAACATGCCAAAAGCCTGATCCAAAACTCCTTGGAGTAAATATCCATTCTCTCAGCTTCCTTTATTCCACCAGGGCTGCTTGATTGCTGGAAGATAACTCTGTTTTTCAGAGCAGTGCTCTTTGGAAGTGACATACAAAGCACAGCTCAAGAATGGTTTGATTCAACATTACAGTGGGAAGGAGAACACACGAGGTCTCCACAAGAGCCTGGAGGGAGCTGGAATGTCAGAGCCCTGGCTGCAGCAGAGGGTGATGCTCTTGGAGCAGTGACAGCAGAGCAAGCAAGGTCAAACAAGTAGAGAGCAGTGCCTGTATGTCTACAGGAGATAGGTGGGGAGGTAGTGAAATTCTTTCTTAAAGTAAGAAAATACAGAGGGTCTCCAGGTCACATGGATTTTTGTTTTTGCCAGGTCTGCTTAATATCCAGTCCTAGCCAAGGGCTTGCATATAATTTGATGCTAGAAGTAGAAATTTGTGTGCCTGGAGTTCCCATGCAGTTGGAGTACTGAAGACAGGAGCTAGAAACATATATGTAAATTAAACCTGTCACCATCTGGTTGCAATATGTTGTTATATTCTACATAATATGGACATAAATATATGACTCATTGTGAATATATTCCATTATCTTCCCTCTGAATCCCATTAACTGTTTTACATTAAACCCTAGGTAGTACTTGTTCTACTCCAGCATCAATTCTAACAAATCAGAAATGGTGACAGCGCTGCCTCAGTTGTACCATCCCAGTGTGAACACTGGCATATATCAAAGAACTGTTAAATTATCAATGTCCCTCTGATGCCACTCTGATTTTCAAAGAAGTCAGCACATTCTAGAGGCAGTACAAGAGTGGCACAGCAAGATGTGACAGGGGCCCATCTCCACTTCCCTGACTTGCACTCTTGGCAGCATAAAGTGAATTATGGCAGCTGCTGGCTGCTGTCCCTCAGAGAACAGCACTCAGGGACTCACCAGCCAGGTTTCTGAGCCTCTTTTGTGGGAGGAGCAGTGTTGGAGGGCAGCTTCTCCTCCACAGCATCTCAGCTCACCTATCCATCCTCCCTTTGCACAGTCTCTGTGTGGGATGCTGCTCCACGCTCAGCCCCTGCCTGGTTTCTCAATCTGTAGGAACGTTGGGCAGCGTGTCAAGGTGTCTGGATGCCAGGGAGACAAAGTAAACAGTGATGAAGTACCAAAGAAAATAAAAATGTTAGCTCTCTGTAGAGTATACTACTGAGCAGAAGGGAGTATTGATGGTCTAGGCAAAAAAAAAGGGAGGACATTGGGAAGGAGTCATTCTGAGAACTCTGTGATGACATGTAGATTATTTTGATCAAAAAATCCCTTAGAAATCAATTTACTATGCTGCATTACATCACTAAATGTTTTTTCTTCCAAGGAATTGTCACAGCAAAACGAGCAGTGCTTAATTTAACAGTGAATCAGCATTTCCATTCTCCTTCTTTTTCCCCCTTTCCAAACTTAACAAGAGTTTAGTGGAAAAGAGTCAGACATTACCAGAAAGCAAAGGCATTCATAGGTTATGCAGAAATGAGCACACATTTGAACCAGCTTTATCCAGCCTTGCTTTTAATGGGGCCTTGAACTCAGCAGAGGCTGTTAGGTGCTTTTGTAATACAGATTAGCAATAATACTAAAGTTCCTCCCATATCTCAGTCCTCTCAAAGAGAGAGAGACTTAGGCTAAGATACTTTAAAGCTCTCCTTAGGCTGTTGTGAGTTCAGTGTGAAAATACATCCGTTGCCATCTCACGTTAACACTTACAGCTCTAGAAGTGGGGGCTTTTTGCTTTCACTATAGCTTGTCAGATTATGCAACTGAGGGAACCATTGATCCTTGAAGGATAAAAATCAGTGGAAGGCTCCTTAAAAGAAAAATACAGTATATTCAAACAGTATTAGAGAAAGTCCTCTCTTTGTAGTTTGAGATGTTGAAGGTCAAAGGAAAAAAAAAAAAAAAAAGAGACCTACATAAAAGTAAAAAAAAAAAAAAAGTTTAGGTAAAGCAACATTGCCAAGTTAAAGTAGAAATAAAAATAAAACTTTAAAGCTTTTTCTGGTATCTGTCCTTTGTTTTTACAATGTTAGCTATTCAAAAGGAAAAAAAAGATTAAGCTATCTACTTTCAAATTGCTATAATAAGGTGTTGGTAGTAAATAAAATGTCTTATTTACCGCTGGAGAACAAAAATGTCAATTTCATAAAAGACCAAATGAAAACTTCAGGAAAAGAATTGTTGAGGAGTTCTGAATTCTGATCTAATTGAGGACAATGTCATAATTTTTAGTGGAAGTCAGGTCCCTGCATCTCTACAGAGAAAAGACCAGCTTTGGAAACGTTGGTGTCAAGCTATTCCTGTCCTCAGTTGTAATTGGAATAAAACTTTGCAGTGGGAGTGAAAAAAACTGGAGAACCTGGGCTTTTCCCTGGGTGAGCTTATGAATTGCTTCCTTGCCATGTCTTGTGTTACATCCTAATAAATTATAACAGCAAGGCAAATCTTGGCATTTCTACATCAGGAGTTTGAAGAAGGCTTTGGCTGGTGGAGGCTTTCTGTGGTGGGCAGGAGCAGGGAATGGGGCCGTGGCTCTAACAGAAAATACTGCTCCAGGAAAAGGCAGCTCTGCTTCCAGGCATGCAAATCATCTCCTGAAGGCTCTGGTTGGGTCCCTGTGGAGAGGGAAAAACCTCCCCCTGGCTCCAGCCCGTGCAGGATCAGGATGGCAGCGTCCCCTGGCACAGCCTGTGCCCCAGGGATCACCTGTGGGGGGATCCAGTGCAGACAAAAAGAGCAAACCACTCACTGAAAGCTGTAAAACTCAAAAAAGTGATGTTGGACTTGGGGGAAAAAATGAACCTGGTGAGGTTTTGCAAAAAGTCTATTAACTTCCTTCCTTGTGGTCGTGATTTCAGAGACGGAATGTGTCTAGAAATCAATTTCTTTATGAGCAGACTTTCAAACCACACCACTTTTTTGTTTGTTTTTGGTGGGTTTTCTTAAAAAATATTGTACTCTAAGGACACTGCAGTCTTGAACAATGACAATGGGATTTGGGTTTAGTTTGGGTTTTTTTTCTCTTGACAAACTCTTTTCGCCTTATTTTCAATACCTATTTTTACAGTACTGAGCTGGGAGAACACTTTTGAACAAAGAGTTAAAGCATGCTTTTGTTTGTTTGTTTTTCACATACTAACCTCTGTCTTTTTGGCCATGATCATAATATGCTCACTTCATGCCTGTCAATTTAAATGAATATTGTTTTAATTTTTATACAAGATGAATTCACACTGTGGTCTTCAAAAAGGCCAGGCAGAGAGTTTCCCAGAAATCCAGCATTTCCAGATAGCCTCTTCGAGTGGAATCACTTACTGCAATTTAAATATTCAAGCACTTTTATTTTAAAGTTAATATTGTTTATAGGAAGCAAATGCAAATAAGTGGTAAAAACCTTTTGGTATTAGGTCATTAAAAATCCATTCTTGACTTCCTGCCCACAACTACATCTTTTTTCAGACCTGTCACCCATTTCATTTAGGCACTTAGCTTTCTCCTAATGAATGAATTGGCATTTCATATTACCTTATTATCCTATAAAGCAAAATGCATACTCAATAACATTAATGGTAATTTCTCATAAAGACACATTATCGATCCGGGTGCTACCTGTAAGCATTGAAAATTGTAGCCTGCACACAGAGCTTTTCACATCTGGGCCTGAAGAATTAAAGAAAAATTAAATTTGACAGCAGTAAATTCACAGGCACAATCTAGGCACCAATTTATATGCAAAATGAAATGCTTTATGAAAATTTCCTCTATTTTCTCACGGAGATTTGGGAAAAAGATTTCACTAGATGCTTCTTTCTCTAATATCCCTCTACTTAAATATTATACTGCAGTCACTGCAGACTCCCTTTGATGTATAAATAATCAAGTTAAATTATGTGCAGCAAGGAGACTAGTGCTCTGCCATTCTTATTTTACAAAGTAATATCTACCCTAGAGGGTCAAATTTCCCTGACAAATTCTTAATTACTATGTTGCAACAGAAGCAGAATCTATTTGTGCATAAATCCTGGGCATTCCCATGTGGTAAGTAACTAATATTACCAACCATTTCACTTGGCCTGTTCACTGAACTCCATAATTAGATAATACTTTTGATGATGGTACATTTGAAGTCTTAATCCATTTAATTTTTTATGAGATTTTTTTTATTTTAATAGGGATATGTTAGTGACCGCTGCCTATTTAAAAATCATTAAAATTCTGTCCACAGCAGTAATAAAGATTAAAGATTACTAATATGGCATTCATAACCTTTCTGGTTTTCTCGAAATCTGGGGCTTAAGGTAAATGTTAAAGGTCATTTAATATGTTAGTCAGTAATTATAATCCTGGGTAATAGGTTCCTTTTCTAATTATCCTGGTATAAAAGTTCTATTGTTTGGGTCTATTCTTCTGATTTTCTTATTTGGGTTTTTTGGGGAATGAGTAATCCCGGAATTAAGTTTCTGAACATTGGTGAAAGTAGGTAATGCACAATGATTAACTGGATAAAAGCCATATGTTTGAATGCCGCATAATACCTTGCCTTGAAGTTACTTACAAAAGATGCAGCATCCCCTTCCAGGAGAAATAAAGCAGAAAGGTCACTGCAGAGATTAATACCTTTTTTTATTTTAATATCAAACATTGACAAATAAGATAAAGGCTTTGTGAGCAAGCTCAGAAGAAAGTGAGAGTGGTTAAACATTAAATGGGATAGAATCCTAGAAAATTCTGTGGGTCATTTCAGAGGCAGGAAAAGGAAACATCCTCCTTGAGGCCCTGATTTGGGAAAACCTTCAGGAAGGCATTTCATGGAATCCAGCACTCTGCATGCCTTCCTGGGGTGCAACTTGAGTCTGCACCTTTTGCCCTGTCATGCAAGTGGGAGTGCTAAGGCTTCCTGAGGAAAATGTTCATTCCCTCTGTTCACAACAAATAAAACCTAACAAAACAAAACAAAACAAAACAAAATAAATCTGTGGGACTGTCTTAGAAACACACTTGTTTTCTATGATGTGGATATCCTGCAATGCCCTTCTTCCCTTGCCTAGAAGGGTGCACAGATATATGTACTGATGCCTTCTGGAGGCTGACCTGGAACAGAGACCAGACAGAGCAAAAGGGAAAAAGAGGGATTTATTAAAAGGCCTCACTGGGCGCACCTGGGTAGCACAAGAGCCCAGCTGGACCACACTCAAGATGAACCCAAAAAGATCACGAGGTCTCACACTTTTATAAGTTCTGGTTTATTAGCACATTAGAGTTAATTGTCTAAACACAGCTTCAGGTTATGAAGCTCCATTCTCCTGGTTTTTTCTTCTCACTTCACTGTTGTTTTGTTCTTGGGCCTGAAAGTTGTATCAGTTGTCCTTGGTCCCAAGCTGGAGAGTGAATTGTTTTGTCTCCCTACTCCGTGAAGAGAGCTTAGTAGCACTTAATATGAAACCTAAAACTACACACCAAAACAGAATCTAAAAAATATAAAAACTAAAACTCAAGGCATCAGTACCCTTCTAGGTGTAGATAATGCATTAACAAAATTTATATACCAGCACCTGAATTCTGGAGTAAGCACTTAAAAACATATTTGACTGCTAGATATTTGATTTTTAATGCAATTTTAAGCTCCCTGTAAGTTAAATGTGTCTTAAAATACTGTCTTAGATCATAGTGCCCTGCTGGATCAGCTTGGAACCTGCAAAGGGTCAAAGGGGATATAAATCCTCCTAAAAACCCTAGATTTCTGGGCAAACATCTTCCTGCGAGCTGTGGATCTCACACTACCACGAGCATCACGATGCAGAAGGAAAAATGCAAGGGAAAACTAGGGCAACAGTAAGAAAATATCTTTGGGAGGTGACCTACTCTTTATAGCGTTTTTCAATTTTATCACAGTACAAACACACAACAGCATTAAAAAAACTCTCAATGTCACAAACTCTTGTTTCAGCAGTAATTATATCTCACTAGCTGGCTTTGGGCAAGTCACTAAGGCTGTGTTTGAAGGGCATCTGCAGGTCGTGATTTTTCCATGGTCACTGAGCAGCTTCTTGAACTGCAGATTTGTGCTGGAGCTGACGCTCTGCGTTTTTTAAAATCAAGCCTCCAACGCCTTAGCACGGAAGTAGAAAAAGAATTGTCAAGCCTGTGAAAAATCTAGTTGTAGTATCTCCATTTTAAATGGATGACAGCGATATGATCTGGTGAGGTGGTATGAAGTTAAAACGGTCAATTTTTATAAGGCATTTCCCTTTACAACAGGAAGGCAACTGCTGGTACTCCAGTTGATAAAACCACTGAAAATCAGAGCTCAAATCTTTTTTCAGCAGCCCTTTATTCTTGAAGATTTAGAAATTCACAGCTTCTTGTACTTAGAGTTATTTTGAAGGAGCTAAAAAGCAGACTGATGAATATAATTTAACTATGATTGGTGAAATTTCAAGAATGCTAAATCAGAATAGTATATAAAACCTTGATTAAGAAATTAATCTTTTATAAGCGTTCCCTTCATACTGAAACCCAAGTAGCAAAATCTAAAGCTTTCTTGTGAAGAAGCAGTAGCTGACTTAAGAAAAAGTTCAACTTCCTGATTTTATCAGTAAATCCATGAGAGCAGCTTTCTTTTAGTTTTTTTTAAATACTAAAGAGTTTGTTAAAGTTTTCATTCTTTTATACTTTTCTCCTTTTTTTTTTCTTGCCTTTTACCTAGCTAAAGTTTCCCAATGAACCTTTCATACCAAATACTACCCGATATTCATTTAAAGGAAAATAAAAGCAGCAAAATCTTTGTGTTGACACACTCATAATTTATCAATTCACCAACCTTCTGATGGATAAACCTCATGGGCAATTCTCATGGCTACTTCTGAACTAGAGAGCCACTCAGAATTAACAAACGCAGGTGAAATTAGTAATGGTTATGAATATTCACAGGAATGTCTGGATCGGTTTCTACCTAAAGAGGCTATTAGCAAATGTTAGCTCTTTAGGGTGCATGTCTGTCCAAGAATAGAGCACTGGAAAAGGAAGATGTGTACATTGTGCACCCCCAGGTGAGGTTCCAGTCCCTGCAGTGACAGATGCTGCCTGTCCCCAGGACCTGCATGGCACACCAGGAGCAGGCAGCCTCTGAGCCAGGCCTCTCCAGCCCTTCTAATCTATATTTAGCTGAGATATTTTGCCTCCTCTCGAGTCAGGATGCTCTGCCATGAGTCCTTCCTACATCACACCTCCCATGCTAGTGATCAAATGTAATTGGACCTGCCTTGCCTGTCCCAGCTGTATTCTGTGCAGAGAGGACCCTTGTGGATAAACCACATCTAGCACAGCCACAGCTGCTTAAGGGCTGATGCAAAATGCCACTGCAAATCATGAAAAAGAGAGAGATTTAGCTTATGGGATATTTATTTTTACTGTCTTGATCTTTAGTATGCATCTTCAGAGAGTTGTCCTAAAATATTTTCCATTATTCTGCAACGTGAGTGAAAAGGTGAGCTAGAAATTTTATATTTTTTGGTCATCTGCCACTTAATATAGCTATGATGAAGAGCTGGTTTTCATGGGGCTGGGGAGGGAAGAGCCACAGTGAATAACGACAGAATGCAGTGAAAAACGTGCATTCACAGCACCTTCTTCCCATCTCTAGCAGGGGGTGCAGCCACGCTGCAGATGAATGTTCATGGTAACTCCATCAGCCAAAGAGCCAAACCGCTCAAAGTCTGTGCATGACTTTTAGGTGAGGCACAAGTCATTGAAATTCTTGATGCCTTCTTGCATATTAATCTGAGTACTGTTCCAGCCATCAGCAAACATCAGGAAAAGTAAATTTAACCGTAGAAAAGCGCTAATTGGATTGCACACAGTAACTTCCTTTGTAAAGCTGTAAGATTTACGTTTGGGTTCTGGGCCGGGAAACTTTCAAAACACCTTTTCTCATTTGGTAATAATTAGGTTTGTGGCACCTAAGTGTATGATGTTTGTTATTTCTAAGTTTAGGGCTGTAAATGAGCAGCTTATGTAAAGGGACAGCTGGGAAACTCAGAAAAAATACAAAGAAGCACTAATTATTATAAATAGTTTATTTTTTCAAAGTTTTAAATTCTTGGTGCAGAATGGAAGAGAGAATAACACACAGAATGTTTTAAGCTATTATTTAATGACAAGCTTTTTAAATCCTAAATTTGCTTTACATCTATGTATACCTTCTTCATGTTTTTCTTCTTTGAGAAATGTTGAAGTTTTTCTTCATGTTTTTTGTCACTTTTTTTCTTTGAAAAACGTTGAAGTTTTTCTCCTATGCATATGACATATTGCTGCACTTATATATATGTCTAGAGAGTCTTGAGGTTGGTAAGACCTTATAGACACAACTTATAACCTGTCTTAAAGATCTGAGGCTTAATTCAAGAGCACAGGGCAACATCATCAGAATTATCAAAATATATTACCTTAAGCCACAGATTATTGCTTGAGAAATAATACAACAGAAAGAAACATATTCCAGTGCCCTGTGGCCATCTCAGAAGCTGCAGAAGACAGTACCAAAATGCACATTTTCTTTGAAATATTCAAAGAGATGTATGCAGGCTGGTCTGTTTTCAATCTGAAACATTAAAATCTAAATTCAGATTTGACACAGTTTTAATAACCAATACCTTAATGTAGTATTCCTGGTTTAAATGTTGGATTACCCAGAGAGGGGTAAAAAAAATCACAACATTTAATTGTTTATTATTTCTACTTGAATTCCAAAATTTAAAAAACTAATAAAACTATTGTCAGTTTTGTTTTTAGTAAGTTGATGTTTGTTTTTTCTTCTTCTCTTAAATAAAGCTCCCTTTCAAGTGACTCCTTATGTCTCAATCATCTTAACAGGCTAAACTCTGAAACTAATTGCTGTAGCTGCGTTTGGAAGGAGTAAAGCAGAGCGACACCCACCAGATACAAAAATCTCCTGCTGGTGATTTATAGGCTGGTGTGGACGAGCAAGGCTGGCCCCAGCAAAAATAACTGTTTGAACTTCCCTGAGAAATGCAGAATTATGTTCCTTTAGTGACTGCTTCACCTGTTATCTGCCTCATGAGCCATCCTGGGCTGTGAGAACCTTTTCCTTTGTGGTTTTGAGGCAACGGCTGAAGGAATAATGCACAGTACTCCTGAACTCTGGCAAAGTGGGGGCCCTAGCAGAGAGCTGGGATTAGGGACTTGCTTTTGGATGGTGCTGGTGTGCAGAAAATCGTGTCTTAAATGTCAGCAGGGTTTTGTGACTTATAACAGTTCTGGTAAGAGAGGAACACAGTGGCAAACTGAGGTACAGGTAGGAATCACAGTAAGTAATGGGGGGCTGGTTACAAGCAGAAGTGCCAGAGAAAGGAAGACACTCAGAGAGGCACAGGATGGAGTCACTGGAATGGTGATAGTGAATAATAATAATAATAATAATAATAATAATAATAGGATTTTTTTAGTCAACTCTCTGCTGTAACGGAATAGTCAAGGGTGAATAGATAAGTGCTATTTTGCCTACATTAGAAAAGGCAAAGTTCTGTGTTTCCATTGTTTTCCACCTCTAATGCAATGCAAATAGCAGGAATGCAAATACTAGGCATCATTATTGTACTACTGTAATCACCTCGTGTTTCTGCATTTTTGGTATTTAAAGACCAACAGAACTTGATCTCTTGATATAAATTCAAGTGGGTATTGCCTACAGAGATTGCTCAGCTTCTGAATCAGTAGGACAATTGTGACCAGATTCTTTTTTCCCTTTCTTTGCATCACAGTAGTTAAAAATCACCTTTCAGACACCTTATTTCCCAGGCTATAAAATACTATGAGGAGAGATTATTCAATTCAAATGAAAAAAGAAGAGGACAGAAGAGAAAGACCAGTGTTTGGAGGTCAGTGTTCTCATCTGCCAAAATGAATTCATAAACTCCATCCAGTTTTTGCTCTTCTGATTGCATACAAATTTCACAGTAGGACACAGTCTCTAATGGCCCCGCCATATCAACTAATGAAGTGTTTTCTTCTTGTAGGTAGTGATATTTGGGAGCTCTGGAGGTTCCAGACTGCTGCTGCAGCAGTTGATGCCTTCTGGAGGCTGACCTGGAACAGAGACCAGACAGAGCAAAAGGACAAAGCAGGGATTTATTAAAAGGCCTCAA
>JAWWMU010000054.1:58474689-58515712 GCA_035048155.1 Cinnycerthia olivascens
TATTTATATTTATATTTATATTTATATTTATATTTATATTTATATTTATATTTATATTTATATTTATATTTATTTATGTGTGCCTATATATTATAGGAAAAATATTAAACTAATCCCCATGTCATTGGTTACGTTGTTGGGATATGTTTTGGATAGATTCTGCTAGTTTTGATTCTGCCCAGTAGAATCTCCTGTTAGTTCCCTTATTAGCTACTGGATTATGTAAAAGGTGATAAAGATGATCTTGAATTCCCAAGGTTTTTTTTCTTTGTTCTCCACTTAAAAAAAAAAAAAAGTTCAATTCTCCACCACAAAGAAATGAGATTCATGTAAGCAAAGAGTAAATAAGAGATTACTTTGAAAAATATGAACTTTTTCTATTATTTCTGGATATGCTGAAATAATCTAGAACAGGTGAATAGGAAAATGAGCGAGTGATTGGAAATCTAGAATACAGGAAATGGGGGAATGTAGTATCTGATTTTTAAAGAAGGGAGAATTGCAGATAAAGAAATTCTAGGCCAACTAGATAAGGAGCAATGCTCAAGTCACCTGTAAGCAAAGGATGTAAAAGTGATAAGTAACAGCTGACAGATACATCAGACTGAGCTGTCAAACCAATCACTTTTCCTTCCATGGCAGGGTAACAGCATTCATGGAATGAAGTGGTTGTGAGTCACCATCTGATTCTGACATGATTTGAAAGATGTTACCATAAATAAACCAAGAAAATGCAAAATGGGTAAGTGTATGCACATCCAGCTAGAAAACTGAATTAAAAGAAAAAAAAAACCTCAAACCAAACCGTTCTAAATGGGTTTCTGTTACACTGGAGCAATGTCAAAAACAAAGTCACACTTTGACCTCCCTTGGGATTGGTATTATCCCCCATTTTTGGTAATGAAGGGTGGAATTGAGCATGTTCATTAATTTTTGTGGATTATATCCAATTGGGACAACTTTCAAGCGCCCTGAAGATTAGATTTCAAAACAATTTTAGCAAATTAGAACCACAGTCTGGAAAAATAAGAGGTGGTTCAATAATGAACAGGCCAAACAGCTATGCTTAATTTTATTCTCTCTGACCAAAATCATGATTTCTGCACAAATATAAGGGAGGGCACAGTAGATTTACCAGAAATTATTTTGGGGTTATAAGGGAAAATAATCTGTACATATACTAATAATTTAACCACTTGTACCATCATGTATAAAAAGAATAGTCACATATAAATCCCAGAGAGTAATATTTTCAACTCTGATCTCCTGTTCAAGTTACTGCACTTTAAGAGAGATGTGAAGAAAGCAGGAGCAGTCCACAGCAAGAAGACAAATATGATCAAAGACCTATAGAAAAATGTCTTACAAGCAAATTTGAGAGGACTGGGCTTGTTTAGTCTGAAGATCAGAAAACTGAGGGGAGATGTAATAGCAGTTTCCAAATTAGTTGATTCCTGTGAAGTGAATGGCAGGAAGTGAACTTCTATTTACAGTGAAAAGAGGAGGGGGAAGATGCTGTGGGGTGTTATATGGAATATCAGAGTCCCTTTCTGTCTGATTTTCCATCTCAGAAGAAGGAAAGAATTTCCTCCCCCTTTTTACCTCTGTCTTTCAAAATTAAAATTATTCTGTAGATTTAAGTCCCTGAGCCTAAATCGGTATTTAGGCAAATGTTAAATGTAAGATTTTTTTGAAAAAGGCAGTCTGGTCCCTGTTCATTAGAGATTTAAGCATATGGCTAAGTTTAAGCCATTCAAGTACTTTAACTATGCAAGTGATTGAAGTTGGATGCTGTTTGTTACATGTATCTGAAATTAATCTGAGTTTAGACTAATATATACATTGCCAACTTAGTTCTCCTATTACTTAGAAATCTATACATATTCAAATTGAAATTTGATGCTGATGAACCGAGGTTTCAAATTTCTGAACATCTATGTTATAGACCTTCATTTCTTGCCCTCTTTCCCTTGCTGGCTGGGGGTCTGTACATCAAGAATTTGTGTTCTGACCTTATAGTTTGAAAGGTATTGAGTGCTTTAGCCTCCAGTATTGAAATCATTGGATGTCTGCTGCTGACTCAGATGGAAGCAAGGTTAAGCCTGTAAATAGTAACATTATTGAAAATCACTTTTTTAACGGCAATTTCCTAACACCCAGGCTGGTTTTATCCAACCTCTCCCCTAAAATCCTACGTGAGGGCTTGTACACCCACACAACCATTAACACAGGACTGGAAAAGCAGGCAGCCCCATTTGCCCACGTTTGGAGAGGACATTCCTGAGCATGTAGCTATTAAAATAGTAATTTTTCCATTATTCTGCAGTCCAGAAAGGGTCTGCAGACATTCCTTTACCTGCACACCTGCAGGTTGTCACAGCTGCTGGGTTTCCTGTGAAGAATCCCCCAGGTATGTCACTGTTGTCCCCCAGTGAGGAGGTGGAGTAAAAGGATCCTGCATTCCAAGCATTGGGGAATGTGTGGAATATCTGATCCTACAGAATCCTTTCTGATCCTACAGACAGTCTGGTGGCCGAGAGGTGGCATCTGAGCATAGACTGTGAGGAGTTAAACTGTGCATGAAGTTACATTTAGCTCCATAAATCCCTTTTGCTAGTGAATCCCAAAGAGAACTGAGTAAAAACTTCTTGGAAAGCACTTAAAGTTAACACTTCTAATGGATAATTTTTTTAATCTTTAGCTTTGGAAAACCTAATGTTAAATTACTTCATATACTAAATTACAAGAATGGGCTAAAATCTCATTCCCTACTTTGAGGTAAAAGATAATTTTTCCATTTAAAAAAATAATGTAACCTTCTAAATTATTTGTTTTCATTTTATTTTATTATTATGTGTCTTTTTAATGTTAATTCAAAATATTTTTGTTCTTTTCCCAGCTGAGGACAATTTTTAAGCAAAAGCACAATGTGGAGCTGTCAAACTAACATAACATGGAACCTGTCCATGGCATAAAGGCACAGTATGTATTAACCAACCAGTAGAAATTGTTGCTCTTTGCCATTTAAGAAAAATCAGCTTTGCTACTGCAAAATAATACTTTGATGAATAATTGTCAGATCCTGATGTGATATGACTCAGCTTTGCTTCAGCTATTTCACAAGAGTTACTGCAGTTTGTACCTTCTGCACTCAGCAGACACTATGGGAAGCTACTTTTAAGGAGCTCTGTCTGCATTGCTCAGTGTAATGTTATACAAAGACTCATCTTATATACATAAAACCTCTTGAAATATACCCAACTAATAGGAAAAAATCTCTCCCAGACTCCATAACTGTCAGAGTAAATTGTGCAGTGTAAGGCTCAGGTGAAATCCTGGCTCTTGGGTTCCACCTGCCTGCAGTTGCCCAGCCCAAATTACTTCCTTGAAGTGTTACCTTGAACCACTTTTGGGAGCAGCTGGTTGTGCAGGAAACATCTTGGTGCTGTGTTGTGGAGAATCAAAGGTTGAACTGAACATAGCAGGATGATACCTGAGGATCTACAGTGAGTTCACCTGTCCTTCCTCTCTCACCACTGTCTCTGGTAGCCATGCACTTCACAGGCTCAGCTTACACATTCCCCTTCACACAGAAAAATATCATAGAAGAACCATAATAAGGGCTTTTGAGGAAACTATTTGCAAACATATCTGCCCCACTTTTATTTTGGTCTTTTCTTTATTGTGCTGAATTTTCCTCACTGGAGCAGGTGATTCTGTTGGGAAAGAACATGAGTTTTATTTTTCTTTGTTTTCATTCCTTCTCTTTAAAGAAATTCCTGTTAATTAGACTTTTTTCCCCATTCTCTCACCTGGTAAACCAGCTAAAGTCTGGAACTGAACATCAGTAAATTCAAACATACGAATAACATTCAAACATTATGCATAATGGGTGGTAGCATTGCACAGTGGTTTCCCAAGGTATTCCATAATAGAAACAAACATGCTCTTGCAGTACAATATTAAGATATACAGCATTTCAGCACTTTCTGTGCTTCCAACAATTAAATTACAGTCTACCCTGTGCTGGGCTTCAGGAGGAGGAGCACAATTCTGTTCCCATACCACTCTGTGGAGTATTAAACCTAGTTATTTTATTAACTAAAGGCTCTCTTGGGAAAGCCAACTAAAATTATCATGTCCTCTCACACACATAATGTAATTAAGGCCCCTATGCAAAAAGGTACTTAAGCACATGCTTTACTTTAAGCACAAAGGTAGACGTCTTGATTCAATCAGGATTACTGCTGGTTGAAAATTAAGTGCATGCGTAAGTGCTTTGTGCTGAGGTTCCTATCATCAGAATAACTAGAGAGCTATCAGGAGATAAGTTTTGCCTTGTTATCCAGAATTAAAATGGATGAGCTACCATGCTTTTCCCCCTCAAGTTACTCTCAATGCCTATTTGGAACTTTCTGCACAGTAAAATGTGCAGGAACTCTGAGGTTTCATCTCTATTAAAACAAGGCAAAGCAAACAAACAAAAAGGTATCTTTTGTTTCCTATGGGCAACACATCCTTATTTCCTTGGTTTAGGCCTTTGGTTGAAATGTCATTGGTTGCAAAGCCATTTAAATTATATTATATATTGTCGTTGAGTTTCTTAAATGGCTGTCCTAAATGAACAGTCAAAGGAAGGTGTGGGAATCATTTCTTTGAGAGCGAGCTCCTCAGTACACTTTTTTTAATTTCCATGAACATTATACAGTCATCACTGAGCTGTGAGACTGGGAGTGGTACTATCCCCCAGAATACTTCTGTGTCTACATGTACTTCACTTTTATGTGCAATGATGGAGTGTTTCTACTCCAAGCTGTGGTCACGTCCTAGAAATAAGAGAGAAAGCCTCAAATCAGGACCAAAGAAGGTAAAAGGAATGGAGCAGCTTCTCAAAGTTACCTGTTCCAGATCTGAACTGTCCTATTGAAAGGATAATATTACCTACAGTAATAATGGCATCCTCAGGCATGCCTTTATCCTCCTGCAGCAGAGCAGAGAACACACACCAGTGCTCTCCTACACACTGACACAGATGCTCTAAACTTCTGAAGTGCTTGTGGTTGTGGCAGGCCTGGCCTTCCTTTGATTGCATTGACAAACTCAGAAAAATTAAGTAACACATGATAAGATCCTTAGCAAGTTTCTTTTATTTTAATTTTTTTTTTTAAAGTTCATGGTGCACCTGCTGAGATAAGAGGGCAGAAATGTCAGCATACTGCCCTATGCTGCAAAGGAAAATTCTGGGGATTGAGTCAACATTAGCTAGATATTACTCTCTACATACATATAAATATGTTTATATATGCTATTTATATTTACTGTCAAATGCCATGAAATGCCTGCAATGCAGGCAATTCTCCTTCCCTCGACCCACCTGTAAGTGTCTGAGGTGTACTGGAAGTTTTGCCATTCTTGGTCATTCTCTGATGGGTACCAGAAATCTGTCTGCTCAGATTTGTATCAGCTCAAATCTCCTAATGGTGGTGAGCCAGGCACACTGCTGCTTGTGCTTCACTCTCCCTTTAGACAAACCTTTGTTTGTCTGGGCTGCCAGAATCCCAAATTCCCAGGCACTAATTTCGCATAGAAAACATTGGAAAACCAACCACGCTATCTTTTGTGCCTTTGCATCCACCTGCTTCTTCCCCCTGTACTCTCCCTTTCAGTCCTAAATGTATCTTTTCCTCTGCTGCCTGTCAAACGTGTCTTATACTTCAACTGAAGGAGAAAATCCCTTAAGCCACGATGCCACATGTTCAATGCAATCAAAAGGAGTTTGCCTGGTGTTAATTTAGGTGTGCTGGATCCTATGCACCTGGGAGGAGCGTGTGGCTGTGCCATATTGAGAAACCATACATTACTTATCTCTGAGCTGTAGCACAGAGAAATAAACAGCCATATGGCAAATGAACTTCGCTTTTTATGACTTTGTTTTATTTGTTTCAAGATAGCACAGCGCCACAAATCCAGAATATTAACAATGCTCCATCTGGAAAGTGGAAGGTTTTGCTGCTTTGCCATCCTGTATTTTAGCTCCCCCGAAAAACTGAAGTTGCTCTCCCTGCCTCCTTGCCTTGCCATAGCCAGGGAGGTCAGTGAGAACAGAACTTCTTTCTTTTGTCTTTACTGGGCTCATTAAAGATCCAAATGCACAATACAATGCTTCTGATATGAAATAATTGGAATAAGTTAAACTTACAGTTTGATGGCATCCTTATTCCATGATTTCTCTTCCTTTTAAAAGAGAATGGAGTAATTTCTGGCTCTGTCACTCTTTGGCTGAAAGAACTGTTGGGCAAAGTCAGTGACCAGATCTATGTCTTTGTTATTACAATATAAAATGGAGGTAATTCATACTACTGTAAATAAATAGAAATTATTATTATGGTATGTAACTACCATCTACCACTATTCCTATATCAAAATGCATATATGTACAGCTATATAACCAGACCTCCAAGGAACCCATGCGTATAATTTAACAATTTCTGGGCCACCATTCATTTTTCTACTGTTTCTTTCCATGTCAGAATAAAAATTTGCCATCTAAATCACTTAAAATACACTATTCTTAGCCTAGATTTGTAACATTACAGTTATATGCATTTACATGTGCCCATATTTTCAGGGTCTTTAGGTCTTTTAACCCACTTATTCCTCAAGCAACCAGAGGTGTGAGTGAGTATATTATAAACTTCTACAGTCGTGAACAATGCAATTCTAATTATAGGGATGTGCCACACTGTAGTCAATCTCTCAGCAGTTCTAATTATAAGACATCATCAGGTTAAATTAATAAATAATGAAAGTTAATTTAGAAGAAGTTCTGCAAAAATGTAAATGACACTTTTACATACAAGTAGAATTTGTAGTTAAACTGAGAAACGTCATACAATAACTTCATAGCTGCATGCACAAGTCTGTGAATTCTTTGCTTTGATCTTTTCTCTCAGATGTACTGGCAGATCATGTAGGCTGTCAAATGGACATGCTAATTATGCATTTACAAAATTTTCTGTGCTTAGTAACAGATATAAACTCAAATCAAACCATACTGCCATCTCCTTGAGACATGGACAGAAGTGCTTTGTCCTTTACCTGCGTACTTTACTCTTCCTGGTCACCTCTTGACCATTTCCCTTTTCTTTATTTTAAGACTTGTGTGCCTTGATCATACAAAATAGACTTAAAGTCTTCTCATGGTTAAAGCAGAACATTACAATGTGAAAATTATTATATATTTTGTCCATCTCCAATAAAAGCTTAGATGGTTTTCTCTATTCTTGACTTGTAGTCTCCCAAAAATCAACATGTACTGTTTTATTTTCTGTCTCTGTAATGCTTCTACAAAAGACAAAATGCCTAATAGACAAGGTTTTCTGATGTGTGATTAATTTTGTGATTTCACTTTCTTTTTATGGAGTTTGTCTTCTACTAGATAGATTCCTGAATCCATATCCTAGAAGGGAAACGTAAGACGTTCAAAAGTGACTAATGATCTAGGAAATCTGAAATATTGCCTCTCAAACTTTATTTTGACAAGTTCCTGTGTTCATCTGGTGTCTCTCAAACCAAGTATTCACTTCTCAAGCTTCTGGTCAAATGGGGAAAATCGGTCTCTATTTGTAGATCACTGTTGAACAAGAGCCTTGACTTTGATTTCATACGAACAGGCATAAAAAAGAAAAAATAAATCCACTTAGAAAGGAGATAAGACTTCAAGCTGGAAAAATTCCTTAACTTCAATTTCCTGCAACTTTCCCTGGAATCCATACTGATGCTATTACAGTTGTCAGCAGCACGGGATATGAGCTTTGAGTTGATCACAGCCTCAGAAGTGTCAATTGGTTTGATATTGAAGCATTAAATGATAGGAATTTCTTCCTTATTTTTCTCCTTAGAAGTTATGAGAGGAATAAGGGTGAAACAATGGGTAAAAAAAAATTTAAATATACTCTTTCTCATTTAGCAATGGACAGTCTTGAAAAAGAGATGTCTGTTGAATGACTTTTTCTGAATATGGTTCTTTCTGTGCCTGAGAATTCCCATGCTAATGACAATGAAATGGAGTAGCCATAAGGAAATAAGCACATTTATCTTCATCTCAATTTTATCTCCTCTTGTGTATTCCTAAAGCTCAGCATCTCAAATCATGACAGATAGACTCTGCAACTGTTTGCTGCTGTTGTCAACTCCATCACTACGGTGAGATCAAAGTGATCTTTTAGTTCCATATAAACACTTACTGTTCTAACAGATTTTACAGAGAGACAAAAGAGACTCCACCACCAGCCTTACTTGGCTCTGCCACTGCCTTCTCTCTTAAAGTCATAACTGGTGTCTCCTGCAGGAATATTATTTTCAGCAAGCACTTCTTTTATTCCCACAGGTACAATGTCACACCTCTCCTTTCGTTCTTACCAACCCAGCTCCTTCCAGAATGGGACATTAAATTTAAGGACTTGGTGAACCCATTGGAAAATCTTTTGTCTCAGTTTGGAAAATAGGTGATCTCAAATGGCAGCAGCTGAAAGAGAAAAGTTGAAGAACAATTTTTTACTACATTATGAATACATTTTCCTAAACAATTTTACAATTTCCATGGGACATAATTTAGTGTTCCTCAATATTTTCAATTGACTATAGGAAACAGGCAGCAATAAAACATTCATTAATATCATACACTGGTAATTTGCATTAAAGGTGAAGGATGCCTGACTGACTCATTGTAAATTAACTGCAACATCATAAAAAAATTTTCTGGGTCTAAATTAATGCATAAACCAGGGTGGGGATGAGATGGAAGAGGAAGCAGAGGATAACAAAAATAAATTTTCTTGAAAAATTCATTATTATTATTATTATTATTAATACTATTATTATTATTACATACTTTCACACTCTGATTTTCAAGTCTTTAGCCTAGTCATTACCACAGTATCTCTTCTGTAGATGTAGACACATATGTGGACATTTTCATGTGTCCACAGAGTTGTTGAATGTTTTTAAGACTGGAGACTTCATGAGAGATTTGAACTCTACATGTTCAGATGCAATTTTTTTTTGATAGCTTGACTTTTAATAGCTTGACTTTTGGAATCATCCAATAGGATTTCTTAGTATCAGTCATAAGTGTAGATTTCTGAAGGTTAAGGCTGTTAGCTCTGAACTCCTTTCATCAGTTTTATTGAAGACAAAAATGGACAAAAACACAGTGCAACACAAAAAGATTCCGGTCCTATCTTTCCAGCAGTCAACAATTTTAGAACATAATTATCTTTCATGAAATAAATTGCCTGAGATTAAAAAATAGGTTAATTTGATGTAAAATTGAAAAGTTAACAGTAAATCAAAACAAAATTTTATAATTTAGTTTATTTATCTTTTACTGCTTGGAATAATTTTATATTTCTCTTGGCCACACTGAATTCAAATTAGTATTAATATCTGCTTCTTTAAAAGTTTTGCAAGATTACTTTAATACACATTTGGTGTCAGGTGCACATATTTTTTTTCTTTTGATCTAATAATAGTTGAAGATTAAAGCAGTGACAGCAAATGGTAACATAGGTGATAATTTATTTCTGGAGTGTGTGTGAGGGTATCTACACATGCATGAAATGTAGCTTATAATCTAAACCTGGCAGGGGGAGCTATTACACTTCAGTAACATTTGTAAACCCAACTTGCTGAGAATTCAAGCCAGATAGTTTCCTACTCCTCTGAAAAACTAAAAGTGGTGGTATAATCAAGGCAGACAATACCTAAATATGCTTTTCTTGCCTCATACATCTTCCCTTCATGCCCTTCAAGGAAGCCTGCTCTCTCTGAATGGAAATTCACATTTAATTTCCAGTCTTGTGGTTCAGCAAAATTAGGAATGTGCTTTCCCAGTGTTTGTTAATATGCACATCTGGCCTCAGAGCAGCAGGTAAAATCTCCTCTGTAATCTAGTCTGTTTATTTCATTTGGCATACACCGCTATAAAAACCATAAAGTATTTGGAGTATTTCTTTATGTGCCAGGAAGTAGACGTATATGAAAGTTTAAAAATTAAAGGTAATTGGTAAACATTATGGTTTTTTCCAAACACTGTGAAAGTTGGAATTTGAACTTTGGGAGGTGGGACTGCACTGATAATAGTCCCTTGAACAGGAATATCCTGGAGGAAAGCTTTGCAGAATGGATCACAATTAATACACATTATTCATTCATGCAGGAATTGGTGCTGAAGTCCTCACAAAGATGGAAACCCAGCACAAGCTCACTGGTCTTTTGTGAGAGTAAGTGAAAGACACTGACAGCAAAATCAGAGAAATATTTTAGAATTTGTATCCTTGAATTCTGTTTCTCATATTTTAAACCTTTTGTTTTAAAGAGGGATTCAAGCAACATCAGAAATGAGAAATTATTTACTGGGTAAGGGGAAGCCCTGTCCATACACACTGAGTAGGAGAATTCACATTTCTTCACTCTGGGAGCGCAACAACCACATTATTCTGATTCAGATGGACCCTGCCAGGAAACTCCACGCAAACCAAAATGTATGAAGATGTTTGTTCTTCTTCCCTACGGCCAACTCCAGTCTTTGATTTCTGTATTTTTTTTTTTTATTTTTTATTAGCCAATCCTAGCAAAATTAACAGTAACAGCAAATTTTGCCTTGTAGTCGCTCACAAATATTATTTTCTTGTCTATAAATCATATTGCTTATGAACAGCACCAAATCAGAGTGTCTATCAAATGATAGCCAGAATCTTCTTCCTTTTCCTCACAGCTGCTTAAGTGTAGAAAAGTGACTATTTTAGTCCCACTAGAGGAGGGAATGCATTGAAATTTCAAGACCAAAAACTGAATCATATCCTGTATGTAATTTGTAGAGTTCTCTAGGAGCAGGACAAGGAAAGGACAGCCCTGGAAAACTTTCTCACATGCAAGTGTCTTCACAACCTCTTAGGCTGCAGAAACACCCTGCACCCCACATACACCTCACCTGGCAAGAAAATCATGATATTGGAGAAAATCCTAGGGCAAATACATGGTTGAGGTAATATTTTTCATTCACTTTCTCTATCTTTTTTCCTGAAGAGGTAAACATGAATTGGGTCTGCCTATTCTTTACATCAGCAGAGCACAAACAAAAGATTTTTTTTAAGATTTTCCAAAAATCTAAACAGCAGGCAGCTCGAGCCCCGACCCCTCCAGAGGAGTTACTGATGGTGCTCTCAGCGTGTGATTTCTGATCCACAGCTGCTTTGGTCTGGCTGCTCTGGAGTACAGGAAGAGCTAGTCTTGTAGCGCAGGCAACGTTTAGAGGCATTTCCTTAAACTTGGAAAAGTTACTTTTATTTTAGAAGAAAGCAGAGATCAACACCTAATCCCTTGACCAGAGGTGCCAGGACTTTAAGAAGAACAACAAATATCACAACAGCCCCAAAGAAAACAGTGAGAGCTGGCATTGCTGCTGTTGGAAATTTGAATTTGTGAACAAAGTTCAGGCTAGCTGTTGGTTTCAGTCTCATTTTGCATTCAAGGCAGTGTTGATTTTTGAGTACTTCTGTGGTTAAATAGTTTTTATTCCACTAGTCAGGATGATTATGACTTTGATGCAGGCTGTAGCCTTCATGTATCTGTACTCAGTTCATCTTGGCTCCCTAAGACTCAGGCAAGAGATTGGCATTCTCCAGTTATCATAATTATCTTTTGTATGCAATAAACAGAAAAATCTGTATGGTGCTATATGACGGCCATACAAAGCCAAAAATCTGGCTGCAAATTTGCATTCAGGTGGGACACACACATTTTAAACTCAACGCTGCTCTGTTTTCCAACAAATTTGATCTAAAATAAAGTTGGGCCTGTGTTAATAATGCTAGACCAGGGATCAGGAGAATTTGATGTTATTACCAGTTGCAATATTGGCCCAAGAAGCAAGCCTGTAGAAATAATTTTATTCCTTGGTACCCTGTTCTAGTCTAATTTTACCAGTTTAAAATGTAAATTGAAGATTGTTGCTGACTCCAAGACAAGGATGTGTCTGTTGTAAATTAGCGTGTGAGTGTGCAAGTGAAACATTTGTACAAAATTGTACCAAATATTTATAGACAAACGGCCATTTGAATTTGGAAATGCCAAGCCTAATTGACAGATATATATTTTACTCTAAGTCTATTAACCATTTATTTTCTTGTAAAGAAGAATAATAATAATGGCCTGTTGCTGTTTTTTGGGTAAAGTTTCCTGCATGTTGGGGATCCTTTGAATAAAATGCTGGCTTAAAAAACACGATCAATATTGATTCCTATTGAAAATATAGAGGGTATGGATATGGGTTTTTCTACACAGGATCCCTGTTGTGCATGTTACCACAAAACACAAAATGTTGTTGACTTGGAAATTATAACAAACAAAGAGCAAGGCTGTCAATAGAAGAGCTCAACAATTTCTGTCATTTCATACAGAGGAGTAACAGCTTCTTAAATAGGCATTTTTTTAAGTCTGAGTATTTCTTTGACCCACCCCACTTTCAGGCTAACCCTTATATTTGGCTCAGGTGGGCAACTGTACCTTGAATACTTCCTTGGCAGAGGGGTTGTTGGTTGCTATGTTCTTTTCACTCTTGTAAGTACTCCAATTTTTTATATCTAATGGGGAATATATTTTCTCAAAAGGGAAAAGATATAAAGTCAAATTTTCAAGAACTGGATTGACTTTGAAGTGCAAGGCCCCTTGAAAGGCATTTCTGGGAGAGGAAAGTTTCCTTTTGTGATGTTCATGTTGGAATGAAAAATTATGTTTGAGGCTTTGTGGGACAGCTGTTAAGACTGAGAGTCAATTGAAACTAAGAAAAGAGGAAATAATGAGCAAAAAGTGGCATGAGCTCAAAACAGGGTAATTGTTTGTTTGCTGGGGAGGAGGATGATGGTGTCACATGAATTAATTTAAGCCATTTTTCTAAGGAAAGAAAATCTGTGCTGCTGGGAGTAGAGTCCCTTCCTGGGGAAGAACATAGTTATGTTCAGTACCTCCAATACCTGAAGTCTGAAGAGTTAGGATCTAATAAAAGAGTAAAAGAAGCATCTGTAATATTCAAAAGTGATTAGGATGACAACAGGATTGCAGGAGAGAAAAACTCTAGGGTGGGACAGATACAGACAGCTTTCTGGAGCTATCAATAGGCTTTTACAGCATCTTTTTTCCTTTCTTTTCTTGAATTTGTTGGCAGTTTCTTTGTTAATTTATTTTCTCACTTGAGGCCTCTCTGCTAATAGCATAGAAACCAAAGTTTCTTGGGAAGGAGTCAGCAGCTCAATATGTTTAGCTAATTCTTGTCCTTAGCTGTTCTGTGCTGTTGCAGCATGCCCTGTAAGACATACCACAGTCCCCTGAGACACAATTGCACTGCAGTGATGATTATACACACACCTGGGAGATTTGGGTCTTGTGCTTGGATTTATGTGGCAAAATAAATCTTCCTACATCTTTATTACTATGTCAAAAGTACCTCTAATCAATCTTCTGAGCAATCATGACAAACCTTAAGTATCTTATTTTTTAATTTTTTTTTTAGTGAGGCCTCAAATTTAAAATTGATTCCTTTTGATAGGGGACCTTCCTACCTTGCAGGAAGGTTAATGATTAGACTGGGATAACCACGGTGTTTGAGAATCAATAGTAACTAATTTACTATTATTAGCAATAAGGAACTTGCTGTTCCAGAAAAAGAGATGCTCAGCTGAACGTTTTAGCATCACTGCCTCATGCATGGAGGCCCCAAAGTATGGGATGTGAAAGTAAAACATGTTTGATTAATGATGACTAGGTTGAGTTCATCTGATGGCTCTCAAAGCTACAATCTCACTATTATCTCCTGATTAATGTCAGGCATCAAATTCACAGTTGCTGACTCTGACTGTCCATGCCAGACTTTATCAGTGCTGTGAGATGTTGGTCCCATTTAGATTGTATCAGCCTGCAGTGAGAATTATTGTATCATTTTGTGGGTATTCTGTGTGGGATGTCTAAAAGTTATGCACCCAAATTTGAGCCAGTCACCTCAGGCTCCTTTAATGCTCCCAGAAATGCAATTGATATCTCCAGAGTGTGATTTTTCTGACCTATTGCAGACACCCCCATCCCAGAATAAGATAAATTGCTCTCTGGAGATACCTGTTTCTCTCTGCTGATCATAAACAGAGCTGAGGGTACCTGCTTCAGACCCTGGGCAGATGGTGACTAAATTAGAGCAAATGAATCACACCTTTGCTATCACTCATGACAAGTAAAACAGGATTAGCCTCTTCATTTGTGTGGCAGGGGGGAAGGAAGGAAGTAAGAACAGGTAATTAATTATGTACCTCTGCGCACAGTGAAAGAGCCTCAACGCTGTCAAATAAAAAGGTGAGGGGTTTATTTCACTTAAGAGTGTGGGTTAGATTTCCAGATCAGCACTAGACTAATGAGAAGATGAAAAGCAATAATTAAAGGCAGAAAAGATAACAAAAGAAAGAATCTTGCCCAAACACTTCATTTTCCTCCCAAAGCACCCATCAGTCATGTGTAAGGGAGCCCCTTAAGATCTCTGATAACCAAAATTGATGATTATAATTATTTATACTTGTCTGGTGTTCTCATCACAAAACTTTTAAACCTCTTAAGAAATGGGAGTGAATATTGTTGTCCTCAACACATAGAGGGCAAAACTGAGGCATGGTATGGTCATAATGTGTCAGAGATTATATGATTAATCAGTACTGAAGCTGAAATGGCAGTTCAAATATTTTAATCCCTGCCTTTAGACCTAAGCACCAACTCATGCTGTTTTTACCTTTTCTCTCTCTGCATTGCCAAATGCATAATATGAACTTACTGTGGCTATTCAAATATTACTTTGGAATGGCTTCCAAACTTTTTAGAGGCTCAAGTTTGTTTGGGTTTCTTTTTTTTTGGTGAAGGCCATGAAATAAATCCAGCTTTAATTGTCATAGGAACTACTATAGGAGAAAATCTAAGTATAATCAGTTCTGTACAGAGAAAGTGATGTGGAACTGCTCTAAAGTGCAGCTACGTTGTGTCCAGGGAGAAAAAGTTACAGAAAAAATGTACTTGAGTTATTTTATCTGCTGATTCCTTTAAAAAAATGGTCTAGTCATGTTTTATAAATATGAGTTCCAAGATGCATTTTGGTATCCTTTTCTGCTTGTATTGCAAACAGGGCACCTAAATAAGTGTGATTCCTAGAGCTGATGGGAGAGACCCCATCAAGACAAGATGTGTGACCACCTGAATTTTGTTGTGCAGCTTGTTCTAGCACTTGCATTGTGTTGGGGCTGTAGGAAAGTACTCAAAGATATATCCATCAATAGCTCAAAATTCAGTGATGAAATGTGTTAGAAACATGAAATCAGGCTGGAAATATTGGATCTTAATTGAAACATAAATGTAATTAGAAGGGCAAGAACTTTTTAAAATTAAATTCAAGAAGTGTAAGCACTTCTGTCTCAAACAAAATAACTTCATTTCAAACCCTAAATATGAAATTTGGTAGGCCTAGCTGAAATTTTGAAGGGAAGTCTGTATACGGTGACACCTGATGAGTGTTTTAGGGAAGCAGGATTTTTCTGTGGTAGTTAGTGCTGCAGAAATAAGAACAAATCAAATCGAATCCACTTGAAGTTTTAATTTTAAACTGCCATGAAATGTGGCAGAAACAAGTCCTGGGGAGGGGCCTGAGCAATAATGCTTCACTCAGGGCTATGAAATGACTCTTGCAGAGCACCAGTGACTTTCATGGCTTGGTGCCTGTCAAAGAGCAATTTATTTCACACGGCAAGGGCACCAGGGCTCCAGGTCACCACAGGACAAACCTTCCTGCTCTGTGCTACTGTGGGGATAGTCCGTGGTCTTGCTGAGATGTTCGAAAGGAATAGATGTTAAACCAAATAGGGTTTTCTTTAAATCAGGAATATTTCCTTTTTTTACAGCTCTTGAAGTCCCTCTTGAGTTGCTTTCTAAGCCAATGAACTGATTATCCCCAAATACATTAGTAGGAACAGCATTTTGTGTTCTGATTCCATGAGATCCTAACTGATTTCCACTCCTGTTGAAATCATTAAATATGCTCAACGTTTTTTTTAAAAAAGATTAATCCCTTTATTTTATTATTTTCTATTTTATTTTTAGCAGGCATTATCTTCATAGAGAGAATTCTTAAAAACATCATAGTTTCCCTTGTGATAGTGAGGAAAACTTTTTTAAAGAGTTTGATTTTCATTCTAAATTAAACATCAAAATGAGGAAAAAAAGGATCATGTTTTTATTTTTTTAAATAGACAGATGAAAGATTTTGTTATTAATAATTGACATGAAAGCCTTTCGTCTTGAACACTGGTGTATGTAAACCTCAATAAAATCCTAAAAGTGCTTTTGTAGAACAAGAACAGTCACAAAAATCTGAATAAAGCCACCTTTTCAAAGAACATGATGAGAAAGGGGAAAACTCTTAGATGTGCAGAGCAACACATTTTACATTCATGCCCTAGTTATTAGGAAGCTTTGAAGTACTCACTGTTATTGAATACAGTGTGTACTGTAATTCATTTGGTGCCTTCATGTGGAGCTGAAAAGTTCTAGCCAAAGTGCCTTGGCTGTTTTGTGAGCCTGAGAATCTGCATGGAAGGAGAAAAATGGTGTTCCAGTCTAAATCTCTTGTAGTCCTGAAGGTCTGACCTTGGAAATTATCATAGCAATAATAAACATATAAAATAACAAAAATATATAAAATAATAAACAGTTGAAGAAGAGTGGATTGGGAAAATAGAATTTTTTCAGTTTTGGATTATGTTTTTAGGTCTAATACAACAGAAAATATGAGAAGTGTTTACAGTGTTAAACTAGCTTTCAGAAGATGGTATAAATCGAAGACTGTCTACAAAATAAACCAAAATTGTCTTCCAATCCAGCAACATTCCAGAGAAATAAAATGAGTTACCTACACTTGGGGCACTTTTAGGGGTAGGTTTCAGACCATAAACCAGGACTACCTTCAGCTCAGTAAGACACAAAACAGGGGGTATTTCTGGACTTCTTGTTTAGTTATTCCCATCTCCTTGGGAAGTAGGGATGCTGCATTATCATATTTGAGAAAGAAACAATAAGAAACTAATTACAGGCCCAACCCTGCTGCTTTTTTCATGTTCATCTCTGAAATTATCCACTGGAACCTGGACACCATTGAGTAGCTGTCCATTAGCTGAACATTACTTGGAGCTGGGCTCTCTCCCCAGCTGACAGCTTGCTTCTTTTGCAGACTGTTTCCAGACCATGCCCTAAAGTATCCCAGATATGATCTGCTCCAGGAGCTGACAGCGGTATTTACTGCTCCTCCTCTCTCTATCCCTCTCCCTGCCAGGTGTTCCAGTGCTTGCCAATGCAGGATTGATGTGCTCATGTGTTTGTGTGGATGCACTTTCTGATGTGCTGAGATTATTGCATTTATCTTTTCACTGAGTAAATGTCATGCTGTTGATTCTTGCTTGATTCCAACTGGTGCCTCCAAGCAGAAATGTGTGCAGCCCATAACAAGCCCTGTGGACCTTCTGGTCACTATGGTGTCTGTTTTACTGAATTTCTTTCCTCCAGATTGCTTATGATTTATTTAATATCAGTGCCTGTGTAATGCTCTGTAAGCAGTCTCTGTGGAAGTGAGCCTAATGGAGCAACCATCGTCTTCAGAGGACCTGCAATAGCAGTAGTTTAACCTGCAATGGAAAAATTATCCTAAACACAAGATGGCCATTCACTAAGCTTGTGCTGGTTCTAACCTTCCCAAAAACAATCTTCCATTTCCTCTCATTCCTCAGAGAGCACAAAAGTCCCCTTCCCCCAGACACTTTGTCTCAAGCAGTGTAGAAATAAAAGCAGCGTTTTCATTCCACCGTGTCTCTACCCTTGGACAAGACAGGAGGATTGGCTCACAGTTACTTCTACCAGAATTCATGTTTGAGCCCCTGTGGCACAAATGGCAACACAATGTTCCTTCACTCTGGGATTGCCCTCATTTATTCAAAATAATGAACAGACAGCTCAATTTTAGGGTGCAGGGACAGATTATTTCTTTCGTTAATCGGTTTACAACTGGATTCTTGTAGACATAATAAAATAGCTTCTTATTAATTTCCTAGTTATTTCCCCAGTTATCCGTAGTCATTTCTCAAGCAGTGTTTTTGATTTGTTGCAAGCCTGGAGGGAAAGAAACTGACCCTTCAGCTTTGGCAATTATTTTTCCTGGGAAACTGGGATACTTATTTTTTCCCCTTCACTGTGGTCTTAAACATAATAAGCAAAATGAAGCATGTATTTTTAAAGCCATTTGAATGATTGTGATAGGCAACTGAAACAACCATAATTCTTCCTAAGAGCACTATGATTTCTAGGCTGTTTGGTAGACTCTAAGCATAAGGAGTAATGAGTAATATTGTTGTATAGACATTTTATCAGAAGAGCAAAAACCCTTTCTTAGCACACCTTGCTCTACCTTCGCGAGCTGGAGTTTGCTACGTAGGTTTTCAGATAGGAAGAAATTTAAGAGGAAGAGATTTTTTTGTAAAACTCCACTCCAAATTTTTTATTTAGAAGTTGAGTGCACCAGGATATAACACAATGAATCAGTGAACTTCTTTTGACACTTCTGCTGGCTGATCCTGCAGTGCTGACAGAAAAGTTGGGAACGCCTTTATCCTTCTGATAACAAATAGATTTTTTTTTAACTATTTATTTTTATTCTATTTTTAAGGGCTTTTCTAGTCAGCTCAATCCCTTCATAGGGTTATAGCAGAGCCAATCAAATACCTGTATGTACACATAGATAGCATGGGACAACCAAAATATCAGATGAGGTGGTGTCTGTGCCTTTCCTTAGAATGAACAGCCACAACACAGGATTTATTTCTTGTACAGTTAGAACAAACAGCTCTTTCCTTTATAATAAAAATAAATCAGCTAGGTGAGATTTCAGCAAAAAAATAATAGTCAACGCTCACTTGATCATTGTCAAACAGAGTTTTAACTTGTGGCAGAGTGTGCCAAAAGAAGAAAACTTGGGTGGGTGGCTTTCTATATCTAGAAGAGGTAATCAATTCTAATGAGTAGGTGGCTACTTTGCATCTTTTTTTTTTCTTTTGTAGATTGTATGTGCCTTCCAGATGGTAAATATTTTTAGTTCCTATTTTTGTCCTTATTTCAAAAGAGATTTGGAGATCTCAGAGGAAGCATGTTCATTTTCCATTATGCCAGTTTAAAGCCTCTAATTAAGTTTGAGAGCAGGATTTGGCCCACAAAACATATTTTTGTCTATGATACATATTGCACAACCCCCCAAGGAGCTGCAATAAATGCACTTATTGAACTACTATAACACTAAAATATGCTGCTGGGCCCTTTGGTTTTTTCTATACTAGGAGGTTTTTGAGAATTGTTTACATCAGCACTTGTACAAATGGGAAACTAAATCATTAATTTATAAAATGGCATCTGGAAGTCTTAATTTCTGATTGATCTAGCTCCCTCTGGATTTTCCATGTCATCCAGCACCATAGCTTTTGAGCATAATGTAGCTTAAGTAGGTTAATATTCCATGAATCAGAGAGGATTTCAGGGAGGCTTCCACACTGACAAATTCTCCACTTTGACTGAAGAATCAAAATGATTCCTTCTTAAATAGCTTTCAAGCATACCTAAAAAAGCAAAAATTTACCAGGTAAATTTCAGTATTTCATAATACTGGTTCTGGATGGATCTCCTTTTGCAGACTGACTCCAGGGACTCCAGATAAACAGAATCTCCTGCTGCCAACAGAGTAGGACCACTAGCTCAGAGATAAAGGCAGGGAAGGGGGTCTGGGGGGGCTGCCTGTGCTGACCCCTTTTAATTCTGCACCACATTGAGCTGCCTTCCACTGCTTGTCTGCTCAGGCCTTTGATGGGGTAAGGTCATAGCAGTATGTTTTCAGTTTGGCACTATATCTATGTTATATTTTTTTATTTTGGAAGAGTGTGTGTGTGTGTGTGTGTGTGTGTGTGTGTGTGTTTTGACCCAGAGTCTGTTTCGGAGCTTTGGTGTGGGCTGCTGGCTGTTCCCAGATGCCCAGGCTGGGTCTCAGGTGGAAGGCAGCCTCTCTGAACAGCAAATTTCACAAGCATCTCTCTGCTGAGTGGTAGAGGCAGTCCTGGACCCTTCTTCTTAAGGAAAATAACCTGAAAACAGTGTTTGCTCTCTTCAGCAGCACTTCCAGCAGACAGCAGGAGGATGGCCAGCCCTGGAGAGCAGTGAGGGGCAGCCCACACTTGTGCCATGCTCCTGAGCAGCCTCGGGTGATTCTCCCTGTGTGAGAGGCAGAGATGCCAAGCCCTGCACAGGGGCAGTCTGTGGGAAAAGCTGAGCCCCCTGCACCTCTGGCATCTGACCCAGGAGGCTGGAGCAGCCAGCACCAGAGCAGGGGCACTGCCCCTCTCCTCCCTCCAAGGGGACAAGTACTGGTCCCTGCTGGGTGTGTGCAGCCAGGAACTGAGCTGAGATTCACCAGTGCAGTCAGTCCTGCTTGGACTTACAGCTGAGAGCTGCAGTGGGACAGAGAGGCTCTGAAACAGGGGATGTGGTAGCCCAAACACAGGAGCCAAATTCAGGCAAGCCAAGGTGCAGGTGTGGGTTACTCTGGGCTAGCCTGTTCAGGTGTTCCCTCTCCTCACAGGCACACCTAATGTATCACATTTCTGTTTCAAAATCATCTTCTGATGAAGCTGTAACCTCTCTTCTGCTCTGACATTTCCAAATATGAAGGGTTTTTTTCTTAATCTCAGATATATGACCTGGATCTCTGTACATTACTTATCTTTTCTATGACTGAAGTCCTCGAGGAGACCAATGCTCAATGCATCAGCAAATAGCACAAGCTGTTCCATTCAGTAAACCTGCTTCTGTCTCATCGTGCTGAGGGCCCCTGTGTTCCAAACTTTTGGACAGTGAAAGCAGAGAGGAGCTCCTTCTAGACCTAGCCTGGTCCTGAGCAGCAAAGACCCCACTAAAAGCTGGACTGACTCCTCAAATGTTTGCTTACAGGGAGAGTTACTGCTCCAAATGAAAACACTAATGCAGAAGCCCTGCAGTGTTGGGATCCTCCTGCATATTGACAATATTTTCTGAAATATGCCATTCTTGGGAAACTTCAGCAGGTCTCTTTACTGAGTGTCAGGGTATTGAATGAAAATAAAGGTTGCTGCAGGGTCAACCACTGAAAAAGTGTTTTCAGGCATCCCTCTAGCTTGGCACTTAGACCTGCCAGCCCTGCTAACTCTTGTATCCGTGTAGGACTAGCTGTATAGCTACTAACTATGCAGTTCTAATCCCCATCCCCTCCCTTTTAACTAGGAATGCCATGTGTAACACAAAATCCAATGCTTTTCTCAATACCAAATGGATTAGATCTGCTGTGTTGCCCTTGTCTAGAAAATTGTATCAAAGGAGGATGTCAAGTTTGTCAGCTCCTACCTTTAGCAAACCTGTGTTGCATTTTATCTTATTCTCTACTTATGTCACTATTTCCTTATTTTGCAATTCTCTTGTCAACATTTTCCACTGCAGATTTCTTTTCTGAAGCTTTCTGTACTAGTCAGGTCAGGTGATGCACTGAGGGAAAAGTGTTGCTCACTTCTTCCCCAGTCTTTAAATGCAGGTATGATGCCAGAGTTGCTAATGGTGTATCATGCTGCCTGAACTTAGATATTTCTTTGAAGCATCAAGAAATAATTTGTGGCTTCCTGTCTTTTTTTTTTTCCTTTTACATAACACTTGTGCAGACATTGGCTGGTGTTTTAACATGAGTGCATCTAGATCCTCTGTTTTTCTCCTGCTTCAGCTCTATGTAAGTTTACCACTTTTCTCTTTTTTAGCTATCCCAACAGCAGGTTTGCCAACGTGACTCTTATCAAAAAACAAAGTTTAGTTTATGAAAAGTCCCTACAGGTTGTTTTTTTTTTTTTTCAGTTCCTGCTCCTCCTCCTTTACGGAGCAAGAGCTTTTCCTTTTGGCTTCATATGAGTTTACAATTTATTTTCATTACTTTGCAGTCTGTTGGACTCTGGTTGTTCTCACTTAATCCTTATTGTCAGCTATGAACATAGCCCTCTTTCCAATAAATACCTTCTTCCTCCCCTTGAAAGTTTTCTGTTTCCTTCTGGTACTCTTAAAAACATTTCTACTAATCCTGTGGTGCTCAGAGCCCTTCTATATAATTCTCCTCTTGTGCAAAATACAAATTTGATCCAATTTGTGTGCTTTTGGAGCTACAAATAGAGAAATCTTATGCACTCTGCAATTTCTTACCTTTCCTGTCCAGATTTTCTATGCTAGTTCCACCTTCTCAATCTTTTGGAACCAGAAACCTTAATTATGGATCAGGGAGGGAGGGGTGTTTGCTTCAATTTATGTTTAATCAGTTTATTATCACTCAAGACACACTTATTTTCTAAATCATTTTGTAATTTATAAAAACAAAGTATAAATAGCATCACCTGCTGTTAGTTTTAGGGAATTTCTGGCTCTCCAATGTTTTCTGGAACTTTCTGTAATTAGCCCAGCTTATTAAGATAATCACTACTATAATTTTGAATCTTTTAAGGGAAACTAGGAGATGCAGCAGACCCTCAGAAACAACTGTTTTTTCTATCCTCCTGCTCAGTGTTTCTATGGCCTGAAATAATTTGTTGTTACTGGAGCAAATTTGCATAGATGTATCCACAGGAAATAAAAATAGAAAACAAGTTGTTCTGCCATTAGGAAAAAATCATAGTTAAAGCTTTCATTTGTTTGAGACCTGCGAAGTGGACCTAACAGGGGAAAAATATGCAAAATTGTTGAAAAGCTGAAAATCTATTTTTATTTTGGTTGTCACCTGATAAGAAAAACAAAAGCTAATTGGACTCTTTGATATTTGTGGCAGTCTACACAACAAGATTAATAAAAAGCCCTCTGAAGGATTATACATGTACAAAATAAACTCTATTTCATCAGATCTCTAAAGGGTTCAAGACATACACTTGTTGAGCAAGAGAATTTTTTGTGCTTTCAACAACCCATGTCAAGTAATTATTAAAACTAAACCAGCTGAGTTTCTCAAAGAAGCAAAGAAAGAAGTGAAATGCAAACCCCAGGTGCCTAAGCCTCCTAACTGTGCTCTAGAATCAGAGCTTTAACTGATTTATGTGCTCCATGGCCTCTGATTTTCATTTGCACCTCAAAGATGGACTAACACTCCTCTGTGAGAGTGACCATTCAGCTCTGATTCATACATTCAGCAGGTTTTTTTTATTTTTCTTGAATTGTTGAAGAGGATATATTCCAAAACCCAATTACATCCACAAGCTGTCTACGAAGAAACCAGAAAAGAGTGCTTTGGAAAAATGCAAACAAACAGAAATTATTGCTATTTACACAGATTTTTTTTTTTTATTTCTTTTTTTTTAACTGCATAAAGACAAAAAAAAAAGTAAGGTGGGGAGTTATTGTGTTGGCAGTGGTATGTGTATTTTCTAAAACAAACAATTTAAAGGCCATTTAAACAAACAACTCTCATTCTTGACATGAGATCACCGTGCTGCTATCTGCTTCTAAAAGCCTGATTTACAACAGAAGATGCAGGGTGTAATAAAAATCTGTGAGAAGATTCTGATTAGGGCAGTTGTAAATATCTCCTGTGCCAAAGGGGTTTTTCTCTCTATAGGTAATGGGCAGAGCCATAGTGTCTGGATGTCCTTTCAGCAGCATTGTTTTGTTCTGACCAGGCTCAAAGTAGAAATCTGGATTTTTTTTTGCATTGTTTTACAGTGATTACTGTGTGAATAGCCCTTGATACAGGTTTACTCTCACAGATAATATTGGCAATGATCTCATTTTGTGATGCAGGAAGACAGAAATGGAATATATACACACACTTATTCTCTCTGTTTATCTGTGACCCAGCTGATTGGTGAGAGTAACACTGTAGTAGCTAAAGAGCAGCAGGCATGTATTTGTGAGTCTGGAATAAACTAATAGTCAGTGATCCTGAATTTTTTCCTCGGGAAAGGGAATAAAAAGATCATTACAACAGGTTGTTACCAGTTGTTCTGTTGATAATCTCTGATTAGAAGTATCAAGCACTGGAAAGTTATGACATGCAGAGTACCAACAGGACAGGCCCTTGGAGTGTGGGACCAGATGATTTTTTGGGTATGAAATAGCTACAAACATCTCCCCAAGATCTTTACTTTCACACCTGGGCAGCCACTGAGCCCTGCAGAAAGCCACAGCATCGTCGTGGGGGTCTTGCTGCCTCAAGGGGAAACCAAAAGGAGCTCAGCACTTCAGATATTCAAGGATAAAAAGGATAAAAGTTCAAGGATGGTTTAAGGATTGCCCGCCTCCCCCACCCAAAGGTCAGGCAGCTGGCTTCTCCACACTCCTCTCTGGCATGTTTACACTGAGGGTGAAGCCCAGACATTTCTGGGTTGGAGGCCTGAACTTACTTGGCTGTTGACTTTGTTAAAACCAGATTTGAGAGCTCTGTTACAACCAGAGCTCCTTTGCTCTGAGATGTTCTGAAAATTGCTGTGCCCTGCAGGGTCAGCACTGTGAGGTACCTATATGCAATGTAAATAGACTTCTAAAGCTAGGCTTAGCTTTGCTCAGAAAGAGCTAGAAAGAGAGCTGGAACCCTGCTTTTGAATTTTCTCATCCCCCCAGTGCTGCTGAGAGAATCCCAGCCTTGGTAGGAGCCAGCTCCCACTTCCCCAGGTGCCAGATGATGGCTCAAGCACTAGAAAAACACAAAGTCCCTGTAGAGTTTTATTTATTGAGAGCAGGTAGCTGTGCAAAACACTGTGAGACATTAAGACAATTAATTGTTGTTTTTTTTTAAAGATGGAGAAGAGAGGCTGGCCACAGTCACTGGGAGCCTTTGCCAGAGAAATGCAGCCCAGCAGTGAGATTCCCTCACCCCGCTGCAGCCATGCAGCCTCCACAAATTTGTCTGGGTGCTCTCCTGGTTCGGGAAGACACCCCCGCAGCACGGCCCCGGCAGAGGTAAGGAGATACCCACTTGTGAATTCCTAGATATCCACATTGACTCTGCTACATGGCATCTAGTTGAGTGTGGAGATTTTCTGTGTTTCTTTGGGTTGGAAAATGTTTGTTTGTTTGTTTGTTTTAGTTGCACGTCCCAATCAAGGTCACTACCACTATCTCTGTGGGACACGCAAGGACACACACAGACAGTCTTTGATGAGAAGGCTAAAAAACTATTTATTAAAACATCTGACTTCATATTTCTAGTATTTCCACACAGACCAGGGATTGGAGAAGAAGGCTGACACATCTCCCACCCCTTTGGTCAAGACAACTGTCCATCAGTTGTTCTTCACACCAAGAGAAAATATGAAAACAACTTCGTCGTATCAAAAACATTCTTCTGATAACAACATCTGTGTGTGAGAAAGAACTATGAAAAACATCAAGTTAGGAAGTGCCTCAGAAAACTTGAAAAACAAAGGTGACACACCACAAAAGATGGAGGGGATTTCTCAGGTAATTTGGAGCATGCATTTAAACTCCTGCCACAAGACTTCTTCCCTTTATTTTTCTCCCTTTGCTTACTACAGAGGGGCTGGCAGTTGCCAGCTGATCAGTAGACAATGTCATTGTTGGCATTCCTCACCTCGTGGGGTGATGCCAGCATGCAGAGGAGTCCTGACCTGCTCATCACAGTACTGAGTACTCCATCCTCCAACTCTAAGGTGGAAGGCAAAAAAATTAAACCTCTATCTTAATACAAGCAAGGGAGATTCTCTTGAGACTGTTGGGCTCTGTGTAGAAACAAATAAACCAATCTATGCCCTTTTTCCTTCAATTCTGAGAGCTCCTCTACCAGGAGCTATAGATGCACCCTAAGAGAATATATAAAGTTTATATCAGTGGCAGATCCTGTACATGATGATCTAAATTCAACCATTAAGGCTGTCTGGATCAATTGTTAACAAATACTCGCTCTTAGTGTTTTTTTCTTTCCTGATCTTTTTTTCCAGCCACAAATTTCAATAACACTGTTCTAGTTAGGATCACATAAGATTTTAGGGCAATACTTATTTCCAGTTGCTGCAGGCTTATAGTGTAAGTTATCTAGGTTATGGTATTCTTTTCCTCTCCACCATTCCCCTCGTGCTTTTGTCCAGTCCAGTGCTTGCTCTTGTGTTACAACTTCTGCTCTTTTTTCCCCTGTTCTAAATCGATATAACTCAAGGGAAAGAACTTCTTCCCATCTCTCATTCTAGGATGTCTTCCTGTCAGGAGTTTATATCCAATATTTATCTTCACTGCACTTGTCTTAATGTGATCCCATTACTTACAGAGATAAGCCAAGCAGTCATTTTCAATTTATTATTATTAGGAATAGGAGAATTTCAGTGATATTAGTAATTCCAGTCCTAGTTCAGGACTTCACTGTGATAGAAATTATGCAACCACCCTCAATGCAGTCCTCTAATATTAATGTTACTAAAAAGAGCTTGAGTTCATATAAAGAAAATTATGTTGAATTATGCTACTGGAGAGTAGAGGGACAGCAGGTGAAGGTTGTTTATAGCAAATTTATTAAGATGATTACTGTCAAAAGGGATAGCTAAGCAGACAAGTATGTGTTCAAATCTGTGATTTTTAATTCCCTTACTGTGTGATTTTATTATTATTATTGTTATGTTTAGGGGGGAAAGGGTCAGGAGACTGTCTTGCTTTTGCTTTTTGCTTTGAATAAGGCTTCACTGATAGGCAAGAAAAGGAAGACACTCTTTAGTACATTTGCTATTAAGGTAAAAACAACATTCAAGGGACATGTAGTTTGGGAGTTTTTGTTTTGCTTTTCCATGGAGATGGTTTAGATTGCAGCTCTAGAGACTTGCACTGACAGAGCTGAGTGGGTGGGAAACAAGCAGGTAGGCTTGTTGTGTGTCAGGCCAGAAGTGAGGTTATCTCTTATGAAGCCCTTCAATTTGTACATTTTATTTCCCCAGCATGTAAAGCCAAACTTGTACTGATTTCATTTGCCAGGCTTATTTTTCAGTGTACCACCTCAATTTTTTTCTGGAAAAGTGCACAGGGAAATGTGGTAATGACCATTTCTTCTTGTCTCTAAGGAAAGGAAAAGTTGATGGTTGCACATTTTTTTAAATTTTATTTTGTTTTGGCTTGAGTGTTTGTTTTTTGTTTGTTGGGTTTTTTCTAGTTTTGCAGCTTTTTCTCCTTTTTATAAAGACCTTCCTAAATCTGAATGGCAGAAATAACTCTTCCCATCAAAGGGGAGAGACCCATGGCAGTATAAGATAACATACAAGAGCTAGGTTCTTCATGCTGATGGATTTTGTTTCCTTCCTAGCACTATATCCCCACAGACTCTGCAAAAACAAGGTTCTTTTTTCTGGTGTGTTCATGGCTGTGGGGATGTGTGTTCTCTTCACAAAGTAAATGAAAAAAATCCAAGTGGAAAGGCACAGCAGGGTCCACTCAGCTGTTGTGATTCACTGTCTTCAATTTTTTTTATTTATTTGAGTGGAAATTTTTGCACCTGTATCAGAGACCCTTGGCCAACCCCTGGATTTTAGTTCCTAATTTGGCAGAATTACCCAAAGGTCACATCTCTAATGAGGCTGCAGTGACTTTGGAACAGTCATGCCAGTCATAGGGACAGCAGTAAGAATGTCTTGAGAAGAGGCTTAAACACACATTCACTTCTGATTTAAAAACCACTTATGTCCTTTGAAAAACTGTGACTGGTGTGTCATGTTCTAACACGGTGTCAGCCCTTTATTCAAAGTAAGCATTACACAAGAGTGCTGTGTGATGACTTTCAGACAGCCAAATACCTTTTTTGCTTTTTACTGAGTTGGTTCAAATTGCCAGAGCTATTAACAAAGCAAAGAGAATGGTTATATTTTTATATTGGAACATAATTATGCTACCAGCTAGCTGTCTAACTTATCTTGCTGTCCCTGGTAGCTGACTATAAGAATGATTCTTATCATTGGGAATATATTTGATTTAAACCCAGAATATATGAAAACTTCACTTAAGTTTTCTTCCTCTGTGCAGTGTTAATAGAAGTGGTGTGCTTCCAGATTTTTAATGGTTATTCGTCTGAATATTACAACATTTTGAGTCACTAGGTATTCCAATGAGTTTATTTAAACATTCTTTTTTATAAATTTGGGGAAAAGTTTAACTTATGAAAGTGAAGTGCTGAGCTTTGGTCTTTTTATATATTTTAAACCTAATTAATACATATAATATGAATTTAACAGTGATATAATTTACCTAAAATGACTTTATCTATGATCTCTATCATAGCAAAAGAGGATCATCCTCTGTGCCAATGCATCTGTAACCTGAGCTTTGCCTTGAGAACTCAGTGATGAATTTGAGGGATTTGAGAGTTGAGTGCCTCTGAAGTCTGTCCTTCTGCTGTCTTCCTGACAATGTCATTTTAAATATGCTACATGTTAAGAGAAATAAATTTAATAATCTATAAAACTGTTCCTTTAATCACTAACACTTCACCACATGAAGAACAGAAACATTAAGATGTGAAAATGGAAAAGAATGCAAGTTATTTCATTTTTTTTTACTTATGTGTCTGAATTTTCTCTGTCTGAGTACAGGATCAGATCTTTGCCTTCCCATATCCCATTCCCATATCAGACTCCAGGTGGATCTCATTGTTAGGGAAGTTTCTTGTGAATTTGAAGTGGAAGATGCTGGGGCTGGGGGAGAGGTAGAATTATACTTTTTCATAGCTCATTTCTAACTACATAGCAAAATGCTTGGAGCAAAATTCCATGTGAGGTTTTACAAAGATTTCTAGACAGTTTTTGTGACCTAGTAGTTTGAAGTCTTTCACAAGAATAACCCACTAAATAGGGTTAAATAGGGGCTACACTGGACTACAAGTGTGTAGTCCATCATATTCTGGGGCCTGGGCTTACTTCAGTGGCACAGATGTGCATCTCAGTGGCATGTTTTGAAACTTGGGCTTTTTCTAGCAGGTAAATGTCAATCTCCTTCTCATCACACACAAGACTGCAAGGAAAATGTCACATCTAGTCCTCTTGTGCCATGGTCTTTGTAACTCTGCATCAACAAGCACAGACCCTGAAGAAGTTCAGCAAGGCCTAGAATATATTTTAGGCTACACCTGAGTATCTCCAGGTGTGTTGTTGTTCATTACAAGCTTATATCCATAAAAAAAGGGGGTGGATATCAGGACAACCATGACAATGTAGCTTTTGGTCTGTGAGAGAATAATGGACGTTTCATAATCTAATTTCTGTCCTGCGGTGTATTCATCATTCAACAAACTATTCAACAAAGACCAAGCCTCACCTAGCAAGCTTGACTCACAAATAGAAATCTTGCCTGTAGGTTTTTGGAAGACTCAACTTTCCAGCAAGCAGTGTGAATCTGGAATTTGAGAGAGAATAATGTCTGAAACAGCCCAAACACCTCCCTGCTTGTCTTGTGCCAATCTCCTTTCTCATTTCCTCTGAATACATATCCTTCCACTGCACTAACAGCAGACACCAACCTGGCCAGGACAGGGAAGCCTGGTTCTAATTCTCTGCCACCTTCTAAAAGTATTTGCATACAAACAAGGCCTATCTCTTGCTCCTGGCCTCATTGCTGTGTGACCTCAGAAAACTGAAAGCTGACCACTTTACTTTTATCCACCATGTGTCAGGAAATGTCTTTCTAACTTCCTTTCAGGTAACACTGAGGCCATTAAGTTTGGTAGCATCTGTGTGGACATCCGAAGTTCCAAATCCAGTTTTGTCTCCTAGTTTGAAGATTTGATTTCTGGTTTGGGGCTTCTTTGTACTAAAAAACCTGTCCCCCTGTTATGCTGAGCCCATAGACAATTACACTCAGAGTGGAACTGCTGCTGTGTGTTCCTCCTTCCTCTGGCCATGGTTGCAACCCCCCCACCACAGCTGGAGGGCTTAATAATTTCTGAATTAGCACTTTCTATCCTATAGAAATAGGGGGGTTAGCACTCCTGCTAAACCACAGCAGTTCCTTGATATTACTTGATATTCCTTGAATAAAGCAGGGGGTGAGGTTGCTGCCATCAACACACAGCTGTCAGGCCACACCTTGATTCAGGGTGTATGCAGGTGTTTATGTGAACTGGTACCTGCACGTAGGAGCCCAATGTTCTGTGGCAGCACTTTTTCAGAGGTCCAGGTGATCCTGTAGGCCTGGGACCAAAAACTGATTAAATGAAGCCTCTCTTTGGTCTCTGGTTTAATTTCTGTGCCATGGCCTCCTCCACAAGCTGCCTTCTCACTGCTCATCCAGCTCTCCCTTCCCAAGCTGTACCTTTCAGCAGCACCCAGCTCCTGCTCATCCCGACATGGTAGATGATTGCTCTGATATTTCTCAGTTGGTTCAGGGGCAGGTGGTTTGACAAGTTAACTTGAAGCACTAAAGGTGTGTGATGGACAAAAATCTTTCATCTAATTTGAGGTCAAAAGTTGATAGGTTTATTGCAGCACTGGAGCACAGAGGACTATCATCCTAAAGACATGTGCTGAGTTTACAAAGCTTTGATTCTCTATTTATTTCCAAAAATTATGTATATTCATAAAGTTACTTAACACATCTATTCATATTTATCTCCTGTCCTGTGTTGTATGTAAATTAGTTGGATGTTTGTTGCAGTTGTGCAGTTCTCTCTTTAATTGAGGCTGTGCTCCTTTTGATTTGAGTCAGTGCTCATGTGGGAGGAAGTAAAGACGTTTGCCTCACTATTTTGTCCTGTTTCCAGGTCTTTGTGACCCCTTGGTTATGGTCCAGGCTCTTTCCTTGGCTTCGAGCGCTGAAAATTTTGGTTTTCTGATTTCTTACAACGCTAAGTGTCAGAGACACGATAGATTGTCTTGCTCTATACCTATGTATTAATGATTAAACCCTTGGTTTCTTCTTTGCTCTTATTATTATGCTAGGCCTTCCTATATGACGTGTTGCTTACATCTTACTGGCTATATTTCTAATTTCTAAATTTTTTAACCCTTTGACTCAAACTTATGGTCCTGGGATAATAAGCTTAGGCAGATGCTGCAATAAGAAACAGTTTTTTCTGACAATCTTCACTGGAGTTCTCTCTAGAAATACCTCTGAATGAAAGCTGAGGAACCTCTTTCCTTTCCATCCCTCAAGGTCCTGAAATATATCAAGTAAGGACAGATTCTAACGGGCATCATGCACATTTTCCAAAAACATTTCTGGAGTGCCTTTTAGCTGAAGGACAGTATTAGCCTTCCTTGGTACTGCACCAGATTTATTTCAATTTCTTTATTTATTTCAATTTCTTTAGTTCTCATGCCAAAATGTTTCAAAACCAACAAGTGTAAAGCTGTGATTCCTCCTCAGTTAGGAGGAGAGCACAAGTTCTCTTGTGGGACCAGGTGACAGGGGGGATATGACCCCTTCAGCCTTGCCTGAAGTGTCCATGTACTTTCCCACTGAGCTGCTCAAAAGGCAGGAAGACACCTTAGGGACTTCTTTGCAGAATAAAGAAGAGCCAGGGATTTAACATAAATGTTTTTTGGCCACATTGCCTTTGACACAGACATTTTGAAAGTATTTAAGATCCTTAGAAGGAAAATTAGGAGAATGGGAAGGAACTGTTTGTTCTCTTATGCATCCCAGTGTGCAGATTTGTCATTTAGTGGACTACAGTCTTTATTGTACAACTTTCTATTTCTTTTTCTCATGGTGGAGGGCAAGAGGGTCTGGAGGAGAAAGGGTTGGCTGGTTGGTTTTTATTGCCTCTCAGTAGGCTTTGTAATCTATCACACACAAAATAAGAGGATCTTATTATAGAAGTGTGGAGAGGGGAAGAAAAAAAACCCCACAGTATTTTCTTTGTTTGAAAACTGTAGCAGATGTCTGTGGCAATAAAAAGGCAATTATACTCGTATTATCATGAGAATTTCCAGCAGGAAATCTTGACAAACTTGAAGTTTACTTAACTGAGATAAATACAGTAGATAAATAGCAAACCGAATTCAGTTTACTCTTGTACACAGGTGTACTACACATTTCCTCAAGCCATGATTCACAGTCGTAACCTTTCCTAATCACAGGCACAGCAAGATATGTCAGGAGTAGGAATGGGCTCTTGTTAAAAAATAGCTATAGATCCAAACTTTCTTCAAAGATTCGGTATATTTGGAGCTGATAAACAGGCTTGGATTCATCTCTGTATCTCTAAAGGGGAGGAACCAGAGGGCCCAATTTGTTTTTTTACCCTAGATGTTTTGGGCTCCACAAGGATGCAAGTTTTTGATTGAAAATATCTATGGGGTATCCTCCACTGGCACAGAGCCAATGGCACGGCTGAGAATTGATTTCTTCCCCCTCTTAGAGCAGCCTGGAAAGCAACTGCTCTCTGAGACTGCTCTGATTTATACAGGGAGCAAGATAGACTCTGGCAGCACTTAGACTCTGAGAGGCCCACAGATAGCATGCAGTTCAGTAACATAAACAAGGGGCAACATTCTGGGAATTTGGAGAGCTCTGCTCGTGAAGTGAGGATGCCAAACAGTACTTCAAGTAAAATACTCTGTTTGTTATTGTTTCCAGGCAGGGAAGCAAAAAAAAAAAAATCCTAAAACATGTAAAAGCCAGCTGTTCTCTGTTTTACAAGTCACTTCAACTAGAAAATCACTAGATATGTCTGATAATACACCACATTCTTCTTTGTTGAATTAGTTCTTTTCACCCCAGTGAGATCCATTTGTATATCAAGAGTAACCTTAGCTGGCAAAATCAAATTTGAAGAAGTCTATTAAGGGTTTCTGATTTTCTTTTTTTTTAATTAAACAGCATCTCAGAAATGTGTGTGCTGTTTGTCTGGCTGTGCTGCTTACTTGCATATCAGATTTAGCCTCTGCCTACACTAACAGCTAAAAATCCATTGGTCTTTGTGATTGCTGTTAAATTATTGCTTAGTAGTTTTATGATCAGAATAATGAGCTTATTGCAGTGGAAATTAAAATTAACAGCAGATGGATATCCAGTCTTTTTGACTATCTTCTGATAGATGATGAGGTATTCAAAAAGCAAAAAGCTTTTGCTTGCATGGGAAAAACTCCCCAACGTTTTATGGTATCTTAAAAGCCACAGCACTCTAACTGTTGGAAGATTTGTTTTGTCAACAACTTAATCTTGTTTGAAATATAGTATGTTGTGTCACTTTAAAAGACTACAAAGAGATTTTTATTGTCACAATACATCATATTAGAAAGGAATATTAAGACTGTCATTCAACTTTCTATTTTTTGCTGTAGAATATGTGTATCTGCAGGTCTGTTCCTAAGAACCTCAGACCTGCTAAACTGAGACCCCTCAGTCTCTGCCCTCTTTGCAAGGGAGTTGGTTTGTCTGTTGGAAAAAGCAAAATTCAGAGCAATTTTTCTTATGCCTGCTGCTGTCTGCACACTGTCCCTATAATTAGGGGTTACTGACCATACAGGCCCTCCTTCCCTCCCCCATCTGGCATTTCAGCTTGTCCTGTAGCACCACCAAGATGATGCATCACTGTGCCATCCTCAGGCTGGATCACTCTGAGAAACACCAACCTTAATATTTAGTTTCTTTTCTATGTTAGATATTGGTCTTTTCTCAGATTGTGACCATTTTTAAACTGCTGATTACAATGGATCCTATAAAACTTTTGTGAAGGTACTCCAGAATAGGCGGGATTCAACAATGAAGGGCTGAAATAAAAAATGAAATTTTAAATTAAGCTTTCAGCCTTGCAGAGCTTTGCACTGAAGTGGTTGAAACAGCATTTGTGTTTACCAACAAGGAGGAAAAAAAAGGTTATTTGCATAACTGCCATATATATGCAGGGAAACCCAGATAGCCAGAGCAGCACAAGTAGTAATATAGAAACAGCAATTTTTGTTAAAACACAAAAATAGATTGAAAAATGTGTGTTAAATAAGCTCAGGAAACAAATATAGTTTAGAAAATTGGCATTTATTTATTGATACTCTCTGTGTAGTAAAGAATGTATGTTTCACAAGTTGTAGGTGCTTATTCAGGTATTTGTGCAAAAAGAAAGAACAAAACCAAAACAGACCTTAACAAGAGTTGCCTCTTCTCAACTTGCATATACTTGCTCCCATTGTTCTCCTTGGTGTCACAGCAGACCAGATAACAAGTGTCAGTCCTGGGTCTGGTGGTCAAAGCTCACTTGATTTCCACAAAAGGGGAAAGATGTTGTTGAACTCACCATAAGCTACACGGAAAGGAGAGAGAGCAGAGAAACACACAGATGATGGTTTATGTTTCCCAAAGGAATGAGGAAGAAGTGGGCACTAGCCAGAAACACAGCCAAAAAACTTTAAAAAAAAAATTGTGGCAAAGGCCATTGTTTTGTTACTGAAGCAGGAAAGATCAAGGTCATTATCAATATTTCAATGGATAACTATAGGCTCTATATCATGCTAAAAAATACAAAGAAATCCTAAAAATAATAAAACCATGAAAACCATCAAAACTACCTTTCTACAGCACCTACTATTATGATCTGAGAAGTAAAATTCCCTTCCCAATCTTCAGTTGATATAACGTGAAGTAGGAATGGTCCTTAGGAGCCAGGCACCTGAGAATTCCCTCAAGGGACACCGATGTCCCCTGAAAGCCCTCCTGCTGCTTTAGCAACAGGAATTCAGCCTGTCCCCATCCCTTTGTGGGGCCTGCTGGTCAAGGTGACAGCAGCCAAAGGAGTGATAGAACTCCATCACTTGTGATGCCTTAAGCTTTAACTTTTATATTTTTTAGATTCTGTGTTGTTTTGGTGTGTAGCTTTAGGTTTCTTATTCAGTGCTACTGAGTTCTCTTCACAGAATAGGGAGACAAAACAATTCCTTCTCCAGCTTGGAACCAAGGACAACTTTCAGACCCAAGAACAAAAGCAATGGTGAAGTGAGAAGGAAAAACAAGGGAGGACGGAGCTTCATAACCTGAAGCTGTAAATGAACAATTAATTCCAATGTGCTAATGGATCAGAACTTATAAAGGTGTGAGACCTTGTGATCAGGTGTCCATTTTGTGACCATTTTGGGTTTACTTTGGGTGTGGCCCAGCCAGGCTCTTGTGCTGCCCAGGTATGCCCATTGAGGCATTTTGATAAAAGGCCCTACTTTATTCTTTTTGCTTTGTCTGGTCTCTGTTCCAGGTCAGCCTCCAGAAGGCATCACTCATGCACAGCTTTAAGGGAACAATGTTGGGAACATTGGACCTGCTCCTTGCCCTCAGCACAGGGAGACACAGAGGTTTTGTTTCTCCTGTTCTCTCAGTTTGAGAGCCCCTGGCAGTTCCCCAAGTTCCCAGTCTAGCCCAGAGCAACCTTAAAGCTGCTCCAGAGTAGTTTGGCTGCCTGTGAGAAGCTCCCACCGTGCATCCTGCAGAGCAGCATGGTCCTGGCATCCTGACACCACGCTCGGGAAGCGGCTGCTGTGGATTCGGCTTTATGGGATAACCGCTGAGGACTGGATTTATGGATCTGTGCTCCACACAAATGTGACCTGGATCAAAATGTGCAGCAGAATTTATGCCTGAATTCACCCAGTGGTACAGCAATGAAGCATCTTCTGCCTGCTTTCCCAGCTCTGGAGCCCAGCGGTGCTCATAAGATGGGTGCACAGGTGTATTGCCTAAAGACCAAAACATGGCCCTATATTTTTGTTGGTGTGAGACAAAACAGAAGGGAAGCTAGGAAATTGTTGGGAAACAGATTGTAAAAGCGTGTTTAATTTTGTTTGCTAGAGAAATAATCGGTACTAGCTAAAACCCTGCGAGTTATAATTTCTAGTACATTACTGCTAATTAGTAAATGTATTACGGCCTAATTTGATCTCTCAGAGAAGGCACCTTTTAGGAAGAAGATATTTCAATGGAGTGAGCAAATAAGGAGGATGCCATTATCAGGTTGGGATTTTTTCTTTTCTTTTTGCTGCTGAAGAACAATACTCGTATTTTATATCCATGGCATCTGTTGCTGCCCTTTTCCTTGGACCTTTTCAATTTCTTCACTCTTTCAGGAAAATTTCTCTAGTCTTCATCTGCTGGTCCTATCACTGTGAAAATAGCACATGCTATCTATCAGAAAATGCAATGGGCAGTACACCAGGGAGAAAACGAAATTTGAGCCATAGTGGAAGTGCATATTCCTGGTTTTATTGCATTGTATCGGCCATGAATTTTCCCACATGGTTTTTATGACTTTTCTGAATGAAGGTGGTCAAGTTGGTGTTTGTACTTGTCTTCTTCCCAGATTAGTTTTTTCCCTACAGCCACCTCAGGGAAGTGACCCTCCACACAAGTCATACATTTGCGTATATTAATTTATATCATTTGTATCCCCACATCATTCAACCTGTATAATCCAGTGCTGTTGACATGCTTTCACTGAGTGACTTCTCTACTTGAAAGTTTTTCAACCCTCTTTTCTCCTGAACTGTGTGAGTAAAAGGCTTCCCAGGGAGAGAGATTGCTTTGGTGTTTTAAAAAATAATAGTTTTGATCAGGCAGCTGTTAAAAGAGGCTCCGTTTTTTGTGCTGCCTTTTGGTGGAGACAAACCCCTATCAACAAATGCTTTTTTTGCTCTGAAAAACATATTTTTCCTTGTTTCTGCCTTGACTGATTCTATCTGCGCTTATAACATACAATGCACACATGTTGGGACACAACCAGCCACAAGAGAAGCAAGAACCAAGAGCAGTACAGAAACTATTTGTAATTGCATATCTATTTCACTTGGAGCAGATATTGGATTTGCAGTTCAAATATATTTTTTATTTCAATTGGGTTAATCAAAAATGAGAGGGATGGAAGCTTTAGAGGGCTTGTATCACTAGATGTGCTTTAATTCAGTTTTTCCTGTGTAGAATACTACTCAATTTTTTAAGGTGTGCTGCAAACTAACATATCATAAAAAAATAATTCTGCCTAATAGCATCATTCCTAATTAGTCTATTTTATTTTGTTTGTGTTTTTTAGTGCTATTGATTTATCTACTGAAAGACTTCCTCTGATTTTAGACACAACTGAAATCAAATCCCTCAGGCTTTAACTGTGAAGCTGGAGAAGCTTATTAGGATTTTTAACATTCCAAGTTGCTTTCTGAACAGATTGCACCAGCTAGTTGATGAAACTTGAGCTAATTACTCTAATGTTGACAAATGCAGTAGCACAAAAAAAAATCACATATGAAAAAAATTAAAAATTGCACCTCTTCAGGAAATGCTAAGTAGATTCAGTGATTTGTGGGTGTAAGAGAGAGGTGTTTGCAGAGGTTTCTTCAGGAAGAGAAGAAAGAAAATAAAAACTAACAAAAAATACTACATACGAGAAAATGAAAAGTCCTTTCGGTTTTAGAAAATTGAAATAAATCAATTTGATTGCTGGTAGGGTGAGAAACTGCTTTCACAGTCTTGCTGTGTTAGGGGGTACTGAGAATTCCTACAGAGCCTCTTCATCTGTAGCAACACACCCGGGGGAATTGGATGACACTCTTCAAGGGTAGCCAGCACCTCCTCAGGACTCTCCTCTTTGCCAAGTTAAATCCAGATGTGGAAAAAACCTATATTAAAATCCAGGGAGGTCCACAAGCCCTGAAATATGAATACATTCAGTTTGTACTCATTGATTTTTTTTTTTTTTTTAGATTTGTTCTTGCCTGTGTAGGTGCACACACAAATTAAGGGAAAGAAATTCATATATCATACTATGATCATGAATGTTATCATAGAGAGGCTTGGGTAGAAAGAGACCCTGAAGGTCATCCCAGTCCAACCCCCTGCCATGAGCTGAGACACCTTCCACTAGATCAGGTTGCTCAGAGCCTCATCCAACCTGACTTTGAACACTTTCAGAGACGGGGCATCCACTGCTCCACGGACAACCTGTTCCAGTGCCTCATTACCCTCAGAAAAGAATTTAATTGAAACACCCAATCTAAATCTCTCCTCTTTTAGTTTAACAATGTTCCTCCTTGTCTTATCACTATCTGTCCATGTAAATATGCATAAATAATCTTAACCCTACTCAAATTTTCCTTGTCAAAGAGCATGAGAAAATGCTTAACTAATTGCTGATATTTCAGTTCAATACTCTTTAAGCTCGAATGGAAGCAGTGTGGCTATGACATGAAGTTTTCCTGCCATTTAAACTTACTATGCCTCAGAGAGAAATATACTGTCTTTTCTTTCTTTTTTTTTTTTACTATTTACTTAATAGTTTTGACCTTTCAGCCAATTGTCCTTATCCGTCATTACAGTGTATGATCAATCATTTCATGCCCTGTCACCTAAAAAATACCATCAGGAGGGAAATGTTTTATGTTATATTGCTTTTCTTGATTTTTTTTTTTTTTATCATAGTGTCTTCCTGTTTATTGTGAAGAAGGAGAAAAAAATTGCTTGAAGTCTCACTGATTTAATCAACTTCATGGATTTCATGGGTGTGAATGAATAGATGGAGGGAGGCTGGTGAGATACAGGATGCCCAGAGAAGCTGTGGTTGCTTGCCTGGGCCAGGTTGGACAATGGGTCCCTGAGGTGTCCCTGCCCATGGCAGGGGTTTGGATCTTTAAGGTCCCTTCCAACCAAAACCATTCTATGATTCTAAAACTCACTGCAAGCTTATCATTTTAATTTTGGTATTTAATAATGGTCAGTACTTTAAAATGCACCAAATAAGCCATTTCTGTTTGTCTCAAACTTCCTTTTAATTTTCAGAGCTGTAAGCAGGGGAAGAAGTATCCAATGCCATTAAATACCTGTGCAAAGCTACACATGTGCACACTCAGGCAAGAGCATGGTCTGTCTGAGGATGGTCCTTCAGTTAGGACAGGGTTTGGGGTTACTGGAGATTCAGGTACCCTTCTTTGCAAATAAACTCGTGCAAAGGTAAAATTTTCAGGAACACTCTTGCTTCAGGAGCCTAAATGACATTTACAAACTAAGAGCATCACTTAACAGGTTTATCTGAAGCAGAAAGAGAGGTGCAAGGATCGTGTGCCACCAGGAAAGCCGTGACCCTGTGCAAACATCTCAAACCAAGGCCTGAAAACAGCCTGCTGCTCTCAGAAAGGTCTCTCTGGTTTGGGTGCAGTGACAAGTAAACATGTCTAATGATTCCTTGTGGGCTGCCCCCAGAGGAGCCCTGTGCCCTGTTCCAGGGAGCAGCACAGAAAAGGCTCCCGGCTGAGTCCCACCCTTCCCATAGGAGCACAACACTGCTCCTAATAAGGGTTAAGTGACTTAGAATCTGAAGCACTTCTGGAAACCATGCTTTTTGCTTCTCTTGTCTTCATTGTCCTAATTATAAACCAGAGATAATGGCACTTCTCATCTTCCCGTGGGGTATTGGGAACATGAGTACACGAAAGATTGAGAGAGCTGTGGCTGCTACGTGGTGACCCACTAATGGGGGCCCCTAAAGTGCCTTTGGGTAAACAACTTGAGCATAAACACCCACTTGCATCCCTAAACTCAAAAATGTCAAGTGCACGTTTAAAAACTTCACAAGTGGTTTGCATTATGTTGTTTTTTTCAGGGTGGGGAGTCCTTTTGTGTCATTATTTCAGGGAGGCAGAGTAGTCATGCAAATGATTTGGAGAAAATTAGAAAACTTGGGGGAATACAGATCAGACAGACTAAAAAGGAAGGAGACCAAGCATATGACAAACTTCAAGCATGTATTATTTGTGCAATTATTTGGCATTCCTTCTTAGCTGAAAGAAGTTAGTCTCCCCTGTGCCTGTGAACACCAAGGACATCATTTATTATCTGAACCTTTAAAGTATCTTGGTTTTATTTGGGATAATTGGAGTTGTTCTATCAACAGATTTTCTGTGATCCTAACATGAGCATGAAAAGGATAATATAAAGAAAGGTGAAGATACAAACACACTACTAAGGTTTGGGGCTTGTAAGGCAAGTTTTGCACATCTCTAGCTGTAATTCTTTAAAATATACATATGTCCCTTTGATGTTGTATGGAATTAGAAGTCAGATATAATACTCCCAACCTAGTTGCTGTTCACTGCTGAAGCCAATGAGCAGTAGAAAATCAGAGGAGTGTGCTTTGAAGTGCTTGGTATTGCATCAAAAAATGACCACTTCAAGGAGAATGTACCATATGCAAGAGGCTGCCACTGAGATGCTCTTAAAAGTCAAAACAAGGACAGAATCCAGAAAGTTCACCTTCAGGTTTGTATCTGAACCTTTTTGTGGGGATATTTCTGCCCTCAGCCAGTGCAATGAATAGACAGGAGCAAAAGTTGAAATTGTGGTCCCAATCAAAACTTCCATGGATGATGGATCTGTGTTTACAGTTCTAGTCTGGTTTTGATCTTTAATACCTTGCTCATCAGTGGCTTTTCAGCAGTGCAGTTCAAAGGACTCTGTGAAAACAGAGGAGAGAACTGTATAATTAACTGGATTTTATGGAACAGGGTCCAAAGCAACGTCCCTGAGAGGCTGCTTGTGCATGGTCCTGCATCTCTGTAGTGGCACAGGTAGGTCTGTGTGGGAACCAGGGCTTGTGTCTGACTGCTCTGGAGGCTCAGAAACCCTGTCAGGGGGCTCAGAAATCTTTGGAACAGAGTCCAAAATACCTGTGATTTGGATTTTAGCCCGTGGGAACCATTGCCAACCTTAAAAGAAGAATTACAGGTCACAAAAGTTTAAATAGAGTAATAAAAAGTTTGTCACAGGGTGTAAAATTAGATTTTGGGTTTTAGTACAGGGGGGTAGGTATTGCTAAGATGGAGGAACCTTGCGGCTTTTAAGTTTCTTCCTTCTTCTTCACCTTCTCCATTTCTGCTGTGATGGTGACACAGGTGATTGGTTTAGAGTAGAGACCGACTGTCTA
>JAWWMU010000054.1:58515812-58544720 GCA_035048155.1 Cinnycerthia olivascens
ACACCGCCTCTGAGGGGGGAGAAGGCCTTTGACTGTCTTGCTGGAAGGAGCTCGGCGGGTCAGAGAGAGAATGTTTTAGATAAGACTGAATAAACAACCTTGAGAATGAGACCTGAAGAGTTTCAGCTTTTTCTTTCATCTCGGGCATGAAAAAAGGACTTTGCTAGCTCGGGAGAATTTCTGCAAAAGCAGAGATCCCGACAGGTCTGCATCCCTCCTGTTTACCCAGGGTATTGCTGCAGCCATTGTCTCTTAGTGGGGTTAGTTCTGTTCAACAGGTTATACGGTTCATGGGATTGATCTTAAACAGCCAAAAGTAGATGTTGAGCACAGCAAAGAATTATTGTAACGAATCCACAATGTACATTGCCTAGTGATCAAAAAATCAAACCCATGTTTTTATTTTCTTAATATTGGATTAGTCCTTCTTCAACAAGGGTCACCCTTCATGGCATCTTTTTAGCCTTTTCTTAATATTTCTCATCTCAATATTAAATATCATTAAAAATTTAAATTTTCATTAAATATCATGACAATATTTTATTGTCATTAAATAACATGACAATATTTCCTTACTGTTTGCTTATTGTTCCTTTCCTACTCATTCTTAACACTGCTTCTTTGATCACTAGTAATCTCTGATGTGGCATATTTACAGAACTAGCTAAAATAGCTCCAAGATCCTCTTCCTTAATGATAATAACTGGTATATAATCATACTGTTAGCTGAGGGGAGGGCTTATTTTCATCATGAGCTCTGAATTTAATTTATTTTGTTTTATTTAGATGTTACTCTTATGAAATTCTTCCACGAGTCTTTACAACTAATTTTAGTTTTGCTATGTCACTATTCACCAAAACCATGACTTGCTGGTAGTTCTGAACGCTCTTTGCCATCCATATTTACCTCTGTATTCAATTCTCTGATGCACATGGCAAACAGCCAGACTTGTCATGTCTGTGGCACACTTACTCATCCTCTCTCTGTAACTGCACCCTGTAGCACAGGGTTAAAAATCCTAAAAATACAATTCAGTTGAACTCTGAATCACAGAAACCTGAAACAAATGAATTTATGCTACTGTGTTTTAATGGATCTGATTGAAAAGGGAAAAAAGTAATGTGGCTGTGAGGAGTTCATTCCACCATTGTGCTGTGAATTTATCTCTTGCAATACTAGAGAGTCCGGAAACAATATATCTGTGCAGGACCACAGCAGGACTTGTGTTTTATCTCTGTTCCTTTAAAGACTTTTTGAACATCTATCCTTAGTCTGAAACTTTCCCTAACACAAGTTTTTCTAGGAGTGATGGTGTTTTGGAGTAGATGGTTTATTTTTGTTGTTGGTTAGTTGGTTCATTGCTTGTTGTCTGTTTGGTGTTTGGTTTATTTTGAAGTGACTTCAAAATGACTTCAGCTGCCTGAAAACCTAACTCTTCATTGGGATCTAATTTTAGTATAAAGCTATTGATACAGTGCAGAGATGAGCCTGAGTGGAAAAAGGAAAATAATCTGGTCATGCAGATTAGCAATTTGTAAGGGGGAAAAATAAATAAAAAAATCAGTGACAGAAAGATTTGAATGGCACACCTGAATTACGCCTTCCTGGCACAGGGAAAGGAGTTGAATGCAATTCCTTTCCCTGATTAGCAATAGCACAGTTCACTGTTACAAGAAGGAAAACTTTAACTCCTTAGAGGCACAAACAGTGCTGTTTGGTTTCCCTCTGAGTTTTCCCACCCCCTGGGCTAGAATTTGAACCACCCAACCAACTTGCAGACATCTGCTCCAGCTCTTTGGTACAATTACAGACTTTCTGGCCTTTGTTCGCTCCTATTTTCATTGGGAACACCTACTCCTGCTCACTCACTCCATTAATAGCCATCAAAGAGTTAATTTACATTTTAGCACAAATGAAAGCATGGAAATTTCTCATAGGAGAATGGGAAAAAATAATGATTTTCTGATCTGTTACTATTAGTGCTTAGAAGCAAAAATCTCTAGATAGGAAGGATTAGTTCTTTCTTTGTTAAGTTGTTTTGTTTTCATGTACCAGCAAAATTCTGTAATGCTTGGTTTGTAAAATCTTATGGAGAAATGTTTTCTTGAATATATACAGTACAGGTACTTCTTTTGAGGAAGGAAAAATAATAATAATAAAGGCAAACAGAAGATCTTGAGTTTGAAAGGGTTTCTTGCAGGACTAATTTACAATTCTATTTCTTAATCTGTTTAAGTAATACACACAGATGGTGGGAAAACTATACAAAGATAATGCATAAACTATCAAGAGGGGCTGGTTTAAAAGAAAAGCCAACATTACCATTTTTACCTAATCGTTATTGAAGTTATAAGTCAGCTTAGCCTTATGTCCCTAACCAAATGACTGAGCATAAGTGTATTTTTAGATGGCTCTTTAATGTTAAGTGACAAGGAAAGGCAGCCACTTAAAAGTATTTGACATTCATAAGCATCCAAAAGACTTTCTGTCATCTTCTATTTATTCATTCACTAGACTAGAAAAAGCTATATTGCTTTGTTTTTCCCCTTCTTTCAGGGCAGCAGTCAATGCATCTGTGTCAAACCTTAGCTCTTCTCATCTGTGCTTCATGGTGTCCATATTCCTGCTTCTCTTTCTCTTTGCTGTCACTGAGCAGCTTTTGAGTGCCCATTAACTGCGAGGAGTGCTGCATCTGGAATTTCTGACTCCAGTCTGGAAGGATTAAAGCGACACCGAGGGTACTCCTGCCCTTCCCCGAGGCAGCAGCGCTGTCTCTTCCAGCAGCAGCAGGGTTGGGCTGAGTGCTAATTGAGAGCGGTCTGGGAAAAAATACCCAACTCATTGTAAGTGCCTTCCTTTTAAGAGTACTTTGGGTGCTTTTCTCACATAACACAGAAAGCTTTTAGTTCAAAAAATATTGGTAGTGTTCTTCGACACCTTGTATTTCAGCTGGTGTGCACTTACTTTGTATGCTCAGCTTTGCCTTTAGAATGTATTCACACATAAAGAATATAAGAATGCTTCTTTTTAAATAATGGAAAATGTCCTCTTTGCTAAGAACGTTTCATGTAATCAGTTCTGATGTTTAGTTAAGTTTGTCCAAGAGTTTTTAGGCAAATCAATTCCTAAGGCAATTGCATTGGAAAAATTGGAAGATTTTGCCACAATAAAATATATATATATATATTGAAAAGTAGAGTTAAAAAAATGCTTTCAGGGAAAACTGCAGAAAACTTTCTGAGGTGTTCTAAGCAGCCTAACAGGCAGGCTAAACAAAAAAACCCCTTTCGACAAATACAAATGCATCTGCAAGTTGGTAGATCTTGACTCTATTTAAGCTGACCTTCTGAAAAACTTGAGCTTTCAAATTCCCATTTTTCTGTCTGACCCTACTAACAACAATTGAATATATTATCTAATTTTGCCCATGCTACAAAAGAAGTTTTATAAACACTTTTTGTCCTACAAGTTTCAAGAAAGTAGACAGAGTCCCACATGTGTCTCCCTCTTGAAAAGACCAAAGTGGAGACTTGAGGTTTATAAGTCCCTAAATAATTAATACCTGAAAGTGTTGGAGGAATGAATTAAACACTAAGGAAAATACTAAACCTCCTTTGTGCTTCACTGGAGGAGAGAACCCAAACACAACACATAAAACCATAGAAAATGGAGCTATGCAAGGTCTGCCTTGTGCTGCTGTCTTTGTGAGGGGTATTTAAGGATTTAGGGATTTTATTTTATTTATTATTTTTTATTAGGAAAGGTATACATATATCAGCAGTTTGCTAGCTGTCACTAGAGAAAGCAAGGCTCAATGTCATGTGTATTCTAGTGTGGAGTTTTTTCTCTTTTCTGTCAGAAGAAAACTGAAGTTCTGTGGGAAGTGGGATTCCTTAGTCTGTGTCCGTGGAAAACTGTTTCTGTCCCTCTTTCCTCCCTGTTTCTTACAAGGTATTGTAACAGGAATCTCCTGTTTCTCTTTGGAAAACAGAGGGCACAGTGAGGGCTGTTGAACTGCAGGTTTGCACAAGCAGGCAAACACAGGTGATGCTGATCAGGGATGCAGGGATATTCAGGCAATCTGTGTGCACCTCCTGTCATAACAGCAGTTTCAGGGTCTTGGGAATCACCGTGTAATAATGCCTCTGAGTGCCTCTCCCATGAGGCGAACAGGAGCAGAAGCTTTGAGAGAAAGAAAAGGGGAAAAAAAAAATTCCTAGGTACAATGATGCTTCCTTTGGAATGACTCAGATCCACATTTCACTTTTGAGGTTGATATAACAGCCTACAACCAGCACAGTCACACTTTCTCACCACCTCTGCATTCCAGTGTTTACCGTGTGTGTCACCCCCATTTGCAGCACACAAAGCATAATTTAACAACCTGCAGCAGCTTAGTTAAGACCCACATAACAAAACTGTGTGAGTAGACAGAGCTGGTTTATCTGGCAAACACTGTGCATGCTTGCAGCTACATTCTGCCTTGTCTATTTAATTTCAGCTTCGGTCTAAACACACTGCTTTGGACCTGGGAAAAACAGGAGCTTAACAATGGGAGTGCTACTGATGACACTGCTGCCAGTTGCAAATGATGCCATTTTAGTACTTAGCTGGTATTCAGGAGCTTTCAGTCTTGGGTTGAAGAGATCTGATTGAAAATCAGACACAGGCATATATGGAGAATTCCAGGTTCCTTAGTTGCCTTGAAGTTAAGTGGAGTGGGCACTTGATTATTATGAAGGCTAGAATTGGATTGAAGAATCATACTTAGAGGTGTAATAGAGCTCAGAAAGTGTCAGACCTTGGAAGTACCTAGCCCTTGATTGTAGCAGCTGGAAGTGATTTAACAAGTACTTGAGGTGACAGAATCAAATGCTTTATGTGATGAATGGGCTGTTTCAATATAGCAAATGATTTTGCTCTTTAAAAATCAGAATTAAACAGTTTGTTTTTTGTGAGGCGTGAGATCATGGAGCAATGAAGTGTGCGTGTGCACGTGCCCAGAGATATAGAATTTCATGTTAATCTTGTCTTTATTATAATGTGTTAATTTATTTTGGAATTTATTGCTATGCACTGGCCCTTCTGGGGGAGGGGAGGAGTCAGTGTATATTTTATGCATGAAGGTGTCCTGAGAAGCTGGAATAGCATGACCAAAATAGAACCAGTTCTTCACCTTCATGACTTATAAAGTGAAAAATATATTCACTAAATAATGTTATCAGTCAAACTCAAGAGGCAAATAACTTCCAATTTCTGTCACATTTGTCATATTTGGCAGTTGGGTATTCAGATGTGCATATATACAGAGCTGGATGCAGAGTTGGGAGGAGATTCCTCAGGTTCATGCAGGTTCATGAAATCTGTGGCCAAGACTTCAGTCTTTGTATTCCTTATTACTGAAAAAGTAAATTCCTCACAACCAAGCCACCCTTAAAAATTAAGTCAAGCTTGAATCTGATCCTAAAGCTTTTCAGTGAGCAGAACAGTTAATTATGTTCAGTTCTCTTGCCTTTTTGTATAGAATAGTGTGGAGATGAAATGAGATATTGAATTTTTTGCATCTTTGTACTAACCAGAATTACTTAGGCTGCTCCTGAGGTTCAGTTTTGAATGTGCTGAACAACAGACACATCCAGTCACAAGTGACAAACAAAAATATAAAAAAAAAAAAAAACCAAAAAAATACAAAAAAAAACAAAATAGAAATTTTGTTTTAAGGATCAATGCTTTAACATAACTCCAGAAACAAGTTTGGATGCCAAGGCTGACTGCGTGTTGAAATGGAATCACGGGTGCATGATTTGTTCACTGACCCTCATGATTTGTAATCTAATGTGGGATCTGAGGAGGTTGCAGAAGGCTGGGTGTTCCCAGAGGGCAAATTACTATGATGGTTTTAGCAAAAAACAGTTGGAAGTAAAGGATCTTAAGGTCTCCTTTTGTTTCCCTTCACTGATGAAATGGACCCTGACCTTTGATCAGACTTTGAGCTCCAGGATTTGGATAACAAAGGCTCAGTGTTGTCCCTCTCACTTGCATCTCTTGCATTGCGTGTTGACTGCTGGACCTGAGAATCACCATGCAGAGACAGAGAGTCTTTGCAGATTAAAGGTTGTCAGATCTGGAACTGAAATGCCTCTGATTTGACTATGCCTCAAATCAAGTATGTGGAGACACAATATTCTTCTTAACATCATCCAAAACCTCTTGATCCCTGGTGTGCCATGCTCAGAACCCTTCAGTGCTTTCTCCTCCTGCACACCACACAGCACCACATCTGTGCACAAGGCAGGAGGAGTCTGGTATATCAGACTTTTTTCTTTCTCCAAAAGAAGATGACACTTCTGCCTCTCTTTTTATAGTTTGACCTCACATCCCTAACATGCCTGGCACCTGCAGAAAGACAGCTAAAGACATGAAAAGACATTCAAATGTACAGACATTTATAAGCAGAAAGCAAATACAGCTCCCCCAAATGAAGAGTCAAACAGAGCATAGTGTCTCCTAAGCCATGAGATATCATAGAATAATCATGGATGAAAGGAATTTCACCAGATTCAATCCCACCTTGGGAGAGAGGGAACTGCATGGGGCCAAAGTCATAGACAACTGTCCAGTTTAAGTTAATGACATGTTGTTAGAGGTGGAACCATCCCTCAGTATCTGAAAAACATATGTTGTTGCACTCCTCCCAGAACTAAAAAAAGAGATTTGGAGAGAACTTTTTTTTTTTTCCTTCAGAGATATTTGCATAATTACACAGAGTGAGAGTGTTAATGAAGAGCTAGTAATAAAACTGGATGAATTAGCATGACTGAGTGACTTAACGTAATCCTGTTGATCATACAGTCAGAGGTGGCTTGCATTTTGCCAGACTTTTTTTTTTTTTTTTAAAGCTAACTCTTGCAATTGCACATTTGAATTTGAACTTTCATTAATTATAGCTTTATTTCATGAACATGAAATTTCATTGACTGAAGTGTTTACATCAGTAGAACACCTATTCTAAAATACGTGCACCTGACAAAATTCTTAATGAATGCCAGCACCCCTAAAACTGAGTGCATTTTTGAATCATTCCAGGGAAGGATTTATTCTTTTTTTAAATATTTAGTATGTTTTTAACCCTCAGGCTAAATTCTTGGAATTATTTCTTTCAAAGTTAGAAATAGCAAAGTGCATAGTGGCGGGAAGAGCAAAACAGAAGTAGAAGCAGGACATTCCTTCAATAACATCATGATCCCTCTTAACATTCTACCTCTTCCACCTCCTGGTTTCCTTGTCCTGTTTGCTACTGGTGTGCAGTTGAGTTGATCACCTCACCTCTGGTACATTGAGGAAGGTGAGGTTCACAAGGACATGGAAGAACAGATGGGAAGGATGAATTGTTGCTAAGGAAAATCACTTTGCGTTGAAGAGGAGTAGTTGTGGGTTTTGTGCTTCTACATCTGTTGGGAGGGGGTAATCACTAGAAGTAAATTCCAGACTTAAGGAGAAGTGATGTCTTAATCTCAACAGGACTATGGGTTGGAAATGAATTTGGTTCTTGTGGACACTTCAGCCCTGTTGTTGCCAGTGAAGTTTGCCACGGAGCCCATAATGTCACCAAAAATCAATGTTGTGTCTCTTTCCCTGCTTAAATGTCCCTGAAAATACAACAAAACATCCTTGTATATTGTTAGGGGATGAAATAACTTTGCTGTCCCTCTCCTCCCCTTTGGACACTCTCAAAAAACTTACCCTTAAGCTAACAATGGCAACTGAGACAGGGAAAAAAGATCCTGCTATATGTTTGAAATTTCTGCTGTCACCTTGTTTTTATTGACAGAGAGTTGTCAAAAGTTTCAATATCAAGTTTGCATGAAGGGGCATCTTTGTGTAGAAAGTTTGCACATGTTAATTCAGTCAGAAATGGGGGTTTTAGATAAATTGTCTAACGCTACGTTTTTGAGATTCCTCACATTGTCCCACTGACAGGAATACTGAGATCACCAAACCCTAACACTGACTGCCAAATATTCCAGCACAAAGAAAAGTGCTGAAATTCACCAGTGAAAGCATTCACTGTACAGTTCTGCCTCCAAAGGTGGAACAGGCAGGGAGATGTAGATGAGCTTTGGCTTTCATTAAATTGTCAGTGATAGTTTAACACTGAATATAGTTATAAAATGTGTAATGTTCTATGATACAAAGTAACTATATACAAATATAGACTTAATTATTTAGTAGAACAAAAGATAGAGATTTTGGTAAACAATTTGACCCAATACAAGTTTATAGCTCATGGTTGATCTGAAGTGAAAACCATCACAGGTGTATAGGAAGTAAATTGGAATTGCATTCAGGAGTCAAACAACCAGAAATATGTATATTACAGTACATATAGCCTGTGAGATTAATAGTGTCAGAAAGTCATATGCAAGGGTGAAGTGAGTTTGAAGTCAAGTTGAAATAAAGTTGGCAGGTCATTTTTTTTTAACAGCAAAAATAAATAAAACATTTTGTATGGTTAATGCACTGTAAAATAGCCTAGTCCATACTGAACACCGGGAATTAAGAAATTCCCTCCTACCTAGTTGAGTGTATCTGAGCACTCATGAAGTGTTATTTGTAGGAACAGATGAGCCAAGTTAGTTTAGGAATACCCTGATCTCTCAGAAAATAGGTAAAATGCCTCCCAGTTCAAAGGAGGCATCTTCACTCACAGCTCTGCTAACCCACAACCCAGGCAGAATTCTACCCCAAAAAACACACAGTCCTCACTACATTAAAACCCAGAACCTTTCCACTATTTTCTTCTGGGTTTTGGAGCCAAACATCGTGTCTTTGCTCATGAGACTTAAATGTATCACAATAAATTAACAAAATATTGCAATTCTTGAAGATGCTATTGTGAAATATGGAAAGAAGAGCTGTGTTCTTTCCATATTTGACAGAACAGAGAGAGGAAAGAGACATGAGATTTCAGTTTAAGAATTTCTTCAGGGAGCATATGTCTGTATTAGTGTCTCCAAAGTTTACCATTTCCCTTTTCCTCCTGTGAATCTGTGCCTATCTTGAGTTTATAACCTATTTCTCGAAAATAATTTTTGATAGTTAGCACTTAGATATATCCACCTGAGACCAGGTCAGCTTGTAAAGCATTGTAGAGACATATGGGAAAAAAACCCTACAAAAACACCCAAAAAAGAGGTCTTTTGGTACAGGAATATGATAGGCCATAATTGGCAACAATTTAAAATGTTAAATTTTAGAGGATGGAACAGATCCTGAGCACTGAACAGATTTTGGCAGCAAAGTTCTATATGAATTTCATCACAGCTTCATGAAATTCAGGTTGTAGTTTCAGTTAGGGCACACCTATGGAAAAGTGCTCATCTGAAAGCAGGACATCACAGGTCCCCTAATTTCTTCTGAGTGTGGAAAAACTCCTTTACTACTTTAGAGTTTTGGCCTAAAAGCATTTCAATCCCTTAACCTTTGAATCCAGTCTTTCCAATTGTCTTCCATGGGCCAAGCTGTGCCCTTTGTGCTGCTGGCTGCTGAGGATGCTGCAGAGCAGTCAGCTGCCTCCCACAGGCAGGTGTCCCCAGTGTGGGAGTGGCACGGAGGGAAATCGTTCTCTGAAGCCTGGTGCCCCCAGGGATGTTGAGAGAGATGAGTTAAGAGCATCTGCGATTATCTGTGCCAAAATGGTGTGCTCTTTCCTCTCACTCTTGCAGCTTTGATCTTGCTTATCAGCCTGCAAACGAAGCACACTAAGCTGCTCCAATGCTCTCCTCTCCTGTGTGTGTTTCCTGGTATTTGCCTTGAAATAGTTGCCTCTTGCTAATTTGAAAATTTCCTGTCTCTCTTTGACATATCCAGGGACAGCCCTGTTTTATCACATCCTGACTTCTGCTTTTCCAGTCGAGGATTCAGCAGCCGTCACCTTTGGTTTTCCCCCTCTGACAAACCCAACATTGATCTTGCAGATCATGCACACTGCACTTTCAGACAAGATAGATAATGACTTGAACTGCAGCAAATGGGACTATATGACATCACACTTTTATGAGCAGACAAATCTGTAATCTTATTTAGCTTGACAGGTATAAAGGCCATTTCAAAAACTGATTATATCTGCCGTGATTTTAAGAAGATCTGGGATATGACTGGAAAACCTTCACCCAAATTATTCCCCAGGGAACAAACTCTTCAAAAGAATAATGCAATGCTCCTTATTTGGGGTATTAAAACATGCCACCTGGTGGAAAATACGTAATATTACCCTTGTGAAAAACAAGGGTGAGAGTGAGGTGCTGTTGCTGAATCTTCATCAAATCTAGGGAGTTGGGTCTGCAATCAAGCTTTGCAGATTAATAAGAAAGAAAAAGCTGAACATGAAGAACATCTGAACTGTTTAATGAAAATGTGGATCTGTGCTGATTTTGCAGAACCATGTCTTATTGTGAAGGCCCCATCACCAGCTGGGGATAAGATTCATAAGCATTTCTTGAAGTTTCCATTTATAGTTCTGTTAAAACCATCTGTGACAGGCTCGTGGTGCAGCATCAGTCACGATCAATATGTGTAACAGACCCTCCATGTTTGGGAGAGGGATGCACAGACCTCCCCTAGCTGGATCCTTATCTCACAGTGGAAGATTTTCTTCTAACACCAGGATTGCCATGACTGCCCCCTTGCTGACCAGGGGAAAGGCTGGAATCCAAATTTATTCTCCTGAAAGTTTTACAGCTTGGGCAGGATTTGAGGCTGATCTCAATCTTGCTCCTTAGTCCTGTCACTAAACCACCAAAGCAGTTTTCTTTTTGCCCTGTCCAAAGGTGCTCTGTTGGAAAATGTAAAAGTTTCATTTCTTTATATGCATCACGACGTATTTTTCTGAAGAGTAAAACTGAGATAAACTCTCAATGACTGAAGGGTGGCTTTGCATGTTTCACCCTGACTTTGTGAGATTTTTGCCACGAGTGTGTGATTTATTCTGAACATCATCTCTGAGGCCAAAGGAGAGTATTTCTGCATATCTGAAGAAAATTAATTTAAAAATATTTTTAATAAGTCATAGACCATTAGAAACTGTCACAAATCTGATAATTTTCCACTAGTATTTCTGTGGCTGAAATTGCAATCTTTTAATCTTTAGTTTCTAGTCTCATCTTTACAAAGCCGATTCTATGGTAAATGGTTCTGTCAATTCTTCCCTCCTAGCGTTTGATATTAACTATGTGCCCAGTTCTGCTTCCATTAAGGTGGATGGAAATATTTTATTGATGATCCTGGTGAGGACAGACCCGTGGGGGGATATGGACCTAATTCTGTTGGACATAATCCTTTGGGGTGTGAGTATTAGTGAAATGGTAAACTATCTGTAGAAGAGATTCTTCTTGACTATATAATAAATACATTTGAAGCAGCCATGCAGGTTGAAATTAGGCTTGGTTTCACAGCAATTTGGGTCGGGTTCCACAGGGCTTTTCCTTCTACTCCTCTCGGTTCATGCAGCAGGGAGGTTCCTTAGGTGGGTCAGGCCCATATCTTTAAACATATTGCCTTGAAAATCACTGTCATTTAACAGCCACTCCTCATCTAAACAGCCTGGAAGCAAAGCAAAAGCAGAGCAAGTGTCACCTCTCTGCTGCAAAAGAACAGTCCTGAGTCCTGATGCAAGATGTCTCCGACAGAAGGGTGAGATTCAGCTGCAGACAGCAACAATCTTGACAAGCAAGCTCTTAAGTCTGCCTGTGTGTATGATGGGGATTAAAATATCAGTTCTCAAAGAGACGGGTGTGCACTGCACCAGCACACTGCTTACTGGTGTGTGTTAGAACTGCATTTAGCTGAGGAGATGGTAAAGGATGCAAGGAAAAACAAGTGAACAAAACACATCAAAACACAAAACACCATGAAGATTATGTACCTTCAAGAAATCTCTACTGTGATAAGAAAAGAAATTTTTACTGGAAGATATTACCTGAAACTTCACTCTTATCCTCATTATTTTGTAAGCTCAGAAAAGGGGCAGCTTTGAATGCAAATTCATAAAACAGTTGCTAGGTGTCTTGGAATATTCTCCATCACTTGGTAAGTGTCAGAGGACAAAGAACAGATTGGAGGTAGAAAATCCCATTTCACCACTACCAGGTACTTTTAGTGGCTGCATTCATTCTGGATAGAAAAGATATTATACAGCTAAAAAAAAAATAAGAATCTTTATTCCGTTCTCTAATAAAAAAAATCTAAAAAAAAAATAAAAAAAAGAAAAGAAAATACAATATTGTGTGTTATTCCAAAAGAGAATCTTTAAAATGGGTACTGAAAATCAAATCCACATAATAATCTCGAGCATTTCTATTGTCCCTTCTTGTGGGGAAAATAAGCTACTGTGTGACTACTACCCATTAATAATCAGGTTAACATCCATATTAATTCACATTCTCATTGACCTTATTCTGGCAAAAGCCTCTTGATTACTGTACAAAGTTTTATTTGAAAGGCAATTTAAGCACAATTAATTATTTTATATTATCAAATCATAAGTATCACAGGCAGATGAAGAGAGAAAAGATTGCCTTGTGTCTTGGTATGAATGAAACTAAATAATGTTTTCTAGGGCTTGTGCATTATGTACAATTTATTTCAGACAGTGAAATAATGACACTTGCTAGTGAACCAGACAGTACAAATTCTTTAAAACTTTGTCCTTAAATTCTACAATAAGCTTTGCCTATAATTTCTTTTTAAATTAGCAAAGGCCTGAATATTTCCTCTTCTTTCCTTTTTTCTTCTTTCATGGTTTATGTTTTGTTTTGAGGGTTTTTTTAATAATTTTTATTATTTTTAAGCAAATCTGATCTACTACATAAAACTTCAAGTCAAAATATTCTGTTTTTTACTCAGATATGCAGAGGCTTCCTAGCCAAAGTTTGTGGCCAGTGGCTAAACCCTGATCAACAGTCACAATATTAGTTTTTGTAGACAAGATGTTGATTTATGAACTGATTATTTATGCTGGAACAGGGTAGGCCTTGTGATATACAGCCATGTAACAGATGGGTTTAGCTTTTAAAAGAAGATTCTGACCCCTGCTTGGGGTGAGTCTTTTTGGTTGTTTTGTGTTGTATTTTAAGAAGAATACCAACTCAAACATTTTGTGTAACACACGTGTGCCTTGAGCAACTTCTCAGCCCAGTCTATTTTCCTTTTCGAGAAAATCACTTTGGTTTTCCAGAGCATTCCTGTAAGGGACCGAATTTCTACCAAGGACTGTGAAATTCCCTCACAGCCTGTCAAGTGACACACTGTGACAACAGTACTTTTTGCTTCTATGCCTCTTCTTTCCAAGTATTAATTCAATACTCCCCCTGAGAAAGTCTTAGTTAACAGGCTCACAACAAGAAGATTTTAACCTAAGTCTGTAGTCAAGCATAATTTTTTTAAAATAAGACAAACAACTGCCTTACTTGTCTCATTTTCTCCATCACTTCTTTAGTTCAGAAAATGTAAATTTACAAGTTATTTTGCTAGACAGTCCCAGAAAGGGTCTGATTGTGCAGGAAAGTGTTTCTGGTTCTAGGGAGAGCTTAACACAGTAAAGGTGTGTGGATCTGTAATATAATGGGTTTAAGCTTTTTCCTCTGAAGCCCTTAGTGCAAAACCGTGGCCAGCTTCAGATTTGTGCTCTCTGAATGACACCAGACCCTTGCAATAATTCTGAAATCTTTGAACAGAAAACCACATGGCAATGAACCAACATGTGCTTAATCTTGCAGAGATATGGCAATCACTTGCCCAAACTTGTTCAACAACTGGACCATGAAAATGGATTCCTTAAACAATTAAGAGTGAGAAAAATAAAAAAGCAGAATGTTAGGGAAGGAAAGGAACAAATAGGTTTGAGTTAAACTCCCTAGCAGTTTGGAGTCTGATACTCCTTACTTGCTTGAAGAGAAAGGAAAGCAAAAGTTCTGTCTTTCACTGAAGGTGATGAGGACAGTGAAAGTTACTTGGCAGAGCACTTTGCAGCTTGTCTTCTGCACAAGTCTTTTAAAGTCTCTTTGGAGCACCTGTCTGTTGTGAAAATAATTCATTTTGTCATGCCCAGTAACACACTGGTAGTCATTTTATGAAGGCTTATGTAGCAGTTTCACCTCTAGCTTTACCCTCTGTTATACTACATCACAAACTCATTTAAATAGTAATATTAATGTTTTTAGAGATCACTACAAATGGTTGGCAGCATCATTGCAGTTAATGTCTCGTGGGAGCTGTACAAGGGAATTTTATCAGCTTGAGGCTGAGGTATTTGATGAAGTAATAACAAACTAGCTTTGAATTGTCTTTCATTACCCTTTATCTCTCCTAGAGAGAATATAATCTTATTCAAATTATAATGGCCTCTGTTATCAATGTGGTTTACTATTTATTTACCTGCACATGGACATGCAAATGTACATGCATTCTCCTCTTTTTACCGTACCTGTAATGAAATTCCTTCACTATCAGAATCATGCATGATCACAAATTACAAACTAGTTACTTGGAAGTGTAATTTCCTTAACATTAAAAGCATTAAAAAGAAAATTAAAATCCAACTTTTTTTTAGGAAAAATATAAGTACCTTGATAAGGAGTAAAATCCAATCATTAGACTTTAAATATACCTTCATTTATCTTTAAGACAAACATGATATTCTACCCCAGGAATAGATAGGCTGCCTCCTGTCTGGGCAGAGAAAGAGATGGGAAGAAATGTTTAAGTAGTTCTGTAGGGGGAGGAAATTCCTGGGGCTGAGGCAAAGAAAGAAATCCAGATGGCAGAGCTTTGGCTCTCCCTGATCAAATCACCTCAGCATTTCTGAGGCCAGACTTGCGGCATTCAAACACAAAGGTGAGAGAGGCATGACATGGTTCTAAGTTATTCCTTATTAATTCATGGTGATTGTCAAAGACTCATTAAAGAAAAGGAATATATCAGTGCAGATGAGGACACGACTGTGGAGACAGATACAGGGAAAATACATATTTGTTAAATGATGAGGCAGCAAAACAATAATCTATGGGCTTCCACACATCTCTGTTTAGCAGATTATGCTGAAAAATACCCAAATCCTGCAACCTTGCACCAGTGGCTCTACAGCTGCAAATCAGACAGTTGATAGCAAAATGTTTTGCTACTCGTTCTTCCTTTGAAAGGCTTCTGAGCTGAAATGGGAGGGCGGAATATTACGATTGCCTTTTTCTCTGTTATCAATTTGGGTCATTCTCATGCTGAATCAGGGGCTTTCCCCCTGTTTTTGTGAGTGTTACAGGGCCTAAATTGTTCCTTGCAGACCCAGGCCTGGCTCTTTGGACTGATCTTGACTGATGCACTGGATTTTTCTCTGCCAGTTTGCCATAAGGCCATTGATTCTGATCGATTTCTAGTCAGTGTTTGCTTGCTGTCACTTTAATTAAAACCAGGCAAGGGGAAGTGATTATTTAAGCCTGCCTTATCAGAGCAGCACTCAGACTGAGGACAAACACTCTGCTGCAAATCACAGATATTTTTTACCACGTAGTCTTCAGGCTTATGTCATGGCCAAGTGTTAAATACGATTTCTTTTCATTCTTTTCAAGAGAACTAGATAGAAACCAGGCATGTAACCATAAACAATACCTAATAATATTTATAGTAGTATCTATTTTAAGAGGTTTTTAATGACATGAATAATTTGTTGCTGCAATGTATCTGAAACAACCAGATATATGTAAATACTGCAGAGACAATAGGGATATCCAGTCCTGAACAGATAAAAGGCTAACAGAGCAAAGTGAGACCAGAATTTAAGAACAATACACCTACATTTAAGAAGGTTTAAAATAAGAAAGGCAGTTCAAAGTTTGCTGAATGACAGAGAAGCAAATATGCTCAGCAAAATGTGTAGAAACATCAAATGCAAAAAAGCTGATCAAAACATATTTTTACTTAAAACTCAAACTGGTACAAAAACAACTCAAAGTGTTCCCTTTAAGTACATTAAACAAAAACCTGAAGTCCCTTCTTTTGCTTCTGATTTATAAATTGTCCTTAATATTTTCAGAATAAGGTTTTTAGCATTTCCAAATCATTGCTGTGCAATTCTGTTTAATCACCTCTCTACTCTAAATTAGATCTGACATCACAATTTCTATCCCATTCTAAGTTGCTGGGAATGGTTTCTGTGTGTGCTAAAGTAACCTCAGTGTTACACTTGCCACTGAAATGATTTTACAAGTCTTGCGCAAAGACTATAAAACAGCTTAATAAATTTCTTAATTTCAAAAACCAATTTGGAATTACTTTCTCCCCTGAGTTACTTAAAGTTTGGATCCATAGTCAAAGTGTTTTGGCTTGAGTCTTTTCTATAACCATTTAAAGTTTGTGAGAAGTACCTGCCACATTGTAGATAGATACAACTTCCACTTTTACTTAACAGGAATAATATTCCTAATTTGATATTCATGTTTGTAGTTTCAGCATTTTCAAACTGCAGGCAGTGGGCAAGAAGCAGAAAAACCTACCCCCTGGAACTTATGTTCCCTTCAGACAGAAAAAATCTCCAAGTCTGTTGACCTTTTACGATTACATAGAGGCTTATGAATATACTCAGGACTTCTGATGGTTAAAGAATATAGGATTTTGTCTTTTAGCCTCTCCTGGCATTTGTGAATTCTGAATATTGAGTGTACTCTTTTACAAAATGTTTACCTACTTACACATTTAACTAGAAATGTCTCTCATAAATCAAGAGAGTGAGCAAATGAATTCTTGGGAATATGTAGGGGCAACAAGGGGATGGGAGTCATGGTGTGTCATCTGCCCTGACAGAAGGCGTTAATGGACAGTCTTTGCCTAGGTAGGTGGCCACCCTTGACCTGGTAAAGGAGCATGTATAATTTTACTTATGCTCAGTAAATAGCCATAACACAAATGAATGCCAGGCATTATGTCCCTAAGACCAGTGCTTTTTCAAAAAAGAAAAAAACAGTCTCCTGATTCATCCTTCTAAATCACCAAAGGCATTTTTATATTTGCTCCTAAATGTCATTTTTGTTCTGCAAGGGGAGAGGAGGACTTTTTCTCTGGCTATGGCAAATTTGGAGCGTGTTTTATAATACACACCCAGTCTTTAACTGGACTGCACTCTCCAGTGGGAGTTATCAGCCCTCTCCTGGCTCTGCCAGTACATCTCTCCCATTACAGATGGGTTTCACAAATACCGCAAATGTTCCTAATCGTTGTGACAATGTTGGTATGGTCAAACAAATACACCTGGATATAAATCAAATGTAGGCCAAAGCTACAAAGGTCAAAAATGAATAAAAAATGAATTCAGATGGGAAACTTTCTGGAGCATGCAGGATGTATAAGCAAAAATTTAGGCTGGAATTTTACAGAGATAACATCCAGTCAGAAAGATTTTTTGTTTATAAGGGCATAAAATTTCCAGGTTTCTTGATGGATAGTAAGAAAGGATTTTATCTGGCATAGGTGCATAATCTGTTTCCAATGAGGAGGCATTGGCCACTTCTTTCCCAAAAAATTAGGAAGAACTCATTAACTAGCTAGGGACTAGCAAAAATTCTCTTGATTCAATAGGCATTGTGTTTTGAAAAATGGAAAATAACTGATTGTGATGAGAATTGACTAAAGTTTCAGTCCTTTTCTTCCAGACATAATTGCCTTCCAAAATTCCTCCTAGTAGACTTTTATCTTTAAATAATTTTTTTTAAGACCTACCCCTAGGTATGTAACACAGTGAGCTCTTGCTCAAAACAACACACAGGGCACTGGGATGCAGCACTGAACCCCAGTGAAGGGTCTGAGCAAAAGTAGGTCAGTAATCTGATATTGCTTCATTTTCTCTTGCATCTACTCCTCTGATGACACTGGACCTGCTCTGCTCCCCAGCTGTCAGACCTTTGCAGTACCTTGCCTGTGACAGCTCGGTGATGGTATCCGCTGAAACTGCAGTTCAGTTCTAGCTCACCTCATGAGGAATGCAAGGAAAATTGCTTTGGTCTCAGCTAATCTGGAATCTTCATGGCCAATGTTTGTGCTCTGCTCCCTCTTCATGTGAATTTGGTTCTCTGTGACCAACCTTGTTAGGTGAAGGTTATGGGAGCTCCACTTGTTTTTCCACATCTGGGCCAAACATTCCCATAAGTTCCACTGTGTGCAAAGGCTGCAACCCTTCTCACCAGGTTATCTTCACCATTCCAGCCCCCTAACTGAGGCTTTTGGAAGGAGGAAACATCCCGCTGGGGGTGGCTGCTGTCCTCATATTTCCTCTGGAATCATTAAAATCCTCCACCTGAATGGTAGGTGCAGCTTCCACTTTGAGCCTTCCAACAGTAGCACCTCTCAGTACCAGACAGTTTTTATAGCAGCTTATTGTACATGACCTTGCAGAATTCAGCAGGGATCAACACCAACCTGATACCTTTTGGCAGATGATTCATATCAAAGCTTGAATATTCTGGCATTTTCTGTGCCCACCTAATTCCAATCCTGTGTGTGCTAAGAAAGCTGTGATGTCTGCAGGTGTAATTTGAGAAACTTCCCGTGTTAACAGTGTGGTTTAATTTTGTGACAAAGGCAGGCACCAAATCTCTGCTCAACCTGTTAAGAACAGGCATTAAAATTATTTCTAAATTCTTCCAATGTCTGAGCTGGTTTTGCTGTAAGCTGGACTTTTTCATTCTTTTTGTTGCTCAGAAGGAAGAGAGCAGGGAGTTTGTGCTTGTTTTCCATCCACCTCACACCATTCCTGGGGAGGAGGAACACTTCAGAGTACTTCAGTGAAGTGCCTTGATGGTCAGTGCAGCAATTATACTTGAGGTTTTTATGTAACACTGCAAATTTTCTATTCATCCCCACTGGAGTTTCTGGGATATCTGAATAGGTCCTGGAATACATCAGAATTGCACCAATAGGATCAGAAATTATTCATTTCCATTTTAGACCTCACAGATGGGGGAAAATATTAGGTTTTATGTGGCTTGGGACAATATAACAGTCTGATTCTAAAATGAGTAAAGAGCAATACTGGTTCTATTGTGAGAAAAGTGGTATCACTTTCAAAAAACCCTTTTCTTTTCAACACTTAAAAGGCTGAATATTGCCCATACAATTCTAAGCAACAAAAAAACCCCACTCTAGAAAGCTTATCTATATTTCAGCTTTGTAAAGAAACCACAAACATAAAACACAGCTTTCCTGTGTGTGTCTGGGGACACTCTTGCTTATTTTAACGATATTAAAAAAATTTCACGCTATTTTCCCAGCAGAAACTACCTACCGAGAGAGAGAGCATGAGGTAGCATTGTTTCCTTTTCCTCTTTGTCAACAAAAGAATTGATTATTAATTTTCAATCGATTGTCACCTGAAAAACTGGGCTGGTTATGGTAATATATTTATAAAATTGATACATAAAACAATATTTTGTCAGCAGAACTTTTGTTATTTGTGTTGTTAGCTGTCACTATTGCTATTTAAGAACAGTAAACCCTAATATTTAGGAATTTACTGTATATGTTAATTAGGATGTTTTATGCGTTCCAGACAAACTGCTCCATTAAAGGACAAATGTGCACGCTAAACACAAAGGTATTCTACACAGACCTCAGTTGTGAGATGAATTTGGCAAACTCTATTTCCAACGATGTTTTTACAGGCAGCACTTCCCCCATTTCCAAACAGGAGGATCATGGTGTGGTCCAGCCTAACCATCAGCACAGCTACACAGCCTCCATCGAGTATAATAATACATCAAGCTCATAATTGCTGTATATCAACATAAGGTCAGCATTTCCCACATTTGGGAAGAACACTGCAGTGGAACACAAAAAGTTTGAGAAAAGTTTTATAGTATGGTTCAATAAATATTGTATGATTAAAAATCAAGTGCTCAATGACAGCAGATAGAGCTTGTGATACTGAGTAGTTTAATGTTCAAAGCCCTAAAAAAAAAAATCACTTTCTTCTTCTCAACAAGTAGAAAAAGAACAGACTGCAGCCTCCTGAGTGCCCAAAGTCAACAGGATTTCACTTGTGATGCTAAATGAGACAAAGCCCTTCTTGCCCTTGACCAGAATTAGTAAATTTATCTCTACTGCCAGTGCAAAAAGGTACTGGCAACACTGATTATCACTGGGCAATCTGATGCGTGTCTAAACAACCTAAAAAAGCAGCATTAGTAGAGTGTGAAATACCTTGAATCTGTAATTTATTTAAAAGCCATGTATTCAGCTCCTTACTTATTTGAAGTCCTGCTTGGTTACACACTTCTCTGAAATCCTTGGGTTTCCAGTGCTCCTGGAGAGTGCCAGTGCATCACAGTTTTAGCTTAGTTTTGGACTCTTTAGGATCCTCAGGCCTTAAAGCACGAATATGTTCAGACTGCTCCGTGTTACCTCACCAGGATCCCACCAAAACACCAAAACAAGAATTCCTGTCTACAGAGCTGTCTTCAGGATCAAGGCCTTTCCCATGAACCTTTCCAAAGGTCTGGAGAATCCTTGTCAGACAAGGGTGGAGCACTGAGTGTAGATTTTTCTTCTGTTGTTACCGTTATTATTAGATAAAACTTTATTGATCATCAGGCTTTATTGATCATCTCCCCATCCTGTAGCAAGCTATCAGCCTGGCAATGGAGATGGTCTAGCATGCAAATGAAAATCATTTAATGACACAGAAAAAAACAATGAGAACCATTGTTTCCAGATAATTTATACAGCTATTGAAGCATTCTTTTTCTTTTTTATGAATTGAATTCACAGGAGATTTGTGAAAGTTGCCTGTTAGGTCAAAGGCTAGTGCTTTATCCACTTAATCATTCATCCCTGCTTGATTAATAGACTTTTAAAACAGAATCATATATTAATAATGTAGGCTTTAACTGGGCATCTCGATCAAAGAGCAGATTTTAGAAGTTGATTGGTTTGTATCCTCTAGGCCTGTGATAAATGTCTAGAGATTTCTTGTAGTCATTTTTTCTTGTCATTTTTTCATTCTGATATTCATTTCTCTCTTCAACATTGTCACATGAATATTTAAAACAAGAAATATAATCAGTTCAGTCCTTTTTCTTCAGTGCTGAGATCATAAAGAGAAAAACTGTCATTCAGTACAAAATCTCTTTATTACAATATTTAAGCACTGTCTGTTTTACCTTGCTTGGTGGGAAGCATGATCTGAAAATCTTATATACATCAACAGGATTATGTATGGAAAGTTATTCTTCAGATTTGGGGTTAAATGGGATTAAGGATAAGAAACTTCTCAAAGATAAAAAGACTGTGGTGTCAATAATTAGAGGGGGTTAGAAAAATTTCATCAAAACAGTTTGTTAGAAAATGCTGTCTCATCTACTGATGAGCCTGAAATATCTTCTGGGAATAGGAGAGTGTTTAGGAAATTCAGATATATTCCGTTAAATTAAACCAAAATGTTTGCCTTTGTTTTGCCAAATTAAACCTTTGTTTTGAGGTTACTTTTCTTTTTCTAAATTGTCTTTTCTTCAAAATCGTAATCTGAGGTGGGGCGACCTCAGTTGGAAGGAAATACTGTTACTGAGACAAATCATAGAATCATCTGCTGATTCGGATTGGGAGGAACTGTTTGGATCATCTAATTTTCATCACCCTGCAATGGGTGGGGACACTTTCCACAGGACCAGGTTCTTCCAAGGCCTGTCCAAACTGTCCTTCCAGGGATGGAGCACCCACAGCCTCTCTGGGCAACTGCTCCAGTGTTTTACCGCCTTCATAGCAAATAATTCCTTCAACAAATCTAACCTCAATTTCCCCTCTTTCAGTTTGTACCCATTACTCGATTTCCTATTGCTACAGCTCCCAGTGAAGAGTCTCTCTCCAGACTCCTTGCAGGCTTCCTTCAGATGCTGGAAGGTTACTGTGAGGTGTGCACACAACCCTGTCTTCTCCAGGATGAACCTCCTCCTTTTTCAGCCTATATTTGAAAATGTTTTATGAACGTTTTCATTCATTTTCATTTTCGTTACAGCTTGAAACAAAATAAGTTCTCTGAGTGAAAGAATAATCCGTGTTTCAAGCTCCCTGTAACATTCCTATGGAAAAATCCATACTTTAAGACCTAGACAGAGGGGGTCACTCTCCTGATGCCCTTATGTTCAAAGATCAAGGAAAGTTTCCACTGTGGAGCAAAGCACGTTGGCTTACCCAGCATAATACCTGTGTGAACGACCTCCTCTCATTTCCAATTCATACTGTGTGTCTCTGCCCCTCCTTCTGTACTTACATGCAAACTCCATAAGAGTTGCAATGCTTCCAGGAGTATTTCCAAGCACTTCCTTCCCATGTGAACATGGCTTTAGAGAGCTCCCTATACCTTGCTCTGCACATTGTTTTTTTCAGTCTGGCCACACAGCCACATGCACCAGGTGCTGCTGGTGGCCCAGATGTCCAGGTTCAGCCTCTTGGATAAAATGGGATCTTGCTTCTGGTTGTTCCATGGTGTAAGAGACATATGATGCAGAAAGTATCCTCAAATATAGCCCATTGAAACCAGGACATTTTGATGCACATTCAAAATATTGCAGGTGTCATAGTGTCACTGATTCAGCAGGGGAGATGTTGTAATCAGCCTGAACAGCCTCTTTTCCTCCTTCACTGTTTGCTGACTGGCCAGTGCAGGTTCTGAGGTGTGTGATTCCCCAGAGGGCCATGGTATCTGAGACTTTTGGAGTAAAAATGTGTGGCTCTAAGGCTTGTAAATACATTCTGCACATCTGAGAAGCAAGAGAGTCCTGCTCAGGAGTGCAGCACTCTGCAGAGTGGGATAAGAGCCCCTCCAAGCACACCTCAGCCATGACACATTGCAGATGGGAATAAGGTACTCCAGGCTGAAACAGCCTCGTGGAATGCACCCTAGAAGTGTTAAAAGCCTCATCTAAATATTGTCCCACTATTTCTGCAGTATGGTGCTTGCCTCCTGTGCAGAAATGGGAGGAGGTTCTTCAAAGCACTCACATGGTGGTGGCAAATAAGGGCTGCCTGACAGCTGATCCAAACCTCCTGTGGGTAAGCTGTGCCATCTGGATTGCTCCAGTCTTGCCACACTGGATTCTGCTGTTCCCATGGTGTTGGTGGGGAGATCAGATGAAAAACTGATCCTCAGGGTCATTGTCTCAAGTAGGTAAATTTAAAACCTATGTGATTTGCTGCTTTAGAAGCCCTCCTCATAGGTTAGAAACGCTCAGAGCATGTGGGTATAGTATAGATATATAAAAATATTATGTAGTGAAGCTGAGATTTGCAACTCATCAGGAAGGGTAGGCCCAAGTTTACTGTGGCTTAATTTGGGCCTAATACTAGTGATACACATTGATAATAATGACAGCTTACTTATACTGTCAAAGGGCAACCACCATGGATATGGATTGACTGCCTTGCTTGTGGTCTCTTTTCTCATTTTAATTCATTAAACACAATGTTGCAATGTTGCAGTTCTCCCACTTAATAATGGTACCTTGTAAACATCATTATGTCCACAAAGTTTTGCATTCCATTTCTGTGTACCCCCACAGATTTCTGGTATGGTCCTTCATCTGGATGCTGTAGAGTTCTGCTTGTTTAACTTTTTCAGAGAGTTTAGTTATTTTAATGAGTTGATTTGTACTTAATAAAAATTAAATTTGTGGGAATAAACAAACAGCTCTCATTCTATTATTTTCCTTATTTAACAATCATAATGACAATACTAAGGGAAAATATTTTACAATTTCATTACTTTTGTGATTAACAGATTTCCAAATAAAGAAGTAGTTTTCAATAGTCCCTCAGGTTTTCTTTTCTCCTTTTCCCTTTCTTTTGGCTGCTGGAAACTGGAAAATAGATTTTTCACCACTCCTTACACAAATAAATGTTCTTCCTTTTCACCTTCAGTAAATGTTTTCTCCAGTCTTATGCCACATCACCCTTTCTGTCCCATACTGATAAGATTTTGGGGAGCACTGCCTGTCTGTTTAATGACATCTTTTTGGCCCCATTAAAATCATCTTCCCCTAAGCCAGCTCTGATTGGCAACTGTGCTGTGAGAAGCACATAAGCCATTAAGATGGATGGTATTGACATCTTCTGCCTTCTTTGGGGATTGCAGCAAACCTACATTTCAATGGTCCATTCTCAGCTTTGGTTCGTCTCCTAATGCAATCCTGTGTGACTGAGAGTGCCACAGGCACACACTGTGGAGAGCTGAGCTTTGAGAGCCAGAGGGGGCAAAACAGACCTTATCCCTGCTGCAGTGTGGGCTTCTGCCAGAGGAAAAACTGAGGAAAACATTAAGTGGAGTCCCATAAATCCTATCAAGTCCACAAAGTCTGCAGTAGTGGTGAGAGGGGAGCCTGGGGTGAAGTGTGAGAGAGCACCCAAAGCACTGTCCACTGCCCATTTGGGCTTCTTGGCTACCAGTGCTGCTGATGTGGCAGCACCTGAATTTCTTTCAGTTTCTGCTGGAAGCAAGAGAGTTGACTTGTTCCCTTTCTCACAAGCTGCCAAACCACAATTCCTGCCGAAGCTGTGGCTGCTGGGTCACCCGCTGCACTCAACACCTTAACAATATCCAAGGTCATATCACGGCTGAAGTATTTTTTTTAGCTTCAGTTTCTGCCACATTAAAAAACCCTCACTTGTCCGTGTGAGTGGGTGCATGTGTGTTGAGAGAGAGAGGAAGACTTGGTTTCTATTTTGCTTCTGGTCTGACTAGAGCAGAAAGAGCAGCCTTAACGTGACTCTATCAAACCTTTTGGGATTCCCCACGCACCAAAAGGCAGAACAGAGAGTGAGAATGTTCCCTTTCAGAGAGAGCCTTTGGACTGAAATTACCTCTGTGGGCTTTTTACAGATGATGTAATGGCAGAAACAGGAGCAGATGACGTGGTTGGCAGAAAAGCTCCCAATTCCCTAACTATTAGTCATATGTGGGCCAGGGAATGGTAAAACAGTTTTAGTCCTGGGCCTTAAAGTTAAACCCATAAAAAAATCCATGTAGAATCCTGGGGATAATTTTTGTATCAGGCAAATGTTTTTCAAGCCTGAGAAGTTTAAAAAACTAAACAAATTACATGATTAAGGATGCAATAGGTGTTTTTTCCAATTAGTGTACCTTTCAAAAAGGGTACCTTTACCCACAAAAGATTTCAATAATGTCTCCCCATGCAATCAGAGCAAATTTCCACCTTTCGTTTTTTCACTAGTACCACAAAAATTGGAACAACTCTGTAGGCAACTTATATGCCTCAACTAAATCTGCACTTTAATTTTCTACATTTTGAAGATAATAATCTTTGAGTTTCTTCCATGACTTTACTCTAGCCCCCATGAGGGAGCTTCTTTACCCAAGACAGAACATATAGTGGGGGAAGAAAGTAGTGGCTTTACCTTCCTGTTCCACTTCAGATTTGTTACCTTTATTTTCACTTCTAGATTACTAAGAGTACTGGATTGTCTTCCCTGTTTTAATAGACTTAAAAGCAGAAACAAAGTTTGATGGCCCATGCATTCAAGAGCAGGAAACTAATCTGGGTTTATCCAAAATGTTTCTAAATCTTCCTTGCATTTGTTATTGTCGTGGTAGCTCTACATTCATTTGGGCATTGGGCTGTACACGTTGTGCTTATTTGCTTTGTAACTTAAAAATGAGGAAAAAGAAATATTTACAGGAAAAGCTGCCTGGTTGCATAAACAAGTTTAAAAATTTAGATAACTAAAAATTCAGTTAGAAGGATTTTGAAGCTTGTCAGAGCTCCTCAATGGCAGTCATTGCTATTTAGATGGAAAGGTATAACATGAGTTTAGTTATTAGGCATATTCCAAGGCCTTTGGTGTAGAAAGCAAAAGCTGTAATAAGAAAATTGTCAGACATGAAGGTGCTGCTAATAAAACATTCCCTCTATTAAGAAAAATAAGATTTAAGAGCTGTGAATAGTCCTCAGCAAAAATTGCCTGGTCCTATAGAGAAGCTTGACAGACTTCTGCTTTTCCATGGAATTAAGAAAGGTTGGGTTCAGCCAGTTAGGCTGTGCAAAGTCTCTGAAGTCCTGTATTCCAGTACTCCCAATCTTTATAGGAAGGCCAAATTTTGAAGATTTTATTTTGTGAAAAAATGCAGCTACCAAATTTCTCAACTAAAACAAGTGGGTTTAAATATTTTAAGCAGAATGTGTGCTTGCATAAGAAATGTTTATTTTTATCATTGTTACAGCAACTTTCCCAAATAACAAACAGTGAGGATCTGGGCAAGTAAGGAAGATTTGCTTTGGATTCTTTTTCACTAAAGTTCATCATGATTACATTTTCATGATTAGATTGATTTCATGCCTTTTGAGAGTTGGTTTATATATGTTTTGAAGTCACAAAAACACTGTTTCAATGCTATTTTACACAATATGTGTTTCCCATCAAAACCACAATGCCCACCTATAAAATTGTGGTTGCTGAGAGTATAATTCTGCAAGGATACATAAAAACATGGTATATGTCATATTTTATTACCAACCTGTGTGTTTTTTATTTTTATTGTTTGTTTTGAGGCTTTTTTGTTGTTATTGTTTGTTTGTTTGTTTGTTTGGGGATTTTGTGGTTCAGTCTGGTTTTGGTTTGGTTTTTTTGTTTGTTTTTTATTGTCATAGACTGATTTGTGTTGAAAGGGACCCTAAAGATCTTATAGTCCCAACCCCCCAGGGAACAGGGGACACCTGCCACTACCCCGGGTAGCTCAGAGCTCCATCCAACTTGGCCTTAAACATTTCCAGGGATGGAGCAGCTACAACTTCTCTGACAACCTGTGCCAATGCCTCATCACCCTCACAATAAAGACATTTTCCCTAATATCTAAATTAAACCCCACAGAAAGAATTTCAATTAATCTTGAAATTTGTTGGTAATGCTCAGAATTGCAATAGTATATTGAAAATTGAAAAGAATGAAGGGTTAAACTTACCACGTGCAGATGGGAGGAGTTATTTCCTTTAGATTATCTACAAAAAGATAATATTTACATATGCACATTACTTGGTGTGTACATTCATGGTCTTTCTGCTTCTTCCTGTCTCAGTCTGTACAGCAATATATCCTTCAATCACTTTTTCTACCATGTCTTAATTTGGAAAGTGACCTCATTGAGTTGTTTTTTTCTGCTCTGCTTTGTGTCTTTCACTGAGAAAGAGTGAATCAAGGTCATCAGAGTTCAGGAATTCATCAAAGATTTGTGTATAATTTTCTTGACTTTGCAGTATTTTTACATAGGTATGTCAAAAAAATATGTTTATTTGGGTATTCAAAATTATCTCAAATCAATGCATCAATTAGATGGAAGAAAGTTGCAGTCAGTATTAATGAAAGAACAACATTTTGAAAAATGATTATTAGCTACCCTGTTCACAGTGTTAAAATTGTAAAATCTGATGTCATCTCAGCTATTCCAGAGTATTAGAAAAGTCCCCTCTTTTCCCTCAGAAGTTACCTAGAGCTCTTTGTTCCCACAATTTGACCATTAAGGTGTCTGTTGAGCTCCTCTCTTTAACCAAATGCCTTTTTTCAACTACTGCCCCAAGTTTCACTTTAGAGTCTTTAGTTTTACATGGCTGATAACAGGGAGGAAAACAAAATATGGCATTTCAGCCATCAAAAGGGAATCAAATTTAGGCTTAAACTACAAGGGATGTTGGATATAAGGCCTCATATTTGTGGAAATGAGAATAAGCTAAGAACAGTGTCAATAGTACGGATCAAGCAGCTGCACCACTGGTTGATAGATGCTTTCTCCTAAAGAAATTTTGAATTAAAAAGAAGAAAATTTAATAAATTTTTATAAGCACATGAGTAATTTTGCATCACCAGAGACAAAAAAAGGAGTTTATCAGGATACTATTGTGGGTGAGCAGCAAACTTTCACCTTAGAAGAGCCCGTCAGAATGGAGGCAGAGAACAGTCATGCAAAATTCTGTAAGCTGAGAAAATTTTGAGGTAGGTTACTGGAGTTTTAGCTCACTGAAATGAAAAGAGCCTGAGCAGTCATCTTTTTAGCCGAAAAATTGCCTGAGAACTTGTTTTAGGATGGAATTTAGGAGAAGTGGCATCACATCAACTAAAAATCGTTGTGACAAAAACCTCACTCACTGAAGACCATGACCAGGCATATTATCTTATCAGTGTCCTGCTTAATTTAAAATCAACACATATTAGGTTGCAAAAGAACCTAATGTGGAATATGGGTGAGATTACAGACAATTAAGGTGAAATGGCTGTTGGAAAGTCCCACCTGATTTTAAAGGGATGTTTTTTGTTCATATTGTGAAAAGAGAACATTTTTTCAGGAAGAGTTAATGAAAAATTTGTAAAAGTTAAATATATTTTCATTACATTTCTGCCTTCTGTTGCTTGATTTTTTTTTTCTTGAGGCACAGTAATTTAAGTATATGTGGTGAGTTTCTAGGCTTTATTAATTTTGCATTTTGATTTCTCCTTCCGCAGTACTTTTTTTTTTTTTGCATAGAAAATCTGCACAAAGAAAATCAAACTGTAATCCAAAGATAAAGGTTCTACATAGCCAGCCACCAAGATATTTGGTTGTTTTGTTTCTTTCTTAAAGCCCATGGTCCTTGACTCCTGTGATTGCTGGCAAATGCAGATAAACTCTCCATTAAGCCTTTATTAAAAAGAAAAAACAAACCTGGATACCAGTCAGGCTAAAGTATTTAACTAACTCCTGAATATTGAATACTTGGCAAATGATGTAGGTCAGCCCCTGAAAGTAAGGTGCTGCTGTTTGGCACTGGGAACAAATAGAAGAGATTAAATCTACTACAGTAGCATTTTGTTTGCTTATTAGATCGGAAGAGCGT
>JAWWMU010000054.1:58555607-58566544 GCA_035048155.1 Cinnycerthia olivascens
GGAAAGGAGGAATGATTGACAAACCTGGCAGGGAATCATCTGGGAGGGGCCTGGGGTATCTGAGACACACCGCAACAAGCTTCAAAACTGAAAGAAGGTAGGTTTAGGTTAGATATTAGGAGGAAATGCTTTACAGTACAGGTACTAGACACTGGAACAGGTTGGCCAGAGAAGTTGTGGATGCCCCAGCCCTGGATGTGTTCAAGGCCAGGTTGGATTTGAGCAACCTGATCTAGTAGAATATGTCCTTACCCATGGCGGGGAGGTTGGAATTATATACCTTTAACATTTCAACCCAAACCATTCAGTGAAAACTCAACAGAACAGTTCAAGGCGCAGCTGAGGTCTCAAGCCTACCTGAAAATAATTCAAATAAAGGAAATGGAGGCTGTTGCAGGACTAGTTTGTCTAAAGGTGTTTGAAAGAAGCTCTGAGATTATTTTTTCCTCCTTTTTTGGTAAAGCAAGAATAGGCTGTTATTTTGTCTCCATTCCAAATAAGGCTGAGTGCCCAAAAGTTGATCTAGTTTTCCCAACCATGCTATTTGCTCTAAAAAAATATATTATCTGTCCTTAAATTTTTCTTCAGAGTTTTCTTACAGTGCACATAGTTTTATAGACCATATAGTCTATATAGTGCTTATAGTGTCTTATAGTACATATAGCCTATCTTTGTATATAGTTCTGCTATAAGCACAAATCTTGCATCAGATTTACTTGATTTCTGTAATTATACATACTGTTTTAATTGTATCTAAGTTCCTTTTCAACACTTCTTTAAGCTTGCTTATATTTTTTTATCCTGGAAATCCTCTGTTTTGACATGGCCTTTACACAAAACCTTGATGAAACACAGAACATTTGCTTTTGTTTTGGTTCTCCAGGTTTATTAAAACATCCAAGCTAACAAAACTGGACTGGTAGAACACTTGAGTGTTGAAGATGTCTAAATGGGTGGCAAGGGAAGTCACCCACTCTGGCATTGCTTGCCTCACTTTGAGTTATTACAGTGCTTTCTTCCCCAACCACACATCTTGGATTAGCTGTGTGGGAACCAGGGCTTGTCTCTAACTGCCCTGGAGGCTCAGGGACCCAGGCAGAGGGTTCGGTGACCCTGGAACAGGAGCCCAAAACACCTGTGGTATGGATTTTAGCCCGTGGGAACGATTGCCAACCTTAAAAGAATTACAGGTCACAAGAGTTTAGAGTAATAGTAAGATTGTCACAGGGTGTAAAAGAAGTTTTTGGGTTTTAGTACAAGGCCGTAGATATTGCTAAGATGAAGGAAACTCGTGGCTTTTGGGTTTCTTCCTTCTTCTTCACCTTCTCCATTTCTGCTGTGACGGTGGCACGTGTGATTGGTTTAGAGTAGAAACCAACTGTCTAGCGTGGGTGATAGGTATTGGAAAGTAAAAGTAAATAATGTACACATAGTTCTTAGTATAAAAGATTAACACTGCCCAAGGGCAAAAAGAGAGTGCCTTCGACTGTCCTGCCAGAAAGACCTCAGCAGGACAGAGAAAGAATGTTACAGATAAGCAAAAATAAACAACCTTGGAAGCAAGAGCTGAAGATTCTGAACTCCTTTGATCACGGGCTGGGGAAAAAGGACTTTACATGTTGGGAAAATTTCAGCAAAAACAGCAAACCCAACATTTGGCATCTCTGGGTGGGCTCGAGGCTCAAATTGAGGAGCTAGAGTCCAGACTACGGTGAGCGAACCCGACAGCTGGGAGCGGGATCCAAGCTTGCCTAAAGATTGAATTGGTTCCAGAATAATCTGTGAGAATTCTATGGGGGCTGGAGTTCCCCCAGGAATGACTGACATGCAAGGCTTGGAAGCTCAGTCTCTCTAACCAGCAGCAGGGTGCGCAGAGGCTCAGCATAAACATATAAACATATACATAACCACTGCAGGACTGGACAACATCCTTGACAGATAGGACGCTCACAAAACGCTCAGATTATGTTAGAGCTGCACAGTTTCAGACTTCAAAGGCTTCACTTGAACTTCTGAGTGTATTTCCTTCATGGTGGCAGTAAAGGGAGCTTGTGCTCTGCTCCTGCAGGTTTGCTGTGTGGCATTCACCTGTTTCCTGCTCCAGCTGAGGCTGTTTGTGCCCCACTGTTGTCTCTGTAACTAAAGATTCCGTGTGGCTGCACATCTCTGAGTCGTGCCTGGTTTGTAGCCTACCTCCCCATCTAACTTCAAGGCTTAGAAATACCCTGAGTTTCTATTGTGTCCCTTCTGGGGATGGAATTTACGTGTACCAGTGTAAAAGACACATTGCAGCACCTAAAAATAAAGACATTGTGCAACACTGAGCAAAGCTCTATTCATAAAAGCCCCTGCATTTTATCTGAAATATCCAGGTGCCTTGTGACGCAGTAATTTTTAATTTTATTCTCTGGAACACCTAGTCAGTTTTATTTATCCAGGGGGCTCATGTAAGGTATTGGTGTAATTGTCAAAAACTTAGTTTACTTGTAGAGAAATAGTTGAGAGAATATATGATATTCCTGCAGAAAACCAAATTGCAGTATGCATGTAGGAGTCTGATTAAGAACACAAATGCTAAAGGGGTTTTTACTTATCTGCTGGGACTGTGAAAGATGCTTGTGATGAAATAAGAAGCTACATGAAACATTTCTGAGTTTTATTTTTTGTCTGTAACACAAAAATCACATCAGGTCTGACAAAAGGTTCATGAATCTCTCAAGAAGATCTGGTGTCCAGTGTCTTGGGATTTCTTTATTACTGACACTGATTTAAGGAGAAATATAATTTCTGTAAGAAAGAAATCTATATAAGTGTAATAAATATTGTTTTGGCTTTGATGCCTGGTTGTTTAATTTTCTAATAAATAAGAATTGACTAAACAGGTATTTTCCTTGGATTATATACCATATTATCCATAGCATTATGGATGGTACATATATATATACACACCATACCATTAATACTTATTAGTATAAGCCTATTTCAATTGTTTTCCTCAAGCTACAGCATATTTTTAAGTGTAAATATTTTTTCCTACCTGAATTAGATATTTAGAATAAGTAGTTTAATTAAATATAGGTAACATCAACAAGGTATTTGCTCATACATTTGTTCAGGAAAAAGATATTTTACTTTCAGAAAATGAGGTTCTGAAAAACTTTTGTTTTCTGAAAAATATTAGAAAGTTTTGAGCCAACAGTTCTAACTAGGCTGCTTGTAGTAAACTCAAGATGAATTTTAATTCTTTGACAGATTTTTGCTTCAGGTGGTTATAATCTGCTATTCAACCCTTCTCAAATTTATTTCAAAATTTTTTAAATTTGAAAAGAGAAAGAACACATGACTAAATCTTGTGATCATGAGTGATGATAGTGATAACATTCCTTAGTCTTTTGAGCAACAGTAAAGCTTAAAGTCTGTGTCTTTTTCTCAGACATTGCTTCAAAGAAAACATTCAGAAAGTCTTGTGTTTCTGACTCATTGGAGCTGTAATTGTTCATATAAACTGTATGAAGGTGTGCTTAATGTGATGCTTACTAGCAAAGCATTTTGCAGGACCTTGTCAAGGAAAATTGGTAGGAAATGATTATTACAAATCACACATCTTTGAGAAAACCCAGAAGCTTCTCTGTCTTGGTCTTAAAATTTTAATAAATAATTTGTAGCAGTTTTCAGGGAAGATGTTTTTACAAATATGGAGTCAAAAGAAAAATTAGTGCAATTTCATTTGGGTTGGAATGGAATAAGGTAATATCAGGTTAGTGGGACTTGACGATCTCTGTCCCAAAATTGTCCAGGAAATGGTGCATGGCCAAGCAGGTCCAGTGGAAAACAGTTTTAATAAACCATTTGAGCCAGCAGTGACACCATCTGACTGGAAAACAGCAAATGAAATATTCATGCTGGGGAGGATTATGAAGGGCTAATGCCAGCACTATTAGCTTTGAAGATTTTCCCTATCTCTGGCCAAAGCATAAACCTGGTTTGCACCAGAATAGGAGAATATCTGCCAGTTCCACAGACCCTAATGGGGGCTACATGGACCATCCTTTGAAAGAGGAGGAATTATCTGAGACCTGGGTCCTCTTTAGGGTGTAGGAATTTGCAGAAGACATCAGGATATGACAAGGCTTTGTAAACTAGATATTTTGGAAAACTCTTTTTTTTTTTCTTACTCTAATTTTTTCCACTATCACATTATTTTTTATTTGGAAAAAAAAATCCGAAATCTCCACCCTTTATATTTTGGAAGACTACTTTGTTACTGTATATGGGTATGTGACTACACTGAGGAATTTTCTAATATCTTTAACACTGATATAATCCTCTCTGTGGATATCCTTAACTCTACTGTAGCAGGCTCCACCTGGAATCTTACCTGCCAAAAGAGGTCCTAGACAAGAACAGAGCCTGTAATGTACCCCAGTTACCCATCTATGAAATGAAAATTATGGCACCTCCATCCCTCACAGAGAGGTCATTAGGATTGAATGCATTATAGAGTGCCAGGCACTCAGGTATTGTAATGGAGTCCTGGAAGTAGGATAAGGGACAGAGAAGGGACAACCTGTGCCTCTGTAAATCATGGCACGTCAAACTCACAGGATGCCACCAGCTGAGCTCACACTGACTCTTGGTTGTTACTGGCCCACTTTGCAGGAGATTTTTTTCAGCTTTGAATCCTTCTCAGAGTTTGGAGAATGTGGCAGAAAGAAATTGGGATTGGCTTCCACCTGTATCTGATGCTTTGATTTTAATTGTTATAGAGGATGAGGGAAAGAATAGAAGAATTCCTGATTGACATGTGAGCTGGATGACCTATAAGGAAGTACAAAAAGCTTTAGAGGGATATTCTTTAATAGAGGGATATTCTAAGGACAAATGTAATTCTTAGTGACTGAAATGTTTCCCAGACCTTTGGATAATGCAGTGAAAAGTTTCCCACAGGAACTCCAGTAATTCAAAATGCATAAAATTCAGAAGAGATACAGAGAGACCACAGAGATAACAGTGTGTATCCCTGGGGGCCTTGGCTGAGCAAGCCACTAACAAACAGATCCAAAAGATAGGGAATGCCACCATCCTGATAGCAACAACATTGAAAGAAGGGGGAAAGGTTTCCTCTCCTTTGGATGAGGTAAGGGAACCACTCAGGATATCAGGAGGTGTTGTACTGCACTAATGTATCACTGATTATTATTTTGCGTTGATGTATCACATGTTTTGTTCTGTGCACACACACACACTCTGTAGTTGGTTTCTCCCCCTTTCCCAGGTTAGTTCCTCCCCCCACCTGCCCCATCAGTTGTTTCCCATTGGCTTTGGTCCTGTTCCTCTATCCCCCTCCCCCGAGTTTAAAAATTCTCTCCTCAGGTGTTGGGTCTTTTTCTTTCTCTCCTTCTTGCCCTCTTCTTCGCCTTTCCCCTTTCCCCAGGATTTCTTCACCATTCAATCTGTGGACGAGTTGCTCGAGAAGAAAGAGCACCTCTCAGTCTGGTACTTTGTGTCCATGTCAGTTTATAGGGAACTCGGAGCTAGCCACACCAGCCCCACACAGAGCAAACACAACAAGGGTGTGAGGGTCGAAAGAAAAGACAGAAGGTTGGAAGGCAGAAGAAATCTGACTTCAGAAGAGACAGAGTGGGTTAGTTGATTAACCTCTCTGTAGTGTTCATCAAAAGAAAAAGTGTTGCTACAAGCAAATCCCCCACTATGACTTCCAACTCATTTGCCCCTAATTTTCTCCCCCTTCAGAAACCTGACAGGATAACTCAGATGAGGATGTCAGCTGATGGCACTTCTCTTTGGAAAGATGTTCTACTCTGCCTTGGTGCTGCAGAATAAAGCTCTGTGTGTCAGATTCATAACTGGGATTATTAGAGGCAGATAAGAAAGCAGGAGCACATAAACTTTAATGTTGCCTATTCTTCTCCACTGGTGTCACTCCCTGAGTCTTCTAGATTTGGGACCTCTCCTAGTTTCAAGGCTTTCAAGTGGCTAAGGATTTGCTGGTTGAAGTTTGTTTGAAGTATTTTAAAATTAATGGACAATAACTATTACAAAAAGGAAAAATCTGTGAAACATTGATAAAACAGGAGAATGTAAATGAGCTGTCCTTTGCACCATTCAGTGGTCTTAGTGGAGCAAAAGTACAAAAGATGTAAACTCACATTGCAGAAGAGGCCTAACCCCTTGAGATCTTCTCTTCTGTCCTTATTTTCTAATTCTCTTATATTCTTTAGCTGCCTATTCATATTTAGATAACTTTATATCTGGATCTGATCTGTGTAAATGAAAATTTCCGTCTCAGCCTTCTCTTTATTGTTTGTATCAAAATGGAAAGTCTGCTGAAGTACACTGCAATTCTGGCTCTCATCCCCTGCTGGGGCAGCTGAATGCTGGGGCTCAGCTCTCCTGCCTGTCCCCAGCTCTCAGGATAATCCTTTTAAGTCGGGTTTGAAGGGCAGACTTACTTCTAAAGTGTCTGCAAGGGAGAGAGGGGGAAGGAATTTCAAGTCACAAAGACACCTGCTTGTTGTGAACAGCAGAGGGGTTTGGTGTTGCTCTCCATCCCCCTGCAGCAGCAGTGTAAAGCCTGGAAACTCTCATTCTACTTTATCACAAAACCATGGAGTGGTTTTGGGTTGGAAGGCACATTAAAGTTCCAACCCCCTGCCACGGGCGTCTGTCACTAGACCAGGTTGCTCAAAGCAGATTTTGGCCGTAAAGCTTTTCCCAGGTGGGAAGTTCAAGCAGAAAGGTTCTGTTTGAGTAACTGCAGGGGAAAATCGTTCCCATATTGGCACTTTGGGAAGACTTTGGGAGGAGCAGTGAGAGCCCACCAAGACCCTTTGCAGCACAGGTGGCTGGAGCATGTGCCCTCTCTTACTGTTCCTAAGCTTGCATGGAATTGGGAACTGACACTTCATGCAGTCTTTTTCTTTGTGTCAGGAGTGGTTTAATTTCATTATATTGTGGAAAGATTTCAATAGTTACATCAATACTCCTGAGTTAAAATTCATATGTTTTTCTATGCATTGATGAATGAAGGGTAGGAGAGCAAGTAAGAGGCCGTTCAGAAAGAGCTTCAGCTCTGTGTATGTGCTTGTTTGGGTGCCTGGACACCACTGTCCAGCAGAATAGAGTAAAATAAAAAACAGAAATACAGTAAAACACAAGATATTTTGGCCTTAGCAGTTCTGATGCGATAGTGTTAAGCTTCCTTTATAAGCTCTGTTTCCAAGCAAACTGAAAAATGAATTTTCATCATGAGATAACATACTGTCTGCAACTCTAAATTAGAAAGGCAGGCATATTAACAAAGGAGATATGTACAGGTCACTCCCAGCTGAAACATTGCTGAGGGTCCTCAAAAGCATCACAGAACACTTCCCCTGGGCAGAGTTTGACACCTCTAAGCCTTTCTCCAGTGATTTTTTACCACATCTTGCTTCTCCAAATGCTCAGGGTGCTCTTTTGTTGGTGTCCTTGGGGGTGTTCTAGAACATAGTGAGGTGTGAGAGACAAATCAGCCCTCTGGACTCATGAGTTGTTTGTTTATGTTTGGAATTCACCAGTTAGACAATTCAAAGTAGTCGTGAGCATTTGCAGGTGTGGAAAGTGTTAGGTAAGATGTCTCCATGTGCACCAGATTTTCTCCTTATATTTACGTTGCAGAGTAACTGAAAATGTCATTGATGTGATGTATGTAATGTGGGTAGCCAGGACATCTAGGGAATAACATCTTTTATTAAAGATGTGCATTTTTTTCAGTTAATCAACCACAGGATGTGGATATACCTCATTTTTATTAGCTCTTCTTCTCTTTAATACTTTTTTCTTTTCTATTACAATTCAAGACAGCTTCAATATACCTAAGCCTTATATGCAGGGAAATGTACATACTGTAGAGAGTGTATATAAAAGTTATCAATTCTTAAGTGCTTATATTTAAAAAGAAGGAAGAATATCCTCATCACTTTTACCAATGACACCCCTCTCTTAAAATGAAAAATACAGATTAAGGTTTTCAAAGTAGCCTGCTAATGTTGCACACACATCTCCTGGAATGCAGTTCCTCCTGTAAGTTCAGGGATCCTTTCAGCTGCTGATCATGCTTTCACTTTTAAAATTGGTCAAGCAGATCGTGTGTCCTGGCCAGTACTTTGGTGCACTTGAAGTGAACTACGCCAAATGTTTGTGTGCTGCTGGTTTTATTGTTTCTATGGTTTGGCCCAAAGTTTCACTGAATGGGGAATGTGTGGCTCCACCCAGCTGTTGTTTCTGAAGGACTTGGTGATATGTTTTGGGGGTTTTAGAAATAAAAATCTGAAAGACACTCTTTTGAATTGAATTGTGTTTTGTTGATTTTTCAGTCATAAACTGTGTGTAGCCATGTCAATTTTGAAGAATAACCATGCTTTTTCTTCACAATGAGGAAGTGCAGATCTTGAAATTATTTTTTAAAAATCCAGGAAGTTACTAAAAAGACTGAAAGGTGAAATACTAGAGAGTATAAATATACAAAATATATTTACCCAAATATTTGTGTTCGTGTCCTAAGAACCTGATAACTCCCATGAACTGCACCAAGAATACAAATTATATAACTAGCATATTCCAACCTCCAAATGTCTTTCATGTCAGTATGAGAGATACCATCAGGCACTTTGAAAGCACCAACCTATTTATAAAGATACCATCAAAAACCTGCCTGATGTTGCTGACTTATGAATCAATTATCCGGACTACACCAGTGATATATCTGTTCTGAATTTTAGAGCCATATGTTTAGAGCAACAGTGTACATAGGTAGGCTATTCAGCACCCCAACAGGGTTCTTATCTTCTTGTATAGGCCTGTCAAAAAGAGAGAGAAAAATATCCCAACTATAGGAACTGTTTCCCAGAAACAATTTGTTGAGAGGGAAAAAAAATATTGTGGATATCAAGTTATACATAACTAGAGGTAAAAGAAAAAGATTGATCAGTAGTGTGTATGGGGTTGTTGCTGACAGCAGACAATAAATTTCATTTATTTGAAAACTGTTGAAGATGGTCAGTCAGATTTGTATTTAAAAACAAGTTTATCTGAAGTGGTTGAATGACTTAAAGCTGAGGCAAGGTTTTATAGCACAGAATTTATGCTACTGTGGAAAAGTATAAACAATCCAGCTTGGACACTGAAGTGAATAATTCTGCGGATATCTCTGTGGGCATTGAGGCCCAATTAAGAATTTCACCATCTCAACAACCATTTCAACAGATAGGTCATGGCTCTTTTGCCATTCGGGCACCTTCATTTCCTTGGTCCCAAGTCCTCTTTCCTTTTCTAGAGACACTTGTAAATTCAGTGCCTTTATATTGTTGTGCTTATGCCCTGTTAGAGTGGGGCCTTAGGATTTTAGCTCTTATATTTTTCATCTATTTGTAATCCTGCAATTCTTTAGTGTATCACTCTAAACTCCACACACAGTGGGAACTCCTGCTTTCCCATTTTGGTCAGACACAACAACTCCTCTCTAGGCCTGGGAATCAAGGACACCTCACTGCCTCAGGCCTGAGAAATGTAAATAAAAGTGAGCTGGGGAGAAGCAAAGTTGGGGTAAATTACTTCATTACCTGAAGCTATAATTAGAAGATTAACGCCCAATATGCAAATGGAGCAAATTTATAAAAGTGTGAAGACCTGTGAACCATCATCCATTTTTGGTTGTTGCCCCTGGGGTGGCTCTGTCTACCTGAAATGTACCTGAATGTTCTTCAGTAAACATAACTGCTTTTTATTCCCTCCATTTTGTCTGGACTCTGCTTTTAGGTAGTCCCAAGAAGGCATCAGGAGGTTTGCTGCTGCTTTGATAAAGTTGTATTGAAATTGTAGAGAAAGGGTGTTTGTCAAACTCTTTATGGGCAGGTCCTTACATCACTTGTTACTCCTTGCACTGCCCTTCCATCTGAGGGCTCTGAGTTAATCCTGTAAAGATCTGAGCTCCTGGCCCTGGGCTGACAGAAAAAGAACAGGAAAAGCAGCTGGGATTGAGAGGAGAGAGTGGCACAGGTTTCTGAGGTGACTTACCCAAGGTCACTCTCTCTCTGTTTCTGCTTTATTTGTTTACTTCTCTGAGGAGATTAAGATGTTGAGCTGTTGGACTGACTATCAACATTTTCTGAGTCCTCCTGGGAAGCCTGAGTTGTATTTTTCTCAAGTTACTGGAGATAATGATTGTCCAGTTTGAGGCAGATTTTTCAGAGCACAGGTGTTTGGTACTTCGGCAAATCAAACCTCTTGAAAAGTGTAGCGATTTGTACATCAGTTTACTTTCCCCCCCTCAAAAAAAGTAGAGCTGTGAAAGTTGTATCACCAGCTCTTTCAAGATCTGAGTTACTACATAGGCATAACTGGTGATTTTTTGTGTATTTTTATTACTGAAAAGTGTATTTGGGATGAGAGAAGAAAACTACCTGAAAAAAACCCTGTAAATCTGAATTTCTTTTGCTAATATAACAGCTAATATTATAAAAGGGACATGAGCTCATGCTTGTAAATATGAACATACTGCTAGTTTGAGGCAGTTGATATTCAGATATGAATTGGCATGAGAAAAACTTGATCTTTTTATTTTTTTTTAAGTGATCTTAGTTTCCTGGAAGTTTTATTAATTCAATACTGGAGATAATACTCTCCCTATCCCCACAAAACATCCTAAAAGGAAAGATGTCACATAATCCTCTCCAGATAGTAGAGTCACAGTATCTGTTTCAATTGCATAAGCTTTCCAAAGGTGGGAATTTTAAAGATAATCTCTTGTTAAAAAAAACCCCAAAACCAAACCAAACAAACAAACAACCAAAAACCAGACATGAAAAACAAAAAAAGCAAAAACAAACAAAAAGAAAACACAACCAAAAAACCTACAAACAAAAAAAAAACCCAAAAAA
>JAWWMU010000054.1:58573317-58586287 GCA_035048155.1 Cinnycerthia olivascens
TTCAGCTTTTGCAGTATTCCCTAAGGTCTGCATAGGACAGATCCCAGACTGCCTCAGTCATTTAGTGAATCATCTAATGCAATTGAATTCTGAGTGACAGCCAAAATTGTATGCAGTTAGTAAAAAATGTTGTTGTATTTAATCATATAATTGTGCATCCATTTAGTTCAACCCAGCAATCACAAGAACCCTTATCCACAAGTACCTTTACCTATGTGACTTAAGCTTAATAAGTAGGAAAGCTCACTTAGAGGGGCATTCTCAGGCAGAGAATTTGAAGAATAAGGCCTAGCAAGAGACATTACTAATAATCTATTGTTGTAGATGAGGATTGTTTTTAAATCAGGTTTGGTTTTTTTTGTATGCGGCCGCTTCATTGCAAAGTAAGACTCTACCCTGGTGATATCTCATGTGAAAGAAACTATGAAGCAATTTCTGGTTTAATTTACCAATTTAAATATATAGGGGTGGAAAAAAGTGGAAAATAACATTTCAGCTAGATACCCACTGAACATTTTCTGAACTGCCCTGCCAGCACATTCTCTTGCAACAACGCCTGAACCTGTGAGTGAAATTTGAAAGAAGAAGTAAAGTTTCTAAGTGCATTTCCTTTAAGATTATTGAAAAAAGTCTCAGAATATAAGGCAGAAACACTGATCATCACTTTTAGTAAGGCAATCAGCAGCACACATCTGCTGGGCCTCTCATTCTGAAGTTTGGGTGCTGTAGTGCTGTAATAGCTGGGGATGTATTCAGAAACTGGTATGACTGTGGCCTCACCTCAATGGCCTAAAGGAAACAACTCACTGAACAACTTAGTTGTATAGTTAAGCCTCCTATTTATTGAAATAATGTGAATTAGAGCCATTTGTTGACAAATCCCCCAGTTGTAAAGAGAAGGACATGCAACAGCAAATGAAGACATAAGTGGTGCAGAGATTTTATGCTGTCTGTTTGCAAGTAATGAGCCTGGTTCATTCCATATGGCTGGTAATTGCTATCAGAATAAGTCACAAAGGGAGCCACTGGCTGTGCTCACACACAAATTGTAGAAACATATTTTCCAAGTCAGAAAACAGTCGATTAGTTGAATCATGAACTTGGAAGTCGGGAGACCCGATTCAACTTTCTGCTCCACCTTAGGTTTTTGGAGTTACCATAGCCAAGCATTTAAAATATGGCTTTGCTGCAGACTGCAGTGAAGCATCAAGGTCTGCCAGTTAGTTTTTAATGAGCTAGCTAGGAAGCAGTCTGTGGCAGTACTCAGTTAACTTATCCTCAGCTTCATTTCCAGTTCATCCATTAATTTAACTTGTGACAGTTGGATTTCAGGGTGTTTCATGAAGTTCAGCGGGGATCAAATATAATCCAGCACTCTGATCAATCATATGAAATAAATTTAGCGTTAAATGACCCAGTGGTCATCTCAAGTTAGATGTTAATTGTCTAACCATAGGGACTCAATTGACTTTGCAAAGTAGGACAGATGGGCTCTTTGGTGCTGAAGATGAAGGACAAAATAACGAGCAAAGAGCCCCAAGAGGCCGTATTTGGAACATGATTCATCTCACCTAACTTTAGAGATCCCCAACCCTAATTACCTTTAGAGTTGGTGGAGACTTTCATGCCATTTGGAGAGTGACTCATCTGCATTATCTGAGGCATCAGATTGATGAAATACATTGTTTGGTAGAAAGGCATATGGGCAAGGGGGGAATCTAGCACATCTCCGTATCGGGCTGGGCAAACCCAACCTCGGGGGATTTTCAGGAGGTGATCTTGCTTATTTAAAGGTTGATGCAGTGCACCTGTACTACAGCTTGCAGAAGAGAGAAGAAACACTCTTGTCCAAGTCTCCCTGCACTGTCTCTCTGGGGACAATGCCCTCAGGAAGCTGTAGAAAGACAAGGTGGAAATCAAACCTGTGCTCAGACCAATAGATGTGTCTGGAAACAGGACAGAAGCTTTGGAGCGCTTCTTGAGGATATTAATACACATGCAGGGTATGTTAACAGGAAACCTTTCAGAGCGTTAGACAAGAGGGCTGAACTTTATTTCAGTGAAACAGCTGAGCCCAGAAGTGTCAGTCGTGAAAAAACCCTGCCAACACCTGCAGGTTTATTAACAAGGATCCTGTCCAATGACAGGAGAGTTCACGTTGTTAAACACAGAAAAATCGATTGCGAAATTTTATAGTATTGGAAGGCAGGAGGGCGCTGCGATCAGTGCTCTTGGATTTATTAACAGGGATGTTTCAACCGAGGAGGGATGAAGTGTGAGGAAAACGCCACGAGAGGGAGATGTTGGAAGCAGGAAAGATGTCGGGTTTCTCAGCCTTACACAGCGGGTTACTTTCAAAAGGCACTCCACAAAAGTTTGTTAACTTTAAGGGAGCTCACGGCGTCTTTAAAATAAACTTTATTGTGGGAGGGAATTCGTCTGGAAAGCTAGAAATCGCTTCGGGGAAAAAAACCCCAAAACAATAAAATACGCTGCAACCAAAACCCTGTGTGAAGCCTATTTAAAAAGTTGTGTTTATTAAAAACGAAATATTCACCAGGCACTCCAATGCCTGCCATTTTAAGGTCAGATGTTTTAATTTCAGCTTCTTTTATATTTATTTCAAGTGGTAAAATGCATTCTATAATATAGCTATGATGACACTTTACTGCTCAATATGAGCAGAGGACTGTACAAGGAAAAAGACCTGTTCAGAGAGATCATTCTTCTCCAATTTTCTTGTTTCTTGTTTCAGTACTGTTAAAGACACCTCCCTGGAAAAACTTTGGATATTTCCCAGAGTTCAGCAGTAATTAAATTCATGTCTGAACTCCTAGACAGTCTTGAAAAATGACTGTAGTAGTAAATGGCTCAAGTCATGTCAAATATATAGGCCTAAATGTGGATATTAATTATATAACTAGAGGGACTCAATTTACTTTGTAAAGCAATTAAAAGAAGACAGAAATTTACAGTTTCTGGAAAAGAGTAATGCCTGTTTAAAAATAACTTTCTACCCAGAATAGTCTGCCTGTCTCACATAATATTAATTATGGGGGCAGGGGGAGGGGGAAGAATCTAAAACAACACAACAGAAGACTTTGGCATTTAAAATACTGCTTCTTTATGGAACTATCAAACTCAAGTTTTAAAACAATAGAAGTTGACAGTTAGGTGCCCAGGTGCACTTTTAGGCATGTAAACAAAGGCTTTGCTTTCCAAACTGGCTGAAGGGCACAACAGAACTTAGCTTCCCCTTGTTTTCATTCTCTTGTTTTCATTCCCCATGGGCACGTTAAGGATATGAAGAGGCCTGTGTTCCTATGGACAGGAGGTAGAGAGTTCATGTTTTTTAACATACAATTTAATATTGCTCTAGATTATTCTCATAGTCTCTCTCTCTTTTTTTACATTTTTCTTTTAATTTTAATATGTTGCTTGCCTCAGAGTGGATAGGCAAGGATTGCTTTCCAGCTGAATCAGAACTGGAGTTTGTTCTTCTATCCATAAGCAATGTATGAAACCTCATTAACCCAAAGCACCTGTTCCAACAGGCATCCTGATGGAAAATTAACATGTTCTTAGGTACTAACTGCATTTTAGTTCTGCTTTGAGTGGTTTTCAGATTCCTCTTCTTTTTGGTGTACACTCTGAAATTACCATTGAGTGATTTGGGTCTGACTGTTGGTGAAAGGATCACAACTGTTCAAGCCAATGGCCACAGCATCCGTCCTTCTCTCTGCCTCAGAGAGGGAGTGAGTGCCAAACATCCTCTTCAAAGCAGTGTAGTCAGAAAGAAAAGCATCAACACACCTCACATGTCTCAATGTTCTCCTGTCCATCACTTTAGAAACCAGCTTCTAGCAATGGGCTAAAAAAGCCTCTGGTAGTTACATTTGTCTCCAGAGTACAGCATGTCTGGTTGGTCTACTCAATACTGCACCTAATTATTCCTTTTTTCCAGAAGTGTCATGCTCTAAGTTTTCCTCTGACGTTTTCCCCTCCGCCCTATTGGGAACATGACTATAGTGGGATTTTCTAGAAGAATTTAATGTATGCAGACAAGGCAGTGGGAAAAGGAGCTGAGGTGGTGTTAGTCTAAATTGTTTATTTCAGAACTATAGTGAGAAAGAGCTTCAAAAAGCCCTGAAAGTCCTCTGAGAGACAGCATTTGGGAGCCAGGGGCTATTACCTTTATACTACAGTAGAATCTCTTTGCTTCTATGCCACTGTTACCAAAGTAAAAACGAGTTGAAGACAGGGAGAAAGAACATCAATCCTGAGCGTCTTTCTCAGGCAAAAATTTACTGAAACTAGAAAGTTCCTATAAGCAAGGACTTCTAGGCATGAGAGTAAGAAACTTTTAATGCTTACATAGCAATTTCAAAGTCTTTTAGTGAGAAACATGGGGCTATATATGCTGAAGCAATATGTGAAAACACAAATAACTCCATTTCCACACTCTTCAGTGAGTCAGATGTGCTCTAGGTGATGTCACTGTCAAGGCTGAGCATCAGACATCATTTACATCATTTACTGTGTTATATAAGCAAGGTTCTTGCTAATTTCCTTTTTGCAATGTGGCTGTGCCATTTAATACATTTCCTCCTGTTACAACTCCAAGAATACTTAGCAAAACATATATATATACATATTTCAGTCTTTTAAGTATTTTTAGAGGCCTTCATTTTTGAAAGCTATTAAAAAACATTTTGAAAGGGACAATGTTTATCTGCTTTAAAATTCTGCATTCTTATTCATCTGCACTTTTCAGCAATATAAGACAATGGAAATCCCGGTGCTGACAACACCAAATTCTGTCTGTGCTGGGTGCTTTAGAATGCTTAAGTCTTAATCATCCTGTTTCTAAAACATTCAGCTGTTTCAGGTGGTTTTCAGGTGAGCATATGGCCCAGATGACAGCTACTCTCTGTTCCAAACTCACCCCACAGAGACAAAAGGACTATGGGCAAGACTACAGGTTCCATCCATCTGAAAGCCCACATTCCCAGGAATATGCACAAAACTAATTGGCCTCTCTGTAGCTGTTCTGACTAATTTTAAAAGGGTAAAGCATTTTTTTAAAGGCTCTCTTCACTGCTTAAAGGCACACGAGATCTTCGTTGTGCTCAGCCAACACAGCCAGAGGTTCTCTTCAGTGCGAGTGGCTGATTCCCAGATTTACCTTCTCCAGTTTGAATGTCAGATCTGCATGGTGCTTCCCTTTTATAGCAGTCAAAAAATCTGTAGCTTTATACCAGAGTAAAGGGAAAACACAAAAAACCACATTAATACACCCATCTTATAGCCAGTTTATTTAATATCATAGCAGTAAATACAAAATAAGAGTTTTGGAATCCTGCAATGCTAGAGCAAGATAAAGCTACAACAGCCTGTTAGTAGTTGTGGAATCCTGTGTGGGCTGGGAAGCTGAAGGGTGTACATGAGTAATCTGCACATTCAGTCTCATAGATATTGACCATACAGTTAAAGTACAATGCTCTTGATATGGCCGAGCAGCACCTGCAGGAAAACAAAGCAACCCTGTGCCTGTCAACTATGTCCCAGTATTTGTAGTCTTATAACAAGTGAAATAAACAGCATCTTTTGCTTAAAAAAAAAGCATGTGATCTTCGGTAAACATAATAAAATGTGCTTTAGTACTATTTTACAACCTTACTGCTAAGATTGTATGTAACCTCTTTATGTTTTATGGGTGAACATTCAGAAACTGAAAGTAACCTTTCTAGTTTCAATGCAGGTAAAATTTCAGAGCAGAGGTAGGCTTCAACTCAACATCCTACAAAGACTGAATCCCAGCTGTCCCCTGGAGTGGGTAGGAAGCAGCAATTAATCTTCAGATCACTTCCCTTTGATAATTCTGTGTGAGCACAGCACTTGCAAACAGGCTGGGCTAAGCCCTTATTTAGCTGTCTAGAGTAAGAGCTCTGAATGTCAACTGACAACATATTTACACACATCTGATGTTTAATATCCACTCTGAAAAGTGTAGCTAACAGTACTGAGTGCTCTCTCCAGTGGCATTTCAATACCACAGCCATGAGCAGTTGTAAGGACATTGGTTATTAGGAAAAACACTCTCTGTGAGCACAGGTCTTAGCAGCAGGCTGACCTTTAAATCCAGGCAGACATCCTAAAGGACTTGTGCTCTTTACCAGCCCATGTGCTTTCCAAGCTCCTGCTGCCACCTGAGATTGAACAGTCACATCCATCCCACAGCTAATGAAACTTTTGTTAAAGCTCACAAAAGCTGTTCTGTGAAGGGGATCAACCCAGGCCTTATGCTAGCCCGTGCTGTAAAATTATTTCACTCAACAACAACCTTGCCAGAACAGCCCAGTGCTCACTGACTAACATTTCACTAACATTTCAGCTCCCACACTCCTCACCCTCTCTACTTTCTTTCATCACTCTTGGAATAAAAAAAAAAAGATACTGCAACAGGAGACAATACTGCTTTATGTATCTGTTTCCCTGCTTCTGGTGCCTCTGCAAGGCAGTTTCACTGGTTTATACCTTTTGTAGGTTTGGTGTCTAAGCGTTTAATTCATAAGAATTTCAGCAAGTGTAAGGCACACAAGGACCTGAGTTAAATACAAATATATTACCACATGAAGCCAGAGTATTTTGCTTTTTATCAGTGCAAATGCTCTTGCACACACCCAAAAAAACCCCAAAAAACTATTCAGAATTCTGAAGTAAGATTTTGATCAGCAAGGCTGAGTTTGCTGGATATTATGTGGCACTTAGGGACATGATTTAGTGGTAGACTTGGTAGTGTTTGGTTTATGGCTGGATTTTATGATCTTGAGGGTCTTTTCCAATATAAGTGAATATGTGAAATAACTGTACTTCAATTGCACCTAGAAGCTCTATCCAAGACCATGTTGGTGTTAAATAAATACAGGCTAAACCTCTCATCTGGAGCAGCTTACAGTTTAAGTGGCACAACCCTAAACAGTAAATCTGTAGCAGAGCTGGAAATAGAAGATCAGGTCTTCTAGGTCTAGACCATACTATCTCCCACCTTTGGTTTCCACTGTCTTACTCCTCCAGATATTGACCTTTGGAGGAAATTCAGTGAATCCCAAGAGCTGCCTCTGCTCCATTATTTCAGCTTGTTCCAACTTCAAGACTAACCATCTCTTACACAGATTTCCTTCTCTTTCCAAACACATTGTTGATTAACTTGGCCATCGACTTGGAACCACTCGGTCGTCTCTTCTCCTTCACTTTGAAACTGGAAGTGATATTCTTCAGGACTTTGGTGAACATTGCCACAACCTCCTGATAATGCTCTGCTGCAGACAGTTCACAGAATTGGCACTTGTTATCTATTGCCAGCTTCTGTCCTTCATCCCAGCCAACTTCCCTCATGTGGCATAAATCCTGTTTATTGCCAACCAAAAATATTGATGACTCGACCATTCTGAAATGAAGAAGGTTCCAGTTAGAGAAAAGAGATGTACAATACTGTGTCACATGCTGTGCTATATTCAGTGTGTATGAAAGGTATGTATGTGCAGCAAAACAGGCATTGCAAAAAACCCCAAAATGAACTAACCAGCCCTCTCACCTTGCCAGGAAGAATTATAGTTTTACATTTCGCAAAGGATTTTCCAGACAAGCTATTCTCTACCAGTAGATTTTAATTTTGTCTTCTCTACTCAAAGAATTAATGTATTTTTTAATCCACTGCATTTTTCATGCTCTATGCTGCTGAGACTACTGTCAGCACCTGGACTTCATGAAGAAACAACTTGATCATTTTCTCCATTTGCAGGTAACAGAACAGAATCCCAGAGATACACCAGTGTCAGTGGCATAACTCAGGAAACAGGAAATCTAATTCCAAGCTTCTGCTAAAGTTATTTCTTTCAGAAATTAACCATAATTAAGAAAGGTCAGCAGTAAAACAGACAGAAAAATGGGGTTTTTACTGTTTTTACTCTGCTTCTGATATAGGTAAAGGATTTCAGTCTTTTATTTAGAAAGCACCCCAGCTGACTGATGCAAGAATACACACCACCAGCCACACTCATGCCTGCAGTTCTGGTGATTCTTTTTTTTTAAAGTACTTTCTGTCTGACCATATGGTCACCCATGTGCACAAATGATGTTGGGGTCACAGCTAAAGGCAGTTGAGGAGACATTTGTGGTATTACTTTCCTTTATTGTGGGAAATGTTTTTTTCAGCCCTTGTATTTGTGTATCACCATTGGTAATTGAGTGGGAGAGTAAAAGGACAGACTGACTATGCCAAGCTTTTTTGCCCGTGTAAATCACAGCAGAAAGGTTTATGGCAATCATTTAAATATTAGTTCTGTAGGAATAAAAAAAAAAAAAATCCTCATGTACTTGCGTTTGGAAACGGTAAAATAGATTAGAATTCGCCACACATTTTACCTTCAGGTACCTCGTTGTTGGTATTATGTTACATCACTTTGGTGCTGCTGGATTTTAATTGCTACTAGGATAGCCTGCAAGCTCACAAAAGTGTTCTCAGCTTTTCTCTATGTTTGCCGAGGTAAAAAAAATAAATAATGCCACTTACTTTTTGCAAACTCCTATGTGAGACTCTCGGATCCTGTAGAGCAGTGCTTTTGCAAACGCAAATGATGCCCTGTCGCTGATGTCGTAAACAATGATAAATCCATCAGCCCAGTGGAGCTCATCTGTGAGGGAGAGCTTCCCCTGCTGGGGCTGAAACAAGTTCAAATGCACACGGAAAAAGAATGTTACTCTTGTCACTTCAGAGCCTTTTCTCTGTCACTGTGAATGTGAGAACATAGCGACTTTCATTGCAAAAGATATTTAATAGGTCTAGGTGCTGGCATTGAATTCAGGCTAGTGCTGCTCCCAAAGCCTTGTGGATAACCAGCATCAAAGATGGCGCTTTGGATCACTGACAAGTTCACTATGAAACATTTACACTTTGTTTAAGCAGTGAAGTTTCACAAACTCTACAGTCATCACTTATGGTTAATATTCTGCAGGGTTATGTAAGAATGAAACATCAACTTTTGTGTGTTTTGTGGTTATAGCTCTTGTTTGCATGTTCCTAACATTCTGACTACAGCAAGCTGAATTATTTTCTTCATTTGTATTCTTTCCTCTTTGAATTGTTCCAGTTTCAAAAACTAACTTCCCATATGTTAAATTCCTGAAGAGCTAGGAAAAAAATATTTTTTCAATCAGCAGTTGAGTTTAATAAAACTAGTGACAAAAGACAGTTGAGTGATAATAGAGTTATACTAATCTTTGACCCTCTTCACACCAAGAAACTGCCACACTTCTGGTTTCCAGAAAGCAACAGCTGTAAACTGTCCTATTAAACAAAGGAGCGTAATTTCAAAACTATTTAAAATTAGCTTATCCCTGCACATAATTTGGCAGCAGCTAGCAAGACCATATGACCTAAAATAGATAAAATATTGTAAGCTGAGCAGAAAAAAACACAAACAAACAACAACAACAAAAAAACCAAATTATTTTGCTAAATTGGTGGAGTTAGACATTGTTCCTAAGCAAATAACTAGTACAAGACAGGTCAGAATGCACTAGCACAAACATGTGCCCATACTGTAACAACCAAAATCTCTCCTCATAATTTAGGCCTAATCCATTTAACCTGATCCAGCTACCACTGTTAATGTTTCAACACCTTAATAAGGAGTAACCCCCATGCCACAGGAATTAATATATTAAGGTATATTAATATATACGGGTGGAAGCTGTAGGCAAGCTCAGGAAGGGGATCTTAAGGTGGAAGCAAGTCCAGAGAAGAGCAGCCTCTAAGAGGAGTGTGGCAGGGGAAGATTCCATCCTGTGTCATGACACAGTGGCTGTTCAGCATCCTCCCTGCCCTGGGCCAAGCAGTGCTGTTTGTCTTAACTCTGGTTAAGTTTTTAAGTCCCTGAATTCAAATGTGGGGTCAGACTTTCAGTGGTTTGGCTTTCATATTGGCATTCCTTACCCTAGCTGGTAAGAGACAAGACAGCTGCCCAAAAGGGAACCTGGAGAGCCAGTGTGATCAGCCAGACCTAGCTCTGCACATGTTACACAGTACCTAAGTTTCTCTATTCCTGTAAATTCAGTAAATTTATACAAAACTTTATTTCAGAGTGGTTTACTGTGATTAAATTTTAATTGTCAATGTGTACGAGCTGCATTATGGCTTTCTTTGGAAAAGGAAATTGTTCTGTGAATGCAAGCCTTGCTTCCAGGACTGTCTACTTTGACCATTTGTGCAGCCAGTTAATAAACTGTTTGCTTTATAACCTAAATTCCATTCACGGAGGGTATTTGAGAAAAGTGCATGTAATCCATTAATCTATTTCTGTACTTCCCTATGCAAAGCAAAAGTGATAAATTATTTCTGTTAGTATTATCCCAAAATACAAATACATTTCCAGAAAATTTCAGCAATAAAGGGTTTCTTTGATGAAATGGGAAAGAACTCAGTAGTTCAGAGCCCTAGCAGCTATAAAATTTCAGTCCTTAAGAAAATTCCAAATTCCAGCACAAATTCCAGCAACTAAAAGTTTGCAATCCCTTCACCCTTTCCACCATATACACAGATAATGAAGAACAGCTTTTCTTTACCCTCCTCCTGCTAAGTTCTTACCTGTGAACAAGGGTCATAAATTTCCAGGTGTATCTGCCTCCCATCCAGGCACAAGTGTTTAGTGTAGATGCATTCTAACAGAGATATTAGAGAAAAAATAATTAATGTTACTGACTGGGGGTGACAGTGAAAAGAAAAGGCAACAGTGAAATTTGATTATACTGAGTTATATTTGAATACTGGTTACTTGATTGGTTTCTTAAGACATTATTCTTAAGAATTTTTTTCTCCGATCTGTTTTGGTTTTTTTTTGCATGTGAGGAAGGTTGTTAGGCAGGGTTTTTTGTTTGTTTTGTGGTTTTGTTGTTGTTGATCCGTTGTTTGCCTTTTTTTCTGAACAGACACTGGAAACAAACCTATTTAATTTTGCACCAATCAGCCCCCTAAGGCAGACCAACACCATTTCACTGTGGTGTTCCCATCAAAGTCTTGGTAAATGAATACTTTCAGACCTTGTTTTCCCTCTTCCAAAATGGAGGTGAGGGGATTTCACAATCCTCACAGGGAAGTCACAATCCTCACAATTAGCTAAATGCTGATGATCATTCAGCTTGATTCCAGAGCTCAGGATTATAAATGTAGTCAGCCAGACTATGTGCATTTCTGATTCTGCACCAAAGTCGTTATTTAGCAGTAATATTTATTTACTATGGCTTCTGGTGCTTTAAGAGCTCTCATACCAGGCAGCATTAGACCAAGAGTATTTACAAGACCATGTCCTTAGGATCTAGTCCAAAAATCTTTCTGTAGCATCTCAGATTTAGGACTCTCTACCAGCACTGGGAACTCTGCTGCAGACATACCATCACTACTATTTTAAGCAGCAGGATGTTTTAAGCAAGTGTAACCAGTTTGTGGTTGCCAAAAGGCTTTCCACGCTGTAATTTGTCATTTTCTGAACTACAGGGACAAGACTTGGTGTTGACACTACAGAAAACACACTTAAAACTGTGTAATCAGGGATAGCTCTGTGATCTCTGGAACTCAGCATCTTCTTCATGCACGTCTTCAGAATTCGTCTGATGATAAACTATCAGTCCCAGGCATCTCAGGGTATAAAATCTACAGCCCTTGGTTTGCTTCCTTAATTAAACAAAGTTTTAATTAATATTTTGACTCCACTGATTGTCGCTTGATCTTTATTGCCCCTATTACTACTTTCTACACCTCTAGAAATAGTGCTAAAGTTATTTTCCAACAAACGTGCTAAAAAATGAAAGTGTTCTGGGGCCTTGACATGGCTTTTACAGGATTTGCAGTACTGGAGGCTAAGAACAGAACCTGGTTTTGGTTGTAGGTGGCTTGGAACTCACACAGAGCACAGAGAACACATAATTTACATGTGGTAGCTTAGACCTAGAGCAGCCAGCTGGGACACAAACCCTGCTCAGTCTGTGTTTGTATAATAACAAGCAATGGTAGAGCACGTGTACAATTGTAGCTCTTCCTTCAGAATAAGTTCATTTGGATATATTCAATACAATTCAGCTTAGTATTTCTTTTTTTGTTGTTGTTGTTATTTACAGATCATCAAAAGCTATTCTGATTCCTGTGGAGGGAAAAAAAGTCTGGAGGGAGTTCTTTGCTTTAACAGAGAGAGTGAGGTAGATAGCAATCTCTGTGCCTCGCTAAGTTTTGGGACTTCTGCCACAGCAGCTGGGGTGGCAGCACACTTCCAAAGTTATTTGTGTATCAGCTGAACAGTATTTCCACCCGGGGTGTAAAAGTCCCAAGTCCTGCTTTGCCACCTTCCAAAACTTAGCAGAGTCTTAACGATCGGCATATTCTTTCCGGCACGAATGTGACATTCTATGCTGTGTGCAGCTCTCCACAAAGCCATGCGATCCTGCTAAACTGGGGGCCTCCCTCGCGTTATGCTTTGATTTACCACCTGTGCCATATAAACCATCTGTTTCCCCTCTCCCCTGGAGCCGAGGAGGGGATATTCAGTAGAACAGGTGTTTTGGGGTTTTTTAGTCTATTCTTTTACTCTCTCCATCCCCACGCCGATCGAGCTGACCATAACCCACCGTCGTTCCCACTCACAGCCGGCTTCTCTTCCCGTACCCAACCGCTCCACAGCTACTTCAAAGCCCCGAGGAGCAGCTCCCTGCGCTTCGGAGCGATGCCTGCCCCGACACCCGGCTCACCCTTTCCCTTCCCCCGGGCTTACACCCCCGCAGCGCCTCCAGATAGCCGAGCGGAAACTCAAAGCTTCCCGGACAGTTCTGTGACGCCGCACTTTTACCCAATTTCTCCATCAAATAAGTGAGGCGCCGCATCTTGCTCTCCTCGGGGAGCTCTGCATCCCTCCCTCGATCC
>JAWWMU010000054.1:58592618-58622208 GCA_035048155.1 Cinnycerthia olivascens
CTGTTAAATAAACAACTTTTTTTCCATTTTTGTCAGAGGAAATCTTTTCCTGAACTGATTGAGGGACGGGCTGTTTGTATTTGCTTTCTAGAGGGTCCCCATTCAGAGGTTTCTTCCCAAATTTGCCCGAAATCAGGACACTGTGGAGTAAGAAAAACAGACCACAATGACCTTTGCAATGAAGAGCCAGTCACTGTTAAAGCTTAGGGCTGAAAATAACACCCAACCTATTTCTGCTGTGATGGCAAGCACATTTTAGTGATCATTGATGTCTGTTGAGTCTGCATTGTGATGGAAGTCCTGCTGAAAGCTCTTGATTAAGTTACAGGGAGATAAACCAGGGTTTGAATTTGCAGCATTTTAACCCTTCTGCAATAAAATGCTGGCACAAGTGTTCTTCTCTAATGTGAATGTGAGATAAGCTGATCTGCAAGGGAAGCCAAAAATTTCTGCACTATTATTTTAGCTGGGAGTGTTGAGCCATAATGTCTTGCCCTTTTCTTGTGGCCCTTCAGGTTTAATGTCAACTTTTTTCAGTAGTTAGGAGAGCCCTGAGGTTGCCTCCATCAGTTCAGAGATGAAGGGGGACTGCAGCTGAGCATGTTCCTTGTCATAGTCAATTCTCCCCGCTCTCAAAATCAGATCTTATGCATTTTCTGATTGTAGATCTATTCTGAAAAATCTTTGAACAGTATATTTGAAGTAGAGGAATTTTTTTCCAAAAAAAATTGCATTTATATGCTTTTTATATGATTTTTATAGCTTATCTAGCTATAAATCCATTACTTGAATCATTATGGGATGTGAGAAAGTGACACAGTTTCTTTTTAAAGATTTTGTTTTCCTACTAGATATTTAATGTATTTTTTGATGTTTGCCTGTGTTTTATGTTAAAATATTTGTCTGTGAGTTATATGGCATCTCATGCCAGGAAATTTCAGATTAGCTTTACTTAGGTCACAGCATAAAAAAGTAATTACTAAACTCTTGATTTCTTCTAGATTAGCACAGTGAAGTTCAGAGTGCAGAAATTGTGTTATGGCCAATACATATTAGAAGAATGAAGAAGAAAATGAAAATAGCCAACATTTATTCATAACTTGTTCTGTGGGAGATATTCACTCTCCAAATACAATATGCTAAATGTATCAGAATCTAAACATTACAGGAAAATACAGAATTGTCTCTAGCTCTGTGGTTGCCATGGTTTAGACCCAGGAAAACACTCAAGAAAAGATTTAATGTTCATCCTGAGCTGATAAATAGTTGTTTACTTATCCAACTCTACCCTCTGTTTCTTCCTGTGGATTCTTGTGATTTCTGTAGAATTCAATCTTATGATTTTGTAGCCCCTTGACTGAATGGATTGGTTTGCTGATATGATATAAAAATAAACAAAAAAAAAAGTTTTTGAATTTGGTTTTATCTGAATCACTTAACAGAATGGACCCAACACTGTACCCCAAATAGTGGGATAGACAAGGATAAGAGAATATTTAACCCATGAGCAGGATGAAGGACACAGCTGCACCTTTCAAAAGTAGCCTGTAGTTGGAATAACTTTAGAAAAGTTGGGTAAATTTTAGCTTAACAAATCTCTGGGAACAGCTTTTCTGCATCTCGGGTTTCTGAAAACGTTCTCTGTCTTTGAAAGATCGTGGAGATTGGTGTCACAGAGTCTTTGATGATTGGGAAAAGATGTGTTTTGCACCCATCCTCAGGAAAAGCACAGAAGGGACAGAAGCTTATGGGAAGGGATCATCTCTGCTCAGCATTCATTCGACCATGCATGGAAAACTGCTTTTGGTTTTTCCTTTCCCCCGGAAGAACACTGAGTGACTGGAGTCAGGGCAGCTAAGACTGCCAGCCTGACAGGGGGCCTGGAGCACTTGCCCTGTGGGGAGAGGGACATTTCAGCCCCCCAGCACTTATGAGGTGCTTTGGTGAGAATTTGAAACCAGGCTCTTGATGTGGTGCACTGTGGGAGGACAAGACAAAGCAGACTCAGATTAAAAAAGGAGGGATTCAGACTGGATATAAGGGAAATCCTGCCTGCCATGAGGACAGTCAGCCAGCCCAACAGATTGCCCATCCTCATAGACTGGCTAGGGAAATGGTCAGTGACATGAATTCAAAACTGGACCATTGGAAGGGTTGTGGTCAGTGTCATGAAGTCCAGAAGAGGTCCAACCACTATGGTGTCCCCCAATCAGCAATAATGAGGCCAATGGTGTCTAACATCCTCAATCACAACCTGGATGATAGGACAGAGTATCTTGCTGTACCCTTTTATGACGGTAAACTCAGTTGAATGGCCTTTGAAGTCCACTCCCAGTTCATTTATGATTGATCCACAAAAAACATCTTTAAAAGATCTTGGGAGTTCTTTATGGTACTGTTACTGCAAGATGTAATCCATGTGAAAAGGTGCTGAGCACCCCAAAATCCATCAGCCAGAACAGGCAATTCATAATACACTGTGTGATTTTGCTTACATTCTGTAATGGGCTTGTACTCTTTTAAAACAGTCCCAGAGAATTTGCAATTAGAGTATAATTAGAGTTATTTATTAGTGTATTGTAGTGTGCCATTCTAGTGAGCACACTCCAGTGACTCTGAGTAGAACTGCCCTTGCAAAACTGGCACTTACATTCCTGAGGTTTTTAATAAGCCTCTGACACTAAAGATATGATTTGGCTTAAAATTTTATGGTCAATTTTTCTAATTAAATATATCATATTTTCATTTAATGCTACTAAGTGCAGTTTCATCAGAATAAGGTGTTTATAGTCCAAGTTTTCAGGCATAGAGTTCCACTGCAGATAAAAATGGTCACAGGTAGACATTTTGGTTATGTTTTGTATACAGATAAAAACTGAGATTCTAAAGTGATTTTTATAATCCAAATTCCTACTAATAATTATATTGTTTATGTACTTTTTGGATTTTTCTCTGTTTGGAAAATGAAAATTGTTACAGAGTATGGCCAGTGTTATTTATATCAGGTTCTCACTAAGGGTTTGGTTTTGTTTGGTGCAGTAGATAATGCAAAGAGTTCAGGGCTAGAACTACTAATTTAGAGGTATTGCCATTAAAAATAAAACAAAAGACATAGAATATTTCTCTTGGTCTAAAGTCTAGTAGGAGCTGGTCCAACTCAAGTTTATCTTGATTGTACCACACTAAAAGTGTATCTGGCAAGGACCTGTTTACAGCACAGGAGATCTTGAACCTTCCTGGCTTATAAACCAAAAGAGAAAAATACAACATATTCACAGAAAGCTTTTGGGCTTGGATTGTATTTAGTTGGTTTTGTTTAGGGTTTTGTGTTTTCTTTTATCTACTTATTTTTCTTGAGGGCAATGTGTAAATTTATTACTGATATTCTTTGGACTTTCTCTAGCTGTGAGAAGTTCCTGAAGACAGGCTCTTGTGAGAAATTTATACATTATTTTATTTTCATACATACAGTGAGGATAATGGTAGTTAAAAAAAAAAATCAAAGATAGCTGTAGGATTCTGGAATTCAGGAATAGAAGCAAACCCCAGGTATATAACACTGCAGAGCATATTGTAGAGGCACTAATGGGGATTATGACTTCCAGGAAAAAATACCTCAGGGTTTAACATCTGAATCTTGAATTGATGGTTTGTGTGCCCACAGCTGTTGACTGCTGCTGAAAGAAGCAGGAGGGAAAAGAAGAACAGAAACACACGTTCATCAGCAGGTATTTTCATGTAAATACCCAGTTGCAGACAATTTATTTCAGAATTAGTTCATTGGAATTTTAATTAGCTAAGGAGGTAGAAGCTTTAATTAGTGTAGAGAAAACTGTTACTGCTCAGAACACATTTATACAGTGATGGCAACTCAGTGTGTGCGGTGGGAAGAATCTCTGTTTCCAAGAGAGCTAAACAATTTGGAGAAGATGCACTGAAAGCCAGGAACCAAGCAGACAAACTGAATGGATTTGCAAAAGCAGACAAACCAAACAGGGGGAAAAGACATCCATTTATGGATGTCTGTTCTGCTGGGGACAACTCTTTGTAGTAAAAATGCTACAGTGAAGGTGATGAATTTTGGATTTGAAACTCTCACATGGCTGGATTATGTCTTTGCTTGTCTTTTTGTTCTGTTTCCCTTTGGAGGCCTGCTGGTGCCTCAGAATCAATTGTTGCCCAGAGGGCAATGAAAAAGGAGAATTTTAATAGTCCTGCAACTTGATGATTTGCATTACAATGTTGCTGCTGTGTTTAAAGGGCTCAAATATTTTCAGTGTAAAAGTCTTGAGTTTGGTAAGCCAAGAGTGTTTGGAGTGTGGACCTACCACAATTATAAAATACAGCCTTAGTCAGGGGTATGTGCTTACCTTCTAGGTATGGTTAAGAATCAGAGATTTTCCACTTTATTTCCAAATTGATCTGCAGATTCCATCAGAGATAGAGTAGGTTTTGTTTTCTATCATACACTTGGCTTGATTTATTTAAAAGAAATCATAAACCCTTCTGTTTGTTGAACTGAAAACAAATGGAAGTAGGTCTGCAGTGATCTAAGCTGGGTCAACGGGGATATTTTCTGCCTGTCTAAATCATAGTGAGATTTTTTATGTTCACTTTATGTGTCATAGGACTATCATTTATAAGATAAGAGCCTCTTCCTGTTCCTGCAGAAGTCAATGGGTGTTTTTGCAATTGCTTTTCAACAGTAGTAGGATTGATGACTGGAACTGAGCAGCTGCTGAAAGGTTAGTTTTAAAGCAGAATTGTGGTCAGAAAAGCAAAGTGACCCTGTCAAGCTGACATGCTGAGAGCACTACATTTATTTTTTCCCAGTGACATCCAGACTAAATCTGCTCAGTTTACAAGTCAAACATTTTTTATTGACTTCCAGAACTGCAAAGTCAGCCTCAGTCTGGAGAATCAAAACTGTTACTTCTGCTTCAGTCTGCAAAAGATTCAACATTTAGAGTTGGTTGGCATGGCACTGATGCATAGCTAAATCCAGCCTGCCTTCCTATGCCAGTCCTAGCTCTGGAGGGTGAAAGCTGCTACAGGAAAATGTGTTTGTTAGGACAGCAAACAGACATATCTTGCAGAGATAAGGAGATATATTGAGGAAGTAAGGGCCATTCTTATATCTTGCTACTAGTTGTACCTACACTTAAATCCTTAACCTCATGCCACAATAAAGACTTAATGTTCCACAATGTTTTAGTCTGGGGCTACAGCCTAAACCATCTTCATTTCAAAAATGTTTTCCAAAAGTGCTTGCTTTTTATGATAAATCTCATTTCAAGGTCAGTTTAAAACTTCAGAAGTCAAATCTCAAAGATGTGACCCCTTCCAGATCATGCAATGCCTTGTTTACTCTCCAGGGTTCATCAAGATCAGGAATATGGATCGTAGAGATAACTCAATTTACTATTTAGGAGATCTATAATTGCAGGTGGGGCTCAGCAGATGCTGACTTGTCAAATCTGTTCTTTTATCTGACCCTGACCTCAGAATCTTGATGTGGCCTGCTGACTTCTGCCATGCTTTCTGCCACACATACCAGGTTGGATAATGTTTGATGGAACTCTGCTGTCTGAAACCACAGCTATTTTTAAGGCCAGACAAGTATTAATGACTCTTCTGTAGGTGGGAGCATACACTGCACTCCTTGAACTCAAATGAGCTCCTTGGATGCTACAAAATCTCATCAGATTTTTACTGCGAGAGATTTTTCTCATGCCTTCTCTAGGCTTGGGTTTTTTTATTCCCCAAATTCAATGAAAGATCACAAAAATATTGGTGTTTGATTTCATCTCTAGAGTTTTTCCTTTCTTCTGTTTGCAGAACTGTTTAGTGAGTTTGTTACTCTGCAGGAAGGACTTTTTTTTTTTTTTTTTGAAAGGAGAGTCTGGCTAGATAGGGGAGGAGCTGCTTGTTGATCTTTTCCTTCATCCTTGGTCACTGATAAGCCTTGGAAGGGCAGGGTGAGATTGCTCCTCCCCAGAGAATCACTGAGCATGCACAGGTAAGAAATGTTTCAGTGAGATGTTGGAGAGGACAAAGAATGGGATAGAGGATGTGAGAGGCAGGTAGAAGGCTGGAGAGTAAGAAGCTGAAGAGGAGAAGGAAACTTCTGTTCAAAGGTGCTGCTGCACTATCCTGGAGATGGTAGAATTTGTGAAGATCTGGATGTGTGTTCCAGCCAGCACTTCTGCATCATAAAGGATTATGGAAAAGATTCAGCCTTCAGGAACACCACTCTAGGGTTGCAGGTTGGTTTCAAACCTGTTTCATGCCTTGGCCAGCCAATCCAAAGTTACTCTTTTTGAGGCTTTTATTTTTGCCTTTTTTGGTTTTCCTAATTTTCTTTTTTTTGTTTGTTTTGTTTTGTTTTTTTTGTACCTTCAAGTGCCAGTGTCAGGAACTGGAAGTGTTTAGTACCTGTCAAAGGGTTCACTTTTTAAAAAAGTGATTTGCTTTTACATTTTAAATTATGTAAGATGTGATCACCATTTACATGGATCCAACTTTCTTTTAGGCTTGAATGTGTAGGTCCTTCAGGAACTGTATCTCTTTCCAGTTGTGTAAAAAAGCCTGAGTGGATACATAAAATAAAACTGAACTCTGTGTGCACAGAAATCAATGTATTGAATCCAAAAACATTACTATTTTGCTGGTGTGCATAGCTCAGATTTCTTGCTACAAGTGATTAAACTTATTTTCTGGGGAAGTCTGGGTCTTTAAATAAACAAAACCAAAAAGAACCCAGTAGGGAAAACAAAATCCTCTCCCATCCCCCATTTGGGAAAACAAACAGACCAACCCACTGGAATATGTTGAAGTACTCAAGTTAGTGACATAGGAACCTTAGCCCTGCCTCTATGCCCTTGCAGTAGTAGAAAATCCAGTGATTGCCCTTTTTACCAAAAGAACCTCTGAATCTTTCGGAAAGCAGCTCGTGATTTAGGGGCAGCCTGAGAGCAGAAGGTGCTTATTGACTCAGAGTTTGTCAAAGAAAGATAATGTGTAGTTAGTCACATGTAAGTGAAACCACCAACTGAGAGGTGTGTTGTACAAAACTGATCCTGTGTGCTCCTACAGCAGTGTACAAGCCGTGAAAAGCTGTTTTGATTCATGAGAAAATCTTTGTGTTTGAAGTTGTTCTGGATAACGCCTTCCTTTAGCACTTGATAATGGTACATGCCCTTGTCTGTACTGCTAATCTGTTTGCCTCCAGTTCTTCTGAACACGTACCATGAGGACAATATGGTCTCATGAGCTTCTTGCTAAAATCATTGCTTTATGAGCAGGCACACGACTTTGGTAAAGATGAAATATCATCATAGTTCAGGGGTGAAGACAGACACCCTCAAATCTCTTCTAGGAGAATGAAACCTAAGAAGTCAGTGCTATTTTGCTTTTCCATGGATGTCATATCTCTTTTCCTTCTCGTAATACATAAATTTACAGAGCTTGGATTTGTAGTTGTGGTGTTGCTCATGTTAGACAGAAATGCACAGAAATTGTATTAATTTCTAATTTGTGCATTGTAACAGTAATATGCTTTTTTTATACGGTAAACAAATGAGTTTACCCAATTTGTAATTTACACCTTTTTTTAAATCTTGTCTACCTTCCAAACTCAGGTGAATACCATTAATTTACTAGAGTTTTAGAGGATGTATATGAAAATAACTCTAAGGACAAACACTTGCTGTAGAAACAAAGTCTTTATAAATCAGTAGGAAGTGTCCCACTTTCTTACTAGAAAAATATATAAACCATAACTTTCCTGAAGTGTACTGATATTTTTCATCTTATTTCCTGTGGTGTTGAAGTAGTCTCCATTTCTGTCTAGTTCAATTGGATTTGCACTTGTTCAGTATCAGTTTTGTAGTTTCAGGGCATTGAAAACCAGAAAGGATCCTTTGGTTTGCACAGCCTCATCTGTATCTAGTCTATAAACAATGCCATAATCCCGTCGATTTGACAATGCTCACCTGTCCCACGAGGTCCCCTGACTTCTGTCAGTCTCAGTCAAACAGAGAGGCTTTCTGCCTTGCTGTGGAGATGGAGCTCTCGAGTATTTATGTGATTAGCTGGCTCAAACAGACAAATCTCCTTTAGAACGAAATAGCAATAATTGTGCATTCACTGCAGCCTGAACCTGGCTGCCTTCATTTCCAGCGACCGATTCCTGGGAGGATTTTGGGACCATCTGCTTTAGCACCCCGCAGCCGCAGGGGAGTGCATCCTGGGGCAGGTTTGCCCATCCTTTTTTCCCCCTTCCACAGCCCCTGCAGGGGCTGGGGCTGGCAGATCCCTCCTCATCCCGGCAGCGGGGCTGATACGCTCCAGCTGTGCGGCCACATCTGGGGTTGGGCAAGCGGGCCGCGGCTGGGATGAAATGTCCCTGCCTTCGCCTCCTGCCCTCCCTCAGCCCTCCCCTGGCATCAGGCACCCTGCAGAGCCTTTCCTAATGGGGCTGCGCTGCCTCCTGCTCGTGTAAACAAAGCCTTTGTTAAAGGTCGGCTTAGTCCACGCTGACTTCTGCCTGTGAAAGTGTTTGCATGGTGTGTTACGGCATGAGGAGGACCTAAAAAATCTTTTAGTAAAATAGGTGGGTTTTTTTCAGTTTATGATTCTTCTGAGCACAGTGTTGCTATTCAAAGTTCTTTTAAAAAGTTTACATCTCTTTAAAATAGCTTTAAAAATAAGAATGTATTTATTTAAGGACACTGTTATTTTTAAAGAGTACTGCTTAGAATACTCTGGGGTACTAGTTCAAATCTGATGTGGAAGTAAAGGATATTCAGATTAAATCACAGAACTGGTTCAGTTGGAAGGGACCTTGATTATCTAGTCCAGCCCTGCTGCAGTGGGCAGTGGAATCTTTTACCAGATCAGATTGCTCAGAACCTTCTCCAATATGCCCTTGAATGTTTCCAGGCATGAGTAATGTACTGCCCCTCTGGGCAAGCTGTTCAAGTGTTTCTACACCCTCACTGTAAAAAAATGTATTCCTTGTATTGAGTTCAAATTTACCCCCTTTTAGTTTAGAACCACCGCTTGTCCTACTGAAAAATCTGTCCCCATCTTTCTTATAAGACTCCTTTAAATGTTGGAAGGTTGCAATAAGGCATAAATTTTATTATATTCAGATGCAGGTAGGCCATAGAGATAATCTGTAAATATATTTCAAGTATTCTCTGTGAGTTATTCAGAAATATTAGTATTGTGTTTATTTTTTTAGGTGTTGCTTAACATATTCCTTAGTTACTAATGGAATACAAAGTATTTTATCATATTGTTGTGATATTAACCCACCATTCTGCTTCTCTCCAAGCATACCAGAAAAATATTTTGCCTCCTCTGCGTCACTAAAATATTTTCACAGAGGAATTTCCATATAGCTAGGAATTCTAGTTGCTCATAAAGTCTACATTTTCCAGCCAAGTTATAGCATCATAAACTTAGATATTAAGAGGTCTGTAATCTGTGGCTCCTAGTCAGGCTGTTGGTTAGACTGAGGCAATTAATTTAGAGTCAAGGTGCTGCAGATCAGGGAGTTTACATATTTGTATGGATTTTTGTTTGCCTCAGCTTCTTGCAGTCTCATTTAAAGAATAATTCTTCTGCCATTTTCCTTAAAAACAGACAACAGAATATTGTTATGAGAGAAAGAGAAACCTAGCCTAAACCACTACTGAGACACTGTCACAGACAACTTTGGTAAGAAATTCTTTTATTTACAAATGCATGCTTAAGAAATGAGACTTGACTTTGAAGTATCTAAAAGTAGGGGAACCTGTCCAAAACAAGCAGAGTTGCTGCACTGAGCAGAAGCTGAGCAGGCTCCCTTACCTGCCCATATTGCACTGAGATGTGCATTTTGTATTCATGCTACTGCTTCTTAGATATGCATTTTATGTTAAGTTAGTCATTCCCTTAGATGTACACTTTACAGCCTTGGGAGACTCCTGTGGATGGCAGAACTCAAAATACTCACCAGAGATCTAATTTAGAGTAACAATACCTCATTATCAAGGTATTTAAACAAAATCTGGCCAGAAAGCAGTCTATCCTCTCTTAAACTTTACCCAAAAATGTTTGCCCTTCAGTGTGTTTGGTTCCTGGTTTTGAAGAAATGCTACAAACTGAGAGCCTATTCTGTTTACAGCTGGTATTTTTTACTGCAATTAACAAAATTGCTCCTGCCTCCTTTTAAATACAACTTGGCCACCTCCTCTGTATTGTTCTTTCATGAAGAGTATTCTTGACTTCATTGACATTCAATAATGTTGAGGTATGCTGCTAATTATTCCCAGCATGAATGCCGGCTTATAATTGCAATTTATCATGAATGCGTAAGATTGGTTAATGATTTTTAAAAAGATTTTATTTTTTTTCCCTCATGTCTTGAGGGTTTTATTGTTTCTAAAGCTGCTGAATAACCTGCTGGCTTGAAAATAGTAGTTAATGCATACCACCTACTGGTAATAATTGCATCAAAGCTTTCTGCCCCTTCTTGTGTGCTAATACTGCAGAGTTTTATGAATTCTTTCCAGCCAAAGAGCTGATTTTTTCTTGAGTGCACCAATGTTACAAGGACACTTCTAGCAGAAGATGACTGACTTTGCTGTGTACCTAATAGGTGTGTGTATTCCACCCTACCCTGGGAAATTCCTAGACATAGGAAGCACATTCTCAGATGAATACACTTCACACATAACCAACTTCCTAATGTGGTCTAGGCCATAAAGAGCCCTGAAACACTTCTGCTGAAGCCCCAGCAAAAAGGAGTTGGAAAAGTTAACTTCTCTAAACCTAATGGTGGCAATTTACTTACATGGTAGATAAATGCCTGGCTCTGGGCTTTCCCAAAACTCAGAACAGGCCTCTGCTAGACGTGGTTTGGTTTGAGCTAATTCCCAGAGTAGTTATTTAAAACTTGCTTCTCTCACAGTGTCGCTCTCCATTTCTCCTGGGATTGACTCCAGTTTGGTTGGTGGCTCTGTAGTTTTGAGCCTGGAACTGATTGCTTTTAAGGCTGGGAGTCATAATTTCTGCCTTGGAATGAACTTTTTTGTATAGTGGCAGAGTATTGAATTTCATTCCCCCATTTCCCCATGTTTTTGGGTAGAAAATGAGTCCTGAAAGGAAGTGGCAACAAATGCAATATATATTCTTTTAATAAATATTAGCTTTATGTGTTTTAAGCTGTAGACACTGAAAAAAAATTCCTTGGCTGTTCATGATACTTATTACAATGCTCATGGAGTTTGAAGTGAAGTAGTTCTTTCAAAGACTTACCAAAAGTGTCATTCTGGATATTATTACAAAGAGCAGTCTCTATATGCTCACTTCTGGAGGAGGAGAAAGCCAAAAAGGAAGGTATTTTGGTAGGACTCGATTAATCACTAAACCCTAGGTAATCCTATTATAATTTTTGAACTTGCTGCTAACTACTGGGTTCTTGATACTGCTAATTGAATTTGTGGCACAGGCTTTCAAAGACCTTTAATTCCCATTATATTGTCTGTACTCGATATTGTGTGTGAAGATTCACTGAAATGTGCAAAGCAGCAAGGCATATAAAAAAGGGAAATGATGGCATGAACTCAGAGTGGCCAGACAGATTCAGAAAACAATTATGAAAAGGAAAGTTATGTTGTTTCTGCCCTGTGACTTCTTATCTGGACTGTGACCTTGCAAGTGGTATTTGTACTGCCTGCCTGTGAAAAGCAGCTGCTTTCCCCACTGCTTTTCCCTGTGCATTGATTAGAAAAAGGAGTGGGATTTGCAGAGCAACTTCCATGAAGTTTAAGCACATGTCTCTGATTACTTTAGCATGGAGATTTTTCTCACCTTTTTTTTTACACTACAATAAAGTATTTATTCTTCGATTCTGTCTTCCTTCACTGGAGAGAGGTTTTTTGGAGGATAGACCTGTGTGGGTCCTAAAAATATTTACCATCTGGAACTGTGTAAAATGCTGAGAAGTAATTCCTGCCTGAAAAACCAACAACTGCCTTGTTTGGTTCCAATTTAAGTCACTTAAAATGGCTGGAATGACATCATATTTTTCTGAAGTGAAACAGTGTTGAGATTCTGTGCCCCTTTCCTGTGAACTGCAGTTCCAAGCCAGCACAGAGCTAATCCTGTCCATGTTATGGACCAAGTGTGTTCCTGAATGACCTTGACACAAAAACCATGCCAAAAATTACTTTTTTTTTTCTCTTTTCTTTCCAATTCCAGCTAGAATTAAATGGATGAAGAAAAATGGCACACTAAGTGATTTATTTATGGGAATCAACAGCCAAAATTTTTAAGCAGATTTATTATCATCTTAGAAAAACCAAAACATTGAAACCCACGCTATTTTTAAACAGGTTTGTCTACTATTTTAATCTGATTCTGATTTTTTTTTTTTTAAGAAAGGAAAGCCTGTGTTTTCTCAGAAATTATATTTATACTGATATATATCTGGTATCTGTAGAGGCCAAATGCAGAGAAATAAAGCAGCTAGTACTGGCTGTATTCATGTAAATCCTGTAACAGTTTAGTAAAGAATAATGCCTGGGTAAAAATTGGGTTAAAAGTTAAGCATCTCATACTCAATGTTTTAAGGGCCAAAGTAATTCCCATTTTTCAGTTGTAATAAAAGATTCAGCGAATTTCAGGTCACTGAAGCTCAGCTTGACCAGGAAAAAATACTAATTTAAAAACAAACAAAGCCAAAAGTGAACAAAAAAATATTGTGCCTTCCTATTGCCACTTCAAGTTATTAGTGTCATGGAAAAAGTTGGTCTGTGGTTCAGCTACAAATTTCTGGGATAGACAAGGGCTTGTTCCTGTGGCTTGCATGAGATGGAGGGAGGACAACCTTTGCCTGTGGTGTTCATCATCTGCTCTTCCCACCAACCCTGCAGGGCATGGGAAACGTGGCTGGTTTAGCTCCAGCAGGAATTCCATGGCCTGCTCATACAGGTTTCCCATTCAAAAACTTTCAATTTTGTTTGGAAATGTCCATTGTACATGGTTTAATTTCATCAAACTTTATTTTTCGTACTTTAAAATAAAAAAAAAAAAAGAGTGCATGATTTTTTTTCATCAAAAACGCACTCAAGCAAAAGAACAAACCTTTTGCTGCTTCTGATGTCCTGCTGTTACTCCCCAGTGTTAATGTCTGACTTAAAGATTAATTAAAATAAATATCAAGTGCTACTGAAATAATTAATAAATTATACAATTTACATTCAATTGTAAGTGGAAGAATGTCTTTCACTTCCCTTTAAAAAATCAGCATGGTTCCAGCAAGGAAGGAAGCATGTTAATTACAATGCCTCCATGAGACTTTACAATTCATGGATGAGAGTTGATCAGAAGATGCAAAGAAGGCAAAGAAAGTATTTTAATGTTTGATACTTCAGTGCTTCTAGTCCCAAAGGTTGCTATTAAAATAAGAAAATCTGTTGTGCCTTTCCAGCAGTTAGATATTTCCTGAACTTTTCTCTTTAGAAGGGTTAGAGACATTTAGGATTGGATGCTGGTTCCATGCAACTTTTGGCACTGCAGTAATGATGGAATTTCTCCTAACTCGTCATGTGAAATCAGAATTAGCTTCTTTAGCTTTTTACAATGTATCAAAAAATTTCATAGCTTTTTTTTTTTAACATATATGTCATGACCAGCATTTATACTCCTTTTCCTGGCACACAATGGTAAAGCAAAAGATTGAAGCAGCAGATCTAATGTGTCTAAGACACAGCCATAATGTCTGGTGTGATTTATAAAATAATTTGAGGATGTCAATGCATCTTTGAATGCATTTGTTAATTTGGAAAGCAATAACATCTGTTAATAGAACAGAGGCAAGAGGAAGAAGAATAGAAAAATATCTTCTACAGGGCTGGCTATCAAGTTATCTACTTCTATGAATTATAAAATAATCTTAGATATACAATCACAAAAGCAGCATGCAGGGTCAGATTGAACAGATTTCGGATGAGGAGGGAGCTGCAATTCACATCTGTAGGAAATTGTATGGGAGCAAAACTCTCTTTCCGAAGTGGAGGCCTTTGTTTTTTCCAGCCAAACTTAAATCCCTCTTTGATAGCATGGCAGCTTCACAGCCCCCACTTGGTTTTCACTTGGTATTTTTGGTTGGTTTTTTTCCCATTTTCACCCCTTCTCATCTTATTCTTTGAAATGGTGAAGGCACTTAAAAAACAAAAAAAAAGGCAAATACCTAGAAAACACAAACCAAAATGGGAAAGCTTTATAAGCACTGAAGACAGGATTTTGTAACTGGAGATTTGTGTCCAGTGGAAGCAGTGCTGCCTCTTCTGCCTGCTGGAGGAGCCTAAGCAGAAGATTTCAGACTTTCACCCCAGGACTAGCTCGAAATGTGAGGTGTGACCCAGAGTCCTGTGCTAGGAGCTGGCTTGCCTAATCCACTCTGGGGTACAAATTCTGGTAACACAGTCCCATCTGACAGGATTTATCCCAGCATTTATCCCAAAGAAAGCTTTTCCTTTTCACTGTGAACTGACCAGAGAAATTAATTTCTGCCTAGGACTCCCAGGCCTTTCTATTAAATCTTGTTGCTGTCTCATTCCCTGTAGTATAATTTAATGCTGCAGAGCAGTAGGAGACAACTGAAAATAGTTGTGTTTGTGATGCAGACATTTAACAAATTATCTCAGCAGATCTGAACTACCGAAGTGCAGTGAAGAATGTGTCTGTTAATTGTGATGGTCATTAGTCACTGACTGAATCCTCAACTCTTGTAGCTATTGTTTTGTTACTTAATTTCAGACTTAGAGGTACTCAATTTATTTTCTGTACATGTTTTAATCATGTCTTTTTCATCACAAGCACTATGTTTTCATTTTAGTTGCAAAGCTCTTTTTTGAGGCAGGAAGGATTTTGTCCCTTGTAAGTATATAACAAACTAACATTGTTATTATAGTTTGGAAAAATCAGTCAGAAATCTGACAAAAAGGTCTGTGATTATAAAGAAACTGTTCAGTGTGGACTATAGCACTAGGAAATATAGGCTTAGGAAAAAATCTTGGGAAAGGATTTTTGTTGTTTCGTTTTGCTTGTTTCTAATTTGGATTAACAAATTTTTCTTTTTCTTTTTCTTTTTTTTTTTTTTCTGGGGGAAAAAATGGGGAGCACAACAAAAAGAATAACTGTTTAATTTGATAATGCTGATTACTATTGGGTTTTGACCTAAAGGCTCATTAACCTTTGTCCCAAAAAGCTTATCTAAATAATTCAGTGTTTATATTGGGAGTGGGAGAGCAGAGGATGTGGATTTTTGAACTCTTTTGGAACATCACTGGCTCTGCATTTAGAACAGATTTGACCTTTCTCAGGCTCAGGTCCTGGGCTCAGTGTTCACCAGACTTTCTCAATGACTTTTTTTCTTAAGGAGGAGGGGGAAGTCCACACTTGTCTGGCTTGAGAATGTTTTTAATGCAGGTTTTAGTTTGCAAAATTAATACCTTCAGAATACAGGATGTTTGGGATGAATTTCATGGAAAGCGAATATTCTGCTCCAAAGTCAATTTTGTGGCCTACGTGCTGTTTCTTGCATTGCTCAGGGAAGACAGATGATGTTGGTGCTTATCAGACTTCTTGGAAATTATTTAAATATATTTCACTGCTCTCTTGCACTGTGAAAGAGAATAGCAAGATCAAATGAGGGGAAATACTTCTCTTCTGTCAATTTATAGTACTGTACATCTTTCTTTGCAGCTGCAGCAGCATGGCTGACTGTTTTTACTCCATTTCCTGAAGAGTGGACGTGTGTGTGATACATACAACATGTAGTTCAGTGGTTTTATTATAGAATTTAATACTTAACCTTCTGCAATATGAACCTTTTATATTCTTTAAATGAGGTAGCAGAGATTAGTTAGTTAAGGGGTATTTGTGCATATTAATTTCTCTGATGAAGACTTAAAGGAATTTTGAGAAGTTGAGATCATCACAAGTTTGGAAAAGGAAGTTTGTGTCAGGAACAAATACCAGCTTTATTCAAATCTTCTAAAGACTGACTAAACAAAAGTCAGGGATCAGTAATGCAAGGGAGAGATTCTTTTCCAGAGTCTAATTGCTGTTCTTTGCATAGTTTTTGGGGAAGTTTAGGAACTATGAAAGTATCAAAAACATAAATTCTTAGTTATCTCCATAAATTTCATATAAATAGTATCAAGATCTCTATGGAAGAAAATGAGAGAGCATGAAACTGATCATCTAAAGAAATAAATTAGGGGAAACTAACCATCATTATTGCATTCAATGTTAGACAAATTAGAACTTTAAAACAAGTTGCAAGTTTTTCTAAGAAATAAAAGTATTAAAAAAAAAAATTAAAAAAATATAGGTGGTTCAAGTTGTTTCAAGATTTCTATACTGGGTCTTGTGAGCATCTTCTGTGATGTTAATTGGATGTGCAATAAATTTAAATTTTAAATTCCTTCTGACCACTTGCAGTTGCAAAGAAGTGCTGAATCGAGCCCTCAACACAAGGGAGCATCAAGCCAAAGACAGCACAGTTGAAAATGAGTGAAATAACCAATCCACCTGAATAGCCTGAACTTAAAGAGGGAAAAGTCTGTTCTGTGCCTAAATCAGGAAAGGTCCACTCTATATTCCACTCTAAAGCTTAACCAATACTTTTCACAAATACCAGTTGATGACACCTTTTTAAATGCTTTCATTTTGTGGTAATTTCTAGAGTGAAACACTCTAAGGCCTTTATAAAAATGCTGCACACTTGAATATTTCAAGTGGATGAACTGGAAGAAAAAAGTCCCATGCAAGTGTTCGCTGGGAGATTCATCTTGCCTGAATTAACACTCTGCTTTGTGTTTCCCTGTGGTGGAGGCAGAGATTGGATTCTCTCTGTGCTCAATGAACACAAGACTGTGTTTACATTTGCATGCCAGGATTCCAAACCTAAACTGTCTGTTTCTTTCACTTGACTGAAGGAAGTCTAGACAAGCAGATCAGAGCAGGATGCAGTTGTCTGAAGCTGGCTCAGCAGAGCTCTTTTTTCTATGCCTAACTCGAGATATCTGAAAGTAAGGTCTCCAAAATAGCTATTTTGTTTTAAATGTTTCTTTAAAACAGTTTACCATGCTTGTCATAAGGATTCATTCAGATTAGTGAGTAAAAGTAGTACAATAGAAATGAGAACTACTTTCCTTACCTAAACCTCAAAGCATCTCAAAGATTTGCATTCACTTTAAGAATGTTGATCAATTTTTTTGCTTCTTTGATTTTGTTTTGGGTTTTTTTAAATCTGATGTTCAAAGTTAAAGCTGTGAAATTTCACAATGATAAGGACTACTTTCTTTGCCCCTGATATTTTTTTTTTGCAAGCAGAGGAGCTAAGCAGACAACCCCAGTGTTGTGACTGGGTTCATTAAACAAGCTGACGAGTGGCTGCAGTGTGAGGCTTTGGGAGCTGAGCTTACAGCAAGGAATCTCAAATTTGGAAGAGCCTGTTCTGGCAGGATGAGACTGTGCTGAGCTTTCTGCCACTGAAGGATGCTCAGATGCCCTGCAATGGCTCTGAAAGAATGTGAAAATTGAGGAACAGTGCTCTCCTGGCTGGGTGTTCCTGGCTGGTGTTTATCCAGCAGCTGGATTTCAGTGTAGAATTGGTTTGGGGCATTTGTGCAGCCTGTAAATTGAGTTGTTTCCACTACAGGAGAAAGAGGGTGCAATGGCAGGTCTAAAAGCACAAAGCTGGGGGATTGGAAAGCCAAGCAAACCCGAAACAATTATGCAATCCTAGGGGCCCAGAGAAGCAGCCTTTAATTGCAACCCTAATTCTTACTAAAGATGCTTTGAAATCTATAGATGAAAGAGAATTATAGCAATGTAAATTAATTATTATTTTGATTTGGCATAAGGCAGTTCTAAGAAGATGGACACCACTCAAATACTTCACTGAGAAGACAGATTAAAGGAGTATTTGGTTTTTTCCCTTCCATTACAGCTTTCTGTCTTTTGCTAATTGCACTGACATGAATTTTTGCTGGACATAAAGATACAGATTTAGTCCAGCAGTCTCTCTTATTGCTTGAAACAAAAGAATTCACAACAGCTTAGTTTTCTAGTCTAATTCTGAGAGAAATAGTTTACACATAAAGAATTAAAATCCTCTAATCTATGAAAATATAACTAGAAATCATAATAATTTCAATATGAGAAGAGCTTCCCACTGGAAAAAATGATTTTTAGTTTTTAATGAGAGCAATTTTAAACCACACAGTGAATACTCTTCTCCAGTAGAGCAAACTGACAGTGGTACAACTTCACTAACTTCAGTCTCCTTTCTTTGTTGTAAGAAACTTGTTGCTATAGACAGATTACAGTCTAATGTGCAAAATTCTAATGTAATTTCCTGAAGTAGATTTAAATTTAGGTGCTAATCCTTCAAAATACGGCAATTTACAGACTAATTTAAAAATGTATGAATTGGTTCACCCAGAAAACCGAGCAAATGGCACTGACTTCACTTCTTGAAGCTGTGACCAAGGATCTGCTGGCACTCTGTGCTGAGTGGGAATATACTGAGCATCCTGCAGCAGCCACTTGGGATAGTCTGTGTGATGACAGCTCGTGTTCAAGCTGCATTAGAAGAGTTTCTTCCTGAAATCTGTCAGGGAGGATCCCTTTTGATTGTTTGTGCTAGTTGTAACCAGGTTCTTGATGGTGACTCTTTTCTGTACCATGAAATACACAGGTCCTTAACCTCACCTGCATGTTAGTTTACATCCCTAAGAGCTTTAAACACTACTCACGTCTTTTCCTAGCACCAACCTTCCTTTGCTGTAGGTTAGAGAAGGAGAAGAAGGAACTTGCTACAGGAAATGAGGTTTTTGTACTTCTTGTTTTGCTTTAAATTGAACATGATTCAGTGTGCACAGGCAGTGTAAAACTCCTAAACACTCCTCATGGCTGGACATTTCAATGTCTACATTGGAAAACTGTTGTCATGGAGATAAGTGGATTTGGTCATCTTGATAGACAAATTATTAATTCTTAGCTTGGTTCACTTAAAGTGATGTCTTAAGTTTTAGCTTTTACATTCCTTTAAATTCTGTGCTGTTTTAGTGGGTAGGTTTAGGTTTTGTATTAAGTGCTACTAAGTTCTCTTCACAGAGCAGGCAGACAAAACAATTCCTTCTCCAGCTTGGGACCAAGGACAACTTTCAGGCCCAAGAACAAAACCAATGGTGAAGTGAGAAGGAAAAACCAAGGAGGATGGAGCTTCATAACCTGAAGCTGTAATTAACAGGGGCAATTAACTCCAATGTGCTGATGGACCAGAACTTATAAAAGTGTGAGACCTCGTGATTGGGTGACCATTTTGTGACCATTTTTGGGCATCTTGGGTGTGGCCTGGTCGAGATCTTGTGAGGCCTTTTAATAAATCCCTGCTTGATCCTTTTGTTCTGGCTGGGCTCAGTTCCAGGTCAGCCTCCAGAAGGCATTCAAAGTACGAGGACAAAGGCTGCTTTCAACCTGAAGTCCTGAGCTTATTTCAAATGGCTGCCACAGATTTTTCAGTTTTAGTGTCTTGAAAAAAAAATTGTGATCTATCTCCTGTGAGACTGAAAGCTGGCCTAATGAGCAGATTATACTGAAGACCTTTGTAACTTCTAACTACTCCGAGATCACACGGGAATTCTAGTCTGGTGGACATAGGGTACTCATGCTTCCCACAGTCACTGGGAAAGGAATAAATAGATTTATAAAGGTATTCTTAGCTGGGAGGTTGAGCACAAGATTTCTTCAGGCTGCCAGAAAAAAATACCAAGCTTGGTGATTTCAGGTAAATCCTTATTTCAGGAACTTGTATGATATATTATATTGCATAGTCCTTGCAAAGTCCTTTTCTTTTCCAGAAGAAGCAAGCCTGAATGTATTCCCTCTCAGAAGAATCTCCCATCTTGTAATCTGACACTGTGGAAGAACTTAAGGCACAGTGAGCAATTGCTGCATTATATACCTAAACCACTCCTTGCAACAGAAGGAAACAAATCCTCCTTTCAGAGAAGTACCTTCACCAGTAGGATAGATTCTTGCTTTTCTGATCCTATGACTTTTTAATTATTCCACTCCAAGCAGCACAGCTTGAGCAGTAGGCTGGAGGCTATGTCCTTTGGTGTATAATAAAAACTTGGTATTTATTAAAATTTACAGGCAACTTTCTCCTCACAGGTCAAAAAAGAAAGTTGCTTGGAGTTTTCCATGTTCACAGTGTGTTCATTATTGACTGCTTTATTGACTAGCCCACCCTATTTCCCCAATCTCACTTCAACAAATGTGGAGGATATGCTGTTCCTTGCTAAGATTGCCCGTGTGTGGTAAATGTGTTGTATGTACAGGAGGTTTATCCCTCAGGAGAGCTGGGAAGAAAAAATGCCAAGTTCAAATACACCTACAGCTCTTGGGAAAGGGGAGATGCTAAAGTACTGAGGAAGTTCTGAGGCATTTGCAGGTAAATTTGGGGCCTGATAATGACCAGGATATCTACTTGACAGTTAGTAAAATGTAATTAAAATTTTTTAAAAGTTATTCTGTCTCCACGAGTATGATGGAAATGTCTTTGCTTGTGTGGTGAGTGGACCCTGCTGTCCTGCAGTACCTGGAGGTGAAGGGGCCTTTCCAGGTCCCTGCATCTTCAGCCTTTAACACCTGCTTTTCCTGATGGATCAGTCTTCTTCCTAAACATCCAGACACCTTTTAACCATCCTTTCACATTCTCTGGTGTTTCTCTGATTAAACCTGTGGGTTTCTGTTCCTGAGCTTGGATTTTTTTGGGTGATTTCCATGTGTGGGAGTAGGTTTTGTTTATTTGGATTTGGGTTTATTTGGATCTGGGTTTATTTGGATCTGGGTTTATTTGGGTTTGGGTTTTTTTGCATTTGCTTTTTGGGTTTTTTTTTTAATAATACATTTCTTGCAACTTCTTGGTATGTTTGTGCCTAACGCACCAATATCTTGATAAAATTTGTGATATTTATTTCCTCACTTGCTATTTCCAAAAAGAGGAGATCCACTTTTGGAGTGCATCAGGCTTCTCTCATCAGACATAATTCTGCACCAGACTCCAAGTGCCAAGTTAAGCACAGTTTTTAGAAGGATATAGCAGAGAGTTAGGGAAGATTTTGGGTGTCTTTGTTTCATATCACATATCTAAACTTTCTTTGTTTACCTTCTCCCCAACCATTGTGTCAAATTCTGACAGTTTTTCGGTGTTTTCCTCTCCTTCAGGCATACTTTCCCTGAAGTTCCTTTTCCTGTGCAGTTTTGCCTTAGTTTTTCTTTGCCTTTTTTAAAAAGGAAGCCATCATTAAGAATGAAAATACATGAAGTGAGCCCAGTCTGGCAATCTCTCTCCTTACAGAAAACTGGCTTTAAAAGACTTCCTTAAAAGAGAAGGAGAGATTAACTGAATAACACCAAAAGAGAAATTAAATACCTTAAATTTTGCTCCTTTTTTTGTTCATTCCAGGGTTTTTAATGAAATTTAACTTTTGTAGATGTCTGCTTATAAAATCCATTTGCTTAACACATGCACACAGAAAACAACTGATAATTGATCCACTGCTAGTCCAAAGAATGTATTTTATTATCTTTTGGACTTCCAGAATTTCTTGTGATGAATTTTCTGTACAGAATGATACATTTTTAAAGACAGAAATAAATCTTAAGTGGGGGCACATCAGCTGGTGCTGCAAAAAAATAATCACCATATGTGTTAAGGAGAGCTTGGGCTTAGTTAGTTTTATCTTTTCAGTGCCAGACTTTGATGAAATTGAGTAAATTTTAGCAGGGTAAATGTTTACAGGAAGTTAAAATTAATATTTTTATGTAGATTTCTTTCAGAAATGAAATTTTTGTTTGTCTGCGTTTTCTGTGTACTGGCAATCCATAAACAGAGTAAAAATTTGGCCTGGTAATTTTTTCTGACAAATAAACAATAAAACACATCTTAAATTTTAGCTGTCAAATAAACATAATTATTTGTAAATTATCCACAAATAAAAACTATAAAAGAGAGAGCAATTCTTATTCATAAAGTCTGAAAAGAAAAATTTATTTAATGATCAGGGAGAAGCCACATTATCAGACCAAAATGGCTCATTCTGCTATTCAGTTTGCATTCATAGTCTGTGAGAGCACTTATTTTATTTTGGAGAGCTAATTTCCACTGAATAGTGAGGACCAACATAAAATGGTGACAAATAGTATTTAATGAATGGGAATTAGCAAAGCTGATCAAAAGCACTAATGGGAGAAGGAACTTGTGGATTGCCTCAAACCTAGCAAAGCACTCTTCCCTTGAAATATTCATGCTAATTTGTTAGCAGGGTGTATCTAACTGGCTATTCATCTGTGGTGCTCAGAATTGTTTGCATCTCCTGCTTTCCATAGCTGCAGAACTGATTTCCTGAAGGTGGCAGCTGGGAAAGGCTGGACCCTCCCTGTAAACAGCCCCTGATTTATGGATGTGAAGTTTGTTTGCAGATCTCTGCGAGATGTGAACTCCTCATACCTCCTCTAATATTTTATGCTGTTGGATATGTGACTCTCCTTTCGGAGAGGCTGTCCATGCTGCAGCAGTGCATGCTGTGGGGAGTAGTAGCAAATAACCAGGCAGTTTTTCTTTCTAACTGTCCCAGTGACACAGAAGATTTCCTTACATTTGGGTTACCTTCAACATGCAGTTTTTTTGGCTTTTTTTTACTTTTCTAATTCAAATTTTTGCTCAAAAAATTTTTAATGGCCAACAAACCAGTAAGTTTTTATGTACTGGACATAAATGTATGTCAATGTCTAGAGAATAAAATCCAATGTTTTCATCTAGTTCCTGCAGAAAAATACAACAGTAAGGTATATACTTTGTTTAATAATGATTGGAAACACAGCAGGCTCCATTCAATATCTAAGTCTTGTCAAATGGATCAGTGTTGTAAAAAATTTGACTCTTGGAAAAACTTCTTAATGATGAAGCTGTGGGCAGCATCTTTCTTTTTAAGCTGAACTGAACAACAATCTCAGTTATCACATTCTCTTGAATTGGTTTAGGGGGGATTTTTAGTTTGTTTTGAATAATGTCAGAATAATTGTTTTGAATTGTGCAGTTCTAAGTATTCCAGTTTGCCTTGTGTTGTGGACAGTCTCCCCAAGATGTGTGAGACAGCACTGTAGACAGAGCTTTGCACCATTATATCCTTGAATTCAGCAGTCCTACCTGTGGCAATGATAGATTTAGAGCTTTTTTTGTTTTTAACAAATAAAAGTTAATTACAGTTTCTTTCCATGTTACAAGGGATCAGACAAAGTTTTTTGGAGAAACTTTCCATCCTTGGCAGCATCTTCGCTGCTACCATTTGGGCATGGCTGCAGTTCACAATCATTGTTTTCTCTCAAATCTGGCACAGCAGTTCTTTAATGAAATGAGGGCAGCTTCTGGGACTCTAAATTAAGCTGAGACTTTTATTATACCTTTATCCTCAGTAATTCTGATGTCGGTTTCCCAAAATAATTTTTTTGTTTTATGTCATTCTGCTACATAAGATGGCAGCATCTGATAACCTCTACATTGTGGGTAGAATTCTGTAGTTTGACAGCATAAGTGAAAAACCAAACCAATTTGACTCAGCAATCTGCTGGAGTTGGTATGCATTGTCTTCATACGATCCTCCATGAGGAAAACTGGTGGATTTAAACCAAAGCTTGGGTGCAGGGACCTTGATAGCATGGCTGCTGATCTGTAGCTCAGGTCAGGAGTAGTGTCAGATACTCTGCATAATGAGCCTGTATTTGATTGTGTTCTTATTTGTGTTTAGCCAGTGTATTTTATGAGATGGCTTAGCTTTTCCCTGGGTTGCTTCCCCTAGTCCCAACACTGCAGTGGTCTCTATCTTGTATCTCATAGATAAGAGATGGAGATCTGTTGCTTTTCACTGCCCGTAGTTGTTCCCCTACATCAGCACATTGCCATAGCTTGGCTGTCAGGATTGCAAGACAAGAGAAAACTAATGGAAAACTTCATCCTGAAGAGAACAAAGGGATAATAAAACCATAAATGCATGCAAAATCATCATTACATTTATCTCTGTGTCTATAATCTTTGGATTTCTGTGAAAAACAACTGTTTCTCATCTACTTTCTAATTCTTGAAGACCACGAGCTGCAGTCTACCACCAGGAAAACAAATACCACTGTGCTCTAATAGTTGTTTGACACATATTTTCAGCATCTTTAAGACCAGCAAATCAGTTGGAATGTGGGTTGTCTGTGGTAGATTTTCTATTTTGGGTATGGGATTTATGCTACAACCTGACAAGACATTCAGAAGCAGCACAAACATTTCTGGACAGCATCAGATTCTGGAAGCTGTCCACGTGTGATTCTTAATACTTTATGGCTGGTAGGTCTGCCAAGGTCAGTGACTCACGGACACACTTGAAGCTGTGTGTCCAGTGGTCTCTGGGCTGGTTCTCATCCAAAACATCGTGGCCAGCTCTGTGTTCTAGAGGCCATAGAAGGGCACACAGCCACAAGCACTGTGTGCAAATTAGGGTCCTGCCACCAGCAGTGGGTCAGGGACACCAGAGCTGTGCATGATGGATGTGTTCTGGGACACCAGTGCTTGTCTCCTGTGTCCCCTCCTGCTCCTTTGCAGCCACAGGCACAAACAGCCATCAAGATGATTAACGTGTATGCCTCAAAAGTTTATTCCACTCACCCCCTGCCTTTTTCTTCATGTTTTCCAGAGTCTGTCTGCATCAGCTCTGGCACAGGAGTTCTCTGAGAGCTTTCCAACATAGCACAGGTTTGTGCTTGCTGATGATCAATGACAGTAATCACAATCTAGCAGAAAATGTTTGAAAACCTGGTCCCCTGCAGATGCAGGCTGCCTCTCACCCCTACCTGGCTAACCCATGTAAACCATCCAACAATGTACCTACATGTCCTGGCTTAGTGTTCCTTGCCCTAGAGCCAGAGATCCTGGAAGTGTATCCCATTCCAAAGTTCCCCACTCTTTTGTAAGTGCAGATGCAGAAAAACACTTCTGCTTTAGTAGAAGGAAATTTGCTGGAAAGGCTTCATGCCCAGGACTAGCTCCACTGGCACAATTCATCCAGAGGGGAAGGCACATATTTGGATACTATATGTAGCAAATATGCCTCTCTTCATTGCCTCTTTCACCTTTTTAGCTTGTTGAAGCCAATGGAAGTTTTTTAGAAGTAATTTGGATCAAAAACTCTGCTTCTCTTGGCTTCTATCTCTTCTACAACACAGTTTATACAGAGAGAGAGACAGAATATAAGCACAAGCCCTTAAGGTAGAAGGAACAAAACAAGAAGGTATTTGGCAGGGCTGTTACATGTCCTTCTGTCTGTAGCAAACACCAAGTGAAAGTCATCAAGAATTTTTGCTGTTCTAAACTGTGAGTCAGAACCATTGGCTCTCTGCTTCTTTATAAAGCATAGAAGCAAGTACGCTGAAGAACAACCTTTTTATAAAATACAGAGGGGAAAAGAAAAAGGTAGGGAGGGCAATGGAAACAAAAAACCAAACCATTCTTAGGATTATTATGTTTGGTTTTTTTTTAATACTCTGGCTTTGGCAGCCAAGGAGCAGTTGTATATGGAAACTTGAGCTATTGTCTTAAAAATAAATTTGTCTGCAGAGGGAAAACTGATCTGAGGGAGTTCTTGGAAAATTGGCTTTGCTGCTTTATGATGGGTGAGTAGGGCTTGCTCTCCAAGAGCTCAGAGGCTAGTGAACTTTATTAGGACTTAGCCCAGATTTTTTAAAGACCTACTAAGACTACTGTCATGGGAAGAAGTCAGGCCTGCAATATTTCCTTAACTTGTTAGACAGAAAATTTACTCTGGGTATGGAAGGGGCAAAGAAAGGTAAGACAAGACAATAAGCTATAAAAAGAGAGTAAGAAGAAAAGGAAAGGGAGTTCAAGTAATAATGAATACTCAAGATACCGTTGTGAAGAAACATAAACATTTAAAGCTTTTTAATATCTTTGTTTTAAAAGAAATGCCTAAGTGTGGTGTTTTGTTTGAACATTTTACTTTGAGCCTTTTCTGGGATTTTAAAATGCACTAAATGAAAAAGCTTCTCAAACCAGAAATGTCTACAAGTTTGTCTTCCCATAGCAAGAAGTTTAGCAAGGTGTAGGAGTAGACTAGGGACACAATAGTGGCATATCAGAACTAATATGTGCTTTTCAAAATTCTGAAACCAAGATAAATGTTGATGTTTCTGCAGGCAAATGATCTTTTGTTCCTATGCAATCTCTGTAAATACAATAAAACTACTCAGATGCAAATGCTGGTAGGGCATTGTCAAGCTTGTGGTGTTTTTTTTAACCTTAAAGATAGAAGAAAGTGAAAGTTGGGGACAAGGTGAAATTTTTTTAAAATTTGTTTGGTTTTTTTTCCCCACAACCCAGACCTGTCAACTAATTCTAAAAAGCTGAAACTCTTCAAAGGGTGTGTCTGTGTGTAGATGAGTGTGTACCTACTGGCACCTCAGTTTCAGGTGTGGAGCCCTCTCTCCTGGAAATGATTGAGATTTTGATGGCTAGAGCTTCAATTATCGAATAAGATGTTCTAGAAAAAAATAAACTTTTATTCTAAGTTTACAGTTGGCTTTCTTTTTGTCATGAACTAAAAAATGCTTGTAATTGCGAGCAAAACATATTGAAATGATCTAAAGGTATGTAAGGAGTGATAAGAAAGCACAACAGAATATAAAAAGACACTATAAATGAAAAAAGAGTGTTGAGAGGGGCATGAAATATTTGTACATGTGTTTTCCAAGTCTACATCCAGATATGCTTCTGTCACAGTGAATTTGAACTCCTGGTTGTTTTCTTCCCACTTGCAGCTCTCTGGACTGGGCTGTGCCTGCACTGGCTGTTAGTTCAGCCTTCAGATCTCTGTTATGCCTCTTTATACCTGAAATTAAAAATAAATTGAGGTGCTAAAATTAAGTTTTTGTTGTGCTCAAATTGGGCCAAAAAAAGTGCTGTTGAAGAGGATGGTTGGAGTGCTGGAGTAGCTCCTGACTTTCCAAATGTTAAAGTTTTATTGCTTGGTACTGACAAGCCAACTATAAATACTAGTAATAACAGTAATTTTATTTATTGGGCACCCTTCTGTCGTTAATATCCTGTTAGATGGCTCACAAAAGGTGTAATCTGCTGTTAATGTCCTGCTACGAGCCTCATAAAAGAAATAAAATACAAAGGCAGTTTAATGCTTAATGGTTTATGCTTTTTCTTTCATGTTGATGTAGAAGATTACAGTAAAAAGGCCAATTTTGCATCTTCATTGAAATTAATGGAGTTTCAACAACTTATTTCGGATCTGAAACTGGTCCAAAATACGTTAATACCTGTTCTTTAGATTCAGTCAGCTGCTGCTTGAACACTCGTGATTGATTTGCAAGGTACCCCAGCTGGATTAATTAGAACAGAAAAAATACCGTTTCCCCCTCTAAATTCTGCTTAGTACAAACCCCACTTGCTATAAAATGTCGGGTTCTGGAGGCTCCTTTTCCCCATCTTCTGACTAAATTGCCGTTCCTTGAGCTCATTCTATTCATCTTTTATGTTGCTGATTAAAAATGTTACATTTTATGCCCCGTATTGTTCACAGTCTACGAGGTTTTTATCACTTAGACAAAAGCAATCTACTTGATGCACAGCTGGTCTCCAGAGTGATCTGATTGTTCCTGTGATAGGCCTCAGACACCTGACACTGTGCAGAGCTGTTTGCAAATAACTAAATTAAATTACGTGCAGATGCACTTGGTTTATAACAATATTTGAAGGAGATTTTCAGATTTATGGACAGCCTGTAAAGCTTTCTGACATTTAGTAGCACAGTGGTCTTTCAGTGGCCTCATTGGGTTTTTGAGGAATGAGGTAAAACTCAGCTTGAGCATGACTTCCCTTTGGTGGAGTGGGAGCAGGGGGAAAGCAGCTTGGTCCTGGAGAGGAAATATGTTTTTGTATCAGTGTGGGCTTTGATTCCTAATTACTTACAGGGTCTATAAGTTTGTGTGGGGCCTCTGCACTGACTGTGGTGTACCTGGCCTGCATACTTATGTAAATCTTGGTGTGAGTTCCTTGACCTTCTCCATGTCACAGAGACAGCTCAAATTTGAGTGAATCTCGAATATTGTAAAAATCAAAGATTTTTTGGGTAGCAGGGTGCCTCACGGTTTAGGCACTGGAGCATGACACCTGAATTTTCCTTGCTGATTTAGTCCTAAAATGAGACTGGTGGCATCCATCTTCTCTCTATCATGGTTATCTTTTTACCTTACATAATCTGCTTGTTCTGAAACAAATAAAGACCTCTTACTGCAAAAAGCTATTATTTTTCCTCCAATGCCAAACATATTTTCATATAGATTTAGCTCATAAGAAAGTGAACAGGTAGTTTTTAAACAAAATTTTGTATTGTTTAATGAACATACCTGTGCCAGATTTTCTTAGCTAAGAGTTTGGCTTCCTTTTATTGAAGACTGAGGGGTTTTTAATTTTTTTTTAAAGCTGTCAACCTGCTTCCAGATGCTGTCCTACATAGGTGGTAACAGTCAACTGGTACCACTTACATCTACATTTCCCTAGGAATATATTACCTAGCTGGCTTTGGTCCCAAGATAATGAAATAGTTGCAAATCCTGGGTTATTAGGCTTCATCAAATTCTAGCTAAGGTTAGTCCTGGTTACCATGTTGCCGAGCAAAAGTCATTAGACTTTTTGCTCATGGCAAATATAAATCCCATTTAGATTTGATTAATTCTTCAGAGTTTTTAAACCTATTTGCTCTAACAAGAAGTGTACCATCCTCTGTGGGCTTGAAACTGTTTTACAAAGTCTTTTCTGTGGCTTCTTAAGCACTGTCTGGCTATGTCCACACTTCATTAAAGGCATGTAGTGGCTCAAGAGGATTAGGATAACTCAAACCCAGCCTTTCTACTCCCAGTGGAAATTAATCTCTTGCAAAGAAAGCTGTGCAGGTTTTGTTCTTGCTTTATTTCTTAAACTGCCTGTAGCTCTGTCATCATTTCAGACAGTGTTTAAAGACCCCAAGTGAGGCCCAGTATAGTAAAATATTTGATTACAGCTCTCCCTGATAAAGTCTTATATCAGCCTAATTACTGTGTCTTTGGGCTTCTAAAATATTTTCTACAGTAGCAATGCCTACTGCTCTGGATATTGCTGCAGACCTATCAAAACTAAAAAGACTGTGAGGTTTTGCAAGGCTATGCATGACACAAGTTGAGCTGCTTTTGCCAGCCCTGCTGGCTACCGCAGTAATTCAAATCTTTCAGGGTTAGCAGTTTGGATGGGGCTCTGAGCAGCCTGGTCTGGTAGGAGATGTCCCTGCCCATGGCTGGTTTAGGCAAATTTGGGAAAAAACCTGTGGATAGAGTCCCTCTAGAAAGCAAGTCTGAACCATCCCTCCCCCCAGCTGCTTTGGGACAGGAAAAAATTTCCTTGGATGGAAGT
>JAWWMU010000054.1:58622308-58659442 GCA_035048155.1 Cinnycerthia olivascens
CTGATCTTTATGTTTAGAAAACAACCACCTCAGACATTGCACCGCTTCTCCTTCACTCTCAGATCCAGTTTTAAAGGCACAAAACTTATTTCTGAGCTAAACAGACACATGGGGATACAATTCAGCATCAAGCCAGGACACACAGTAATTCAAATCTTTCAGGGTTAGCAGTTTGGGTGGGGCTCTGAGCAGCCGGGTCTGGTGGGAGATGTCCCTGCCCACGGCTGGGGGCTGGAAGCAGATGATCTTTAAGGCCCTTTCCAACCCAAACAATTCTATGGGATGCTCAGTGCTGGTAAAAGGTGTGGCAGCAAACATTTTCACTCTGCTTCCAGCTGCAGTTGTAGTTCCCTTTTCTACTCCTTTCTCTTTCCCCTAACAAGAAATACTTTCAAAATGCCAGTAGTTCTTTAATTAATTGGAATTCTCACAAGTAGAACTGATACACCTACAAAGTGAATCGTCATGCCTTAGCATAGCCTGTTGTAAGCAGAGCCATTGCCCTGTACCTTAAGTGGCCAAAGATGGAGATTTAAAGGTGAGACTGGAATAAAGAGGAAGAATTAGAGGCAAATTTTGCCCCATTCATGAAAGCAAATATGTCTGGGAAACTGAAGAGTTATGGGCTGTGAGCCAGCAGCAGGCAGTCTCACATCTGCAGTGTTGGTGTGAGCCTCAGCTGAGCCCAGCAGAGCTGAGTGCTCACCTTGGTGTGGGCTAACTCACACTGAGTGGCCTCTTTGACATAGAGGGACCAGCAGCAGCACTGCTCTGCAGCAGGAAAAGTGTTGGGACTTGGTGGCTCACTATCTGTTTGTAAGCCTTGCAGAATTCTCTATTTCTAATGTTCATGAAGCTGAAATGAGATTCTTTTTATCTCATCCTCCTAATCAAAAGAAGATGCCTGACAATTCCCTTTGTAATCATTCTGTAAACAGCTGTGGGTAATTGTTTTTTATTTTCTTTTGTTCCTTACTTCATTTCAGTCTTCTCCACTGATCTATGTTATACATCTCTATACAAAGTAGTAATCAAAGAAATGGAAATACATTCAACATTTGCACTTCGTTTTGTTTTACAAATAAGAAATAATTTCAGACTGTTCTTTAGCTCTGGTAGTTCATTTTATTCCTGAGAATCTCCTTAACTGAAAGTTAACTGCACAGATTTCTGGGTTGGAATGCTGGAGCATCTGGGAACAGGAACTTTAATTGAGTTCTGTAATGACACATTTTTACAAGCTTATAGAGAATAGATAAAAGCTGAGCTTGATAAATACTGATGTTAGACTTGAGACTAGGCTGACAAGATAGCAAAACTTGTGAAACTTCAGCAGGCCCTGGAAAGCACCAGGTCTGAATGTGAAAGTAAATATCTCGAAGTTTTGATATTGAACAAATCTTACATTTTATGTCGAATTTTTTTTTATTCCCCAGCTGTAAAATATTAGGGCTATTATTCCTCATGAGGCAGCTCCTAGAGTAAGATGCTTGCATTTACCATAAATTTTCTGGCTTTTTTATGTGAGTCCTTCAACTTTGATAAGCCTGTTTCTTGCACTTTTCTTATCATATATGTATACAAATATATATCTTCGTTGTCTTAGAAGAAGACTTCAGGTCAAGATTATCTTTTTCAAATGCCTTTATAGTAACTGCTTTTCACTACTGCCCCAGACACCATCATACAGCAAAAACTTCATCATTCATTCCCAATGTATGAGAATTTTATTGCAGTTTCTTATGCTGCTTTGTTGCTTTTTTTTCTTTTAAAGAAATATCTTTTGACAGAGAAAGTTGGAAAGGGTGGTGTGCAAGTTCATCCTGCTTCTCATGATCCCCATGTAAAAAAAAAACCACAAAAAAAACCCCACTTTATTGTAAAAACAAACAAACAAACAAACCAAAAAAACCCCCACAAATAAAAACAACAAAATCTAAAAATGCTTGCATTCAGTAGCATTTTCATTAAAGGTGGTTAACAGGTCTATAACTGTTCAGCTGTTGCCAACAGCATTTTCATATTGCACCTTCTGAGGGTTACTATCCTGCTATTTAGAAATAAATAGACTGATATATAGGCAGCCACACCAAAAAGAGGCAGCATTCCTGACAACTCCACTATAACTTTCAGCCCTTTAACATAAAACTCCACCACTAAATCTCTCAGGGTAAACTATGCAGAGATAGAAAAGCCCCAAGGTATTAAGAGTGATTTTGATATAAATTCCAATTTTATTTTATGACTATTTTACAGCTGCTTCTGGATATCTTCTCTCATAAACTACAAGGTACAAGGCAAATGTTACGCCTTTTTTTTCCTTCTGCAGGGTTTCAGACAGTTGGTTTATTGTGACATGTTAGCAGCCTTTTCTCTGCACTGCACGTTCAGAAGAATGAATTTTAATGAGACTCAGCTAGCAGAAGACCCATAAAGAAGATGTGATTATGGTTTAAGTATTCATAAAAAAAGTTACATTAAATTTACACATTTTGATTTTGACTGTGACAGTCAAAAGAATTAGACTGAGAGCATATTTCAGAATCACAAAATGATGAGGGTTGGAAGGCACCTCTGGAGATACTCCAGTCCATCCTCTGTGCTAAAGCAGGGTTGCACGACTTACAAGGGGAAAAAAGTGTTCTTGTTCTGCAAGAAATATTCTCACTCTTGCTGTGAGGATAATGAGGCCACAGTGTTTTTGATATCCATGATGTAGTTTTGTTATGTACCAGAAGGTAACTTTTCATCTTCAGATAAAGACACAATTAATTGACCTCTTCCTCACTCTATCAGGTTAGTAACATTGAAAATTATTAAATAAATGTTGTGTACAAGCTGTACACATATATCTGATTGTTCTTAGATTCCAGATAGGCCCAGAACCCTTGATGTGCAGAGTGAAAACAATTTTAATTATACTTATGTAAGTCTGTGATGCCTAATAGATGTTTACTCCTGTCCTAGCTGATACCATGCCCTACCAGAACGTTTTAAAATGTGAGCTGATATCTTTTCTTCTTCTTTGCTGGTGTCACATGGGAGTCTATCCTTTGGTTTTTAAAATATCCCAAAAGGTCTTTATTTTTTTTTTTTCTTCTCCAGCTGTCTATTTGTTCATAGACTTAACATGTGAGGAACAGTTTTTCTTATGAGTCTGTGAAATCTTCCTCTTTGAGCCCTGTTAATGATCTCTAATTTTTAGTGTGAGATTAATTTTTCATAAGTACAGATTAGCTCAGCATAAATATAGTGATCAATGTTACATTATGAAAAGCTCCAGTTAGTTTTAATCTCAAAGAACTGAGAGAATTTAGAAATGGAAATTTTCATGGCCTGGTATAAAATCTCAGTTTTACTTTACCCTAAAATTTAGTTGTTCCTTTCTAATCTGAGTGTCTACACGCATAATTATTTCAAAGATAAGTATTTATAAAATTGAATATTGTATTTTGAATGCAACTCTCTTTTAGATTAAGGGCAGTCTTGATGATGCAGTCTTTTTACAACTTATGTGGTTGTTGCCTTTCAGCTAGTGTTAAATAATATATTTCATATAAAGTTGATAGCCCTGGACAGAAAATAGCACATTTCAAACACAGTGTTACAGAGGCAATGATGGAATAGACTTTTCCACAGTAAGTGATCAAAGTATACACAGGTTGCATCTTGAATATCCAAATATTTTGGGAAAACTGCTTCTGCTGTATTGCACTCCTACCTTTCAGAAAAAAAAAAGGAAATCTATGTAGTGCCTTGAATCATAGTAAATGATTATTGATGTGTTGGTCATTAATTTTTCAATGACTATTAAATAAGAAAAGTGCTTTAGCCATGTTCATCATTGCAATAAAGCAAATTAAACAAGATGTTTCCTTAAGTGCTTTATCCTGAATAACAGGAGCTGTGAAATGATTGCACACAGGAAGGGAATGCTCAGCGCCTTCGCCCCAGGCTGAGGTGCCACTGATACCATGTAAATAAATTGATGTTGTTAGAGAGCACACACTCCTGGGGGGATGCTTACTTGGGTTTACAGAGTAGTTTATTTTGGTTACAGCTTTTGCTGTTTATAGTCAGTTTAAGGGGAGCTGAATTCTTTTATTTGTGAATCAGAAGAAGATTGTCCATGGCAGAATCTATTTCCATTGCTTTAACCAAACAAGGTTCTAATCTCAGCTGGATATTCAGCTACAGTATGTGTAGAAAACAAGGCAGATAAATACTCTAAGTTTATGGTATGTTTGGATTTGGCTGAGTTTCTCATCTAGGCTTTTAAGATCCTCAGTAAATAAGTAGCAGTTTTCTTCCCTCTTTTCTCTGATCATTGCTACCATTGTTGATTGAATAGGTGCTGTAATTCAGAACAGAGTTTGAGGAAAGCATTTCTATATTTCCCTATTGTATAATCAGAAATAGCTCCTGGGCAGTGGGTTTTTCTATTGTAATTTTTTTTTTTATATTATTTTGATTTTTTTACAGAGAAAATGAGCAGACAAGCACAGAACTGTCTAATCTTGATGTGTTAGAGTGTACATGTGTTGTTCACTTGGGTCCTTCCAGCTCAGTGCTTTTTAGGTTCAGGGGTGTCTGTCATGAAGAAATGAACAAAGTTATCCTTTATTTAAACACAAAGTAACAAAATCTCAGTTTGAATTACACAGAGAGCAGAGGTTGGCCTCTCTGTGAAAGAAATGGATGTAGCAGCGATTTGCTCTATGCAGCTGAACTTGACTCCAGTTTGGGTTACTTTTGTTATTTTGTTAATTCCAGGCACTGAGTTAATTTGAGCCTCCTGTGTGAGATATTCTGATTACTCAAAAGCTGATCTTCTGGAACTCTGAAGTGGGGATGTCTGGTCTGGTTCACCCCTCCCTCTTTGTCATCTGATATTCTTTCCACCTGAGTCTTGCTTAGCTGAAGCTGAAAAAAAAAAACAAAGCAAAAAATAAACCAATGTCTACACAGATGAAGGAAACATCATTGCTGGAATAAACAACCCAACTCATTTTATAAAAAAAAAGAATCCTGATATGAAGATGTGACTACATTCATGGTCACACTGGAAAAGTTCTTCCTCATATTCAAGTGGAACTTCCTGTGCATCAATTTCTGCTCCTTCTGATTTCATAGAAGCAATTATGAGTTCATTTAGGCTATCCAAGTTTCTGACCGTTTTTTGGGGTTTTTTTAATAATTAAAGAAAAAAACCTCAAGAAAGGAAGCGAAGTTTTTTTAACCTAGATGCACAAGTTTGTGCTGTAGATTGCAAGGGAAAATTTTTGTGTTTTTCCAGTCGAATGTGGAATGTGAAAAAAAAAATGCAGTGAAATTATGGCAAAAGAAAAGCCTATAAAGACATAAAGACTAGAGATTTTTCTGCAATAAATTTTAATATCACAATTCTGGGTTTCACTTACAAGTATTCTCTATGAAAAAATGGCTACCAGAAATATTGTTACCCATTTCTATTCTAATATGTCTTTTATATTGTTTACTCATCAGATCCACTGCAATCTCAGCCTGCTAACTTCTGTTTTGGAGTAAATTGAAATGTGGATTTGATAAAAGCTGTCAAGTATTTTACTTGAACAATAGATCAATTGAGTGACGAGGACTTTTTAATGGAAATTTTTTTTGTTTGGGGAAGAAAGGCCTCCTTTTCAGAGACAAAGCAGAAAGCTAACTGAGAAAAAATTTCATGGATAATGTAGCAACATCCAGAAATAGACAATAGATAATGAGGATTTATTCAAAGATGAGAAGAATAATGTCAAAAGCATTTTACACCATAAAGCAAAATCATCAAGTTAAACTTTGTCACTCTATCTAAATGCATTATTCTTAATTTATTTTCATAGCTTTGGGCACAATGCTTCTTAATTAATGCAGAGATACAGTGTCATCATACAGGTCACCCTATCCCTGCTGTTCTGTATTGTCACACAGAATTTTCTGTGTGCCTGTTCATATGTAAGCATGTTTTTATATAAGGATGGAAATTTCCTGGTGCCCTTATTAAATGCATCATGATAATTATGACCTTATTTTTAAAATTCTTTAAAATATTTTAAAATTTGCTGCTTTCTAGTCCAGCTACAGGAGAGAAATTTTGATCGAGCTCACACAGTGTTGGAGTGAAAGGAACTAATTCCTCTGCAGTGATAGAAAAGAAGAAATGAGGGGTGTCTGTGTGGTGAGGTTTCTGTGGGGCTTTTTTGGTTGGTTTGTTGTTTTGGGATTTTTTTCATTTTGTTTTGTTTTGGCTTTTTTATTTGCTTTTATTTGTTTCTTTGTTTTTAATATAATGATCACTCTAGACTGTTAATTCAGGAGTGGATGAAGAAAAGCTTGCAGAACATGGTAGCATAAATTATAAATATTATTAAATTGATATGTATAATGGAGATAATACACAGATTATCTTTAATGATGCTGAGTGAAAACATCCATAATGGGTTTGTTGTGAAGAAAAGCCAATTTATGGATTTTTTATGGATCTTTGTTTTTCCTAGCATGGGCATACACTATATAAAATACAATTTCTGGACTTTTCCTAAAGTTAATCTTTTCAGTTACTTCTGAGCAGACTAATGGAAATCTATCCTGATTTTCATCCTAGGCAAATTTATAACCTGTCTCTCCACTTGTTTTCAGCAGTTTTGCTTTCAATAATCTGTAAAAATATAATTAACTTTTTCTTAATAAGGAAAAAAAATTGAAAGAGCAATATGCAGTGGTTGGCAATCCCATTATTGTAAGGATGTTGATAAGAGGCAATCTTTGGTTTTGATTGTTTTATTCTGGCTCTAAACTTTGCACCCTACTCAGTTTCATTTTAGAGTAATGTCCCTATACTGATGCCCTATTTCAGTTGCTCAAAGGACAATTAATTCAAGAATTACAGCTCACGTCAGTAGGAAAGAGAAGAGCACTTAATACTGGTTACATTTATAGATAAAACCCAAATTTTGGAGGAAAAAATAAATGCATAGATTTTAATACCAAGAAAAGAACACAATTGCTTTATATGATGGCTGATATTTTAAATAACCTAAAGAAGTATTTCTAAACTTAGTTTGTAAATTTTCTTTGCTAAATATAAATTGAACTAAGATTTTCACTCTTTCTTTCAGGGTGACATTCAGTAAGGCAGAGTGAAGTACCTTGAACTTCTGGGTGGTGAACTGCTGTTGAATATTCTGCATTGTTTTATGGAGTATTTATTCAAGTTAGTGACTTCTGCTGATAACTAAAAGTCAAATAACTGCCCCTCCTTCTTCTTAGTACTCCATGGAAAAACACAGGTGTGAAAATGATACCAAAGTAGTTTGTTAAAGCAAAAGGCTCCAGAGATATGAAGAGATCTATGACTCTGTGAATCTCTCAAGGTTGTTTTTGTTATTTCTTTCCTTTTCAAAAAGTAATTAGTTTTCTAAATAATAAATAAACATTTATTATAATTTGTGTTTCTTGTGCAAACCACTCTCACACCTACTAGATTGTGTTTTTACCTTACTCTGACTTTCAGAAGTATTTGCAAGTGTGTTCTCAGAAGGGGAGAATGGATGCTTGGTCCAGTTGTCCCACTGCTTCTCAGCATCTTTGCAATAATTACAATGGTTGGGTTTTTTGGCTTTGAAGAGGCCTAAGGGATGGTGTAGCAAATAATGGAATTTAAAAAGTGGAGTTTTCTTTGAGTCTGTGAATCATGCTTAGTGGCAACTATTGTTTCTGAGTGAAGAGAGAGAGAACAGTAGAGATAAACAAAAAGAACAGAAAAAAAATTACATTGGTATCTGATCAAGAAAAGATCCTTATATTTTCCCTTGTTCAGGTTAGAAAATGATGAGCCCTATTTTTAATCCCCAGTTCACAGCAGCAGAACACCAGGTAGTTATTTCCAGCATCTGTTTGACATAAAGTAAGGTATACCCTAAAGAGACACTCTTCATAAACACTGAGCACCAGAAATACTGTTCGTATTAAATTGGACCACATGAATAATACAGGAGTCATGAATTTAAATTATTACTGGCATTTGGAGAAAATGGCAGTATTTCAGCCATTAAATAACAACTTTGCTTTATTTCTGGAAACAGAAAGTTATTAAGTTTTAAATCATATTGATGCTGTGGCTCAGATACATTTCTGGTTCTCCATCCATCCACACATGTCTTGACAGTGCTGTGTTGCACTGGAATTTTTTTCTCAGAAGTCTTCAGCCCACTGCTGTGAGATAGTTGAGCTGTCTAAAATGGCATTGTCATCCTAGGCACAGGTGCCACTGCTTGTGGAGTTTTTGAGGTGCATTGTCCCACCCATGTTGTGTTTCTTTCTACAGCCCTGGAAAAGGGGGTATCAGAGCAGTTTTTGAAGCTAATGGGGTACAGCACACTCAGCAGCATTGTCACAGGAACTTCTCCCTGCTCTTTGGATTTTGCCTGCTTATGTATCCTTAACAAAGAAGGACTAAATCAAATTGGTAAATGCATATCTTTGTAGTCTGCAGTGCTCAAGGTTTCCCTCCCTACACCCCAGCTCTTCCTACACCCCTTACCAAGCTTCCTAACTAGTGAAGCTAAGTTCAGGTGAGTTGGAAAAATAAGTGTATAAACAAGTGCCTGCTTGTTAATGAGGTCTATAAGGGGCTTTTATCAGAATAAAGAGGAGGAGGAGAATAAGTTGGATGCAGACAATTTCAGCAGATGGAGCCAAAATCCTCCCTTTTCTGCATAAAGAAGTGTAGCCTATATGATCTTGAGAAAAATCATTTAGTCTTTCATTGACTTTTCTTTGTAAAGTTTACTTTAAAAAAAAAAAAAGCTGTATTTGCTCAAGTGCCAAAAAGTAAATACAAGAACTGTAAACTCTTTTAGTTTGTGAGAAGTCTCTCTGGTTCATACAGGTGGGTAAGAACTAAACTGGATAGGGTGACCAAAGAAAAGAAGAGATTTCTTTGGACTTTCAGGTCTCTTGTTACTTCAAAATGGGAAACCCAGGAGAAGATAAAAAGAACTGGTCAGAGAAGCGACCTGACATGAAAATCTCAGAGATTTGAATATGTAGGAGTTTCACACTTCTCTTCATCAGAGACACTAAAGACAATCAGAAACCAGAATACTAAGTAAGGAGAAACAGCTATAGAAGAGTTGCAAATCCAGCATAACCAAAATAATGCCCAAGAGGAAAACACCTTTGGAGATTGAAAGAAGCACTGAGCTCCCAGGGAGCTGCCTGCTGGAGTTCAGGCTGTGTACAGATAAGATTTGATCAGAGCCAGGCTGGCTTAGCCTTTGTGCAAGAAGTCAAGGCAAATGGATAAAGTTATTTTCAGGCATATGCACAAAAAAGAGAATAATGAAAGTTGGTTTTAAGTTGGAATAAGATAAAGAGGTAAAATGGCAAAATAAATATTACAACTCACAATTTGTAAGGCTGATGAGGCTGTGTTGGGCTCTCAGATAGGAAAAGACAGGAAAGAAAAAGGTAGAGAGGGAATGAAAGCTGAGATGCAGTACATTTTATTTATGTTTATTTACCTTTGAGTAATAAAAAGAAATCAAGGTTCAGCAGTACAAACTGTTATGTCTTTTTTTTTTTTTTAGGGACCTTGTGAGCCACCACTGCTGTGGTGTGTCTTTGGGACAGGAACACACAAACTGAAAGAGAAATGGAAACAATTCTTTCCACAGAGGCAGGGCAGGTGTTGCCCCCACAGGAGCTGTGCTGCTGAAGACACCTGGATTAGAGCTACAGCTCTCATTACTGTTCCTCCCACTGAATAAACTCAACCTGGGCTAGAGGTGCTACAAAGAGGATGAAATTACTTTTAGTGAAGCTAGCCAAGAAAGGGAAGCTAGAACAGCTCTGGCTTTTTACCATCTAGTAAAACTAACTCTGAAAAAGGTTGTTTTGGTAATGGAGCATTAAAACAAGAAACATCAGTGGGATGGAAGTTTTTGTGCAGGGTAGAACTCTGGTGTCATCGAAGCAGTTTTGGCTTCGGGAGGGGGAGAGAGGGAGGCTGAGTCTATCCAGTCACTAGCAAACAAGCTGTCCATCCCACTTAGAGTCACAGGGACTTCTTTTCTTTTCTCCTTACAAATATTCATATATTATTCATATCCAAATCTATTAAGACCACCAGTGCATCACAAATTGTGTCACTCTTTTTCTGCTATGAGGAGTGTTTTTATTTAAGAATCTCAAGAAAATCCACATTCCTAAAATTGCTTGCATGTTACCCCTTTCCTCTGTTGCACATTCCTGAAATTCCCCTGGCTTTTGAAGGATAAGGCTTGAAAATTAACTTTTTTTTTTTAAATTGTAATATTCTTCACTTCATCAAATACATTTGCATGATCCACATGAAGACAACACCAAGATTTCTTTATTTCTTCCCTCTGTATAAGGGAAGATAAAATGGAAATAATGGTTCTTTAGGCTAATTAAATCAAAGCCACAGCAAGGCAGCCACAGTCAAGATTAAGACACTTTTCAGGAAATCAAATTAAGAATAGGTTAAGGCCCTCTTTTTGTGCCCCATGTAAAATGTTGTAAAAGCCTTACTCCTTATCCTTAGCTTTTTTTTTTTGCCACTTCTCAATTAATTTTCTCCTCACTGAAATAAACATGTTAATCAGCATGTACAATAACACCAATCACTGATGGTAATTACTCTAAGTAAAATAGCTTTTTTTTATTGTAGCAAATATAAAATGACAATTCTAATTATGTAAAATCTCTAACGCCCTAATGGTTTTAGCCCATTTCCCATGTTTGTACATGAAAAGCTGGCTCCATATTTTTACTGTTACCAAAGTTGCACAGAGATATTATTGGGCTTTAAATGTTTATTGTCATCTTAGCAAAGTGGCTTTTATTTTTTGTTTATGTTCCAAAAGCTGGCAGAGTAATGGCAATCCACAGACTAATGGCTAATCTGGGTTTGTGCCAAAGGAGCAGTAATAGCTACAAGCACAGAAAAAACCATCAGATGAGTAAATGCCAAATTAATCCCTCATGTAACTCTTTTGCCTCAGTGCAGCCGTGCTGGAGAGTGCCTCCTTCACAGTGTGCATCCCGTTGGAGCCCATTATTTCCCAAGGGAGAGTGCTCATAGCAGGGGAGTGGAGCACACGGGGTTCAGCCCCTGCCTTTTTGTCTGAAAGAATCCCAAACCAAGCTCCAGCTGCGGCCCCAGTGCCCTGACACCTGGAACAGCTGAACGTGCTCAGTCTCCCTCTGAGAAGCCTCAAGGAGTTCCACCCTCACAAGAGAATTTAGCCTGCTAAAACTGAAATGCCAAAAAACCCTCAAGTGATAAGTTTTGCCAAAAATAAAAGAGTTGCATGTTTTGACAGTAAGATTCCATTTTTGTTGTTTTGGGGATTTTTTTCTGAATGTTACCATTTTGATATTTGCACAAGCATTTAATTTTAGTTTTTTTTTTTTCATCTATTAGTACACTTATTTATTCCTACAAAATAGGAGAGTGTTTTTTGGAGCCAGAGTTCATAAGCTTTTTGCCATTTGTTATATTCTTTAGAGAACAGCGGCGTTCCTTTGCTGTTGTTGCACAGGTTTAAATTCATCATGCTCATCAAGGAGGTTTTGGAAAAATTGATGAAGTGTTATTTTATAAATATATTACACTGAGGAAGATAGTTGCTAGAAGCTGAGACACTCATCTCTGTGTTCTGTCATTAAGAATAATTTGGTTTAGCCAAAGAGAGGGACTCAATGCCTCGTTGATTTAAAATGGATGACAGCAGAAAGTACTTTGGACATTTTTTTCCCCTCCCTGGTGTTTTTTCTACATTCAGGAGTGTATTTGTCCATGACTTCTCTACTCAGCTGTATAGTCAGACTGTATGTAATGTGTGGAACTCTTGGTTCTTCTTTTTCCACATGGGCTGCTAGCCCTGAAAATTGAAAATATCTGTATGGTTCTTTGATCACTGCTTTTGGACATGGTGCTGCCCTGGCTAGGGAAATTCTGTTTGATCTCTAGCAATCTCTTCTTTTTTCTTCTTCTATCTTCTTAGTCTGCTTTTGATAAATTTTGTCAGTAGGACTATCATGATTATCACGCCTAAAAGGGGCACCGGTGCCTGCAGTAACTGGCCAAAGGTAATACATTCACTGTTTCTGTTTTCTGTCTCTGTTACCAATTACTGCAGCAGCCTCATACATTATCTCTCAAAAGTTTTATCCACTTGTAGCCTAGTCTTAATCCATCAAAATCCTGGCCACTTTTATGTCTGGGCTTGCAGTCATCCCTGTTTGATTTGTTTTTTATTGGAGCCTTGTTGCTATTATTTACAGAATTTTTGTGATCTCCTCATCAATCAAGGGAGATCATGGTATCATGGGTGCCTTGAGCTGCATGCTCCTTATGGGTTGATGAGTATTTCAGCTGATCAATGCTGTTATTTTCCCTGTGTAAGGGAATGGTAACTGTCCTGAATTCAGAGCCTTTTTAGTGTGAAAAAGAGGTTCGTTTTTTTTTTGAGATATCTGCCATTACCATCTGGTTCAAATGCAATTGTGAACTCAGATTTCTATAGTTCTAATAATTCATCAGGTCTATACCTGTACCTCTCAGAGAATGAGATCACATTTATTCTCTGAAAATCTGTACATAACCCAGTGACCCATCTGGTCTGGAAATCTTTATTATATATTTTTCCCGAGGTCTGTGTCACACTATTATCCCTATTAAAACAATTTTTATATTCCTTAACCTTAATTCACCTTTTTCAGGTTTAATTCATTTATCTGCAAAACATTTACTCAGATATGGACAATATGGTCAATGAATGCAAGTAATTTCATGTTTTCCATTAGGTCCCAGCAAAAAAAAATCATTAATTATTTCCAGTTGCATTCTCTCACGTGGAAATTTTTGTGTTTTACCTGCCCCTTTGCTAGAAGTGATGTTCTTGATTTCTTATATTTCAAGATTTCTGCTCACCTTTTACTGTTTAAACATACTAACATGCTAAATGCAGGGAGTTTACAGTTCTAAATCCTGGTTAATGGTTGCAGTCTAGTCTACCAAACCTGGCAGGCTCATTGCTAACAGCAAGTTTTTGAGTGGAAAATATTGGATACACACAGGGAGATGGCAGAAATGGTAAATAGCCCTTTGTATTTATGGTCTCTATCTGTATCTTACCAAATTGTTGTATTATTGTGCATAGTGCTCTGTAAACAAAAAGAAACCCCAAACCAGATTCTGGAGGATGATGCCAAAGGTGAGGAGTTTCTGGTGGCTCCAAAATTAGGTAATATCAGTTAATACATCTTGAGTTTGAATAAAACCATAAGGATAATGCTGTTCTGTGTAGTGAAGTCCTGCTCCAGTACTTGGAGTGAAGATAATAATGGTAGTTGAGGGGTGAGTTGGTGAACTTGCACCTGTTTCTTTTGCTTTATGAATAAACAGTGTCATGTCAGGGGTACAAATTAAGTTATTAACCCACTGAGGATGTTACTGGAAGAGTCTGCATGCCCTTTGCAGAACAGCATAAGCCTTACTGCACAGCTGGGAAAGTCTGACAGTGCCAGATCTGCTTTCCACAGTTGGAAGAATAGCTCCAGAATTTATACATTGAATAGCCCCAAAAACAGGTTTAAGAATTGTTTTTCTGTTTCCTTTTGGAAAACAACTTCCTTGAGCTGGTAAGCAGTAGGCACACAGTCGGTTCCTCAAAAAAATTAAAGGATGTATAATAATATTGAGCTGAAAAATCTCCTCTGTATGTCATATAAAAATATGACATACACTCTTCATCAGAGGTAACATTAATGGTTTAAGACTCATGTAGAAATGAATGCCAAAGAAAGTGAAATAGTGTCAATCCTTCCTCTGGTTTCAGTGAGGTGTGGGGAAGGCACAAAATGTAAAATGTTCCATTTACAACCAAGCAAAGCCAAAGAAAACAAAACATGGGCATGATTGCTCCAATATTATTTTTGTTTGCTGGCTGTTCCCCCCTCGTGTCTACAGCAGATTGTTTTGAGCCAGTGACCAGCAAAGTTCCAGTCCCTCACACATGGTAAGTGTATGTTTAGTGTGTGTTTGCATACCCTGATAATATGTGATGAAATTGGATCAACATTAGAAGGAAGACACCTTTTCAGGGTGACTTTTCTGCATGTTAAATACTGCATGTTCTTTCTTTGAGCATTTTGCCCTCAACCATCTGCAATAAACTCTCAGCTGTGTAACAATCCACAGATCTGTCTAGAATAGTTTATCTTTTAATGCTTCATAGTTCTGAAGTCAAAAACTCAGACATTTTTTAGCACTGTTCATAATTACATAGGGTTTTTTTAAATACAGATACAGTTATTTATTCATTTATTTTCCTAAATTCTCTCTGTACCTCAATATGCAACTCAGGTCTCCAGCACTGTGGGTCTGTCATGTAACCTCAGTGATCTCTCACACTGTGTTCTCAAAAATGAGCTGTATTTGCTGTAGTTCTGATATCAGCACCTGAAATTTTTCCTTTTAGGGCCAATTGCTTTTGCAAATATATTTCTATCACTGTCTACAGCTTTCACTTCGTTATTCTCTGTGCTGGTTGTCTGATTAGAGAAATGTATCACATTTGCTATTCTGGTTAGTTGTCCACTGCTGTAACACTGTGCAAAGATTGACAATGTGCATTAAGTGCCTCAGCAATTCCTCTGTGTGTTGGCCCTAAAAACAAAATGTTGGACCTAAAGAGGAAATGTTGGTCCTAAAAAGGAAATACTTCTTTCCACTCCACCTTCTGCCAGCACTTCCAGTTTGCTGATCTCTTGTCTGAGAATACAGGTGACTGACCATCTTTGATCTGGCTGACTGCAAAGCTTTGTTGTCCTGTTGATGGATAAACTTGTGTGGTTTTGGGAATATCTTCTCTTCGCTGATGTGAGAAAGATGAAAACTAGCTTGTTCCATGGCTGTGCTCCATGTCTCACTGTTACCTACTAAAACGAGTCGAGTATCTGCAGTCATTTTGTAGCTGTTCTTTTCCTTGATTTTGAACCACCACTTAAAAAAAAAAAAAAAGAAAAAAAAGAAAAAAGAAAAAAAAATTCAAAGGAGAAAAAAGAAAAAACATTTTAAAAAAAGAGAAAAAATCAAAAGAGAGAATAAAAGAGAAAATATCATTTTAGCTGCTTGAAACACATGAAATTTAAAAACTCAAACATTTCCATTACCTTCAGACATAGTTGGTACTACATCCATTAACACTTATTTGCTGTGTTAGTCTGGGATGATTCTGGGAGGTCTTGTGAGGGCACTCAGAGTGAAAGAATAGCTGTGCTCTTTGTTCATCACTGTTTCTGTTCCCCTTGAACCACAGGCCATGGATTTAGGATGGGTTTTTTTCTTAGTTAATTGTAGAACAACTTTGCTTACCAATTCAGGAAACGGAGGACAAATGAGAGCAGGCTATTGTGAAATATTTGGGTTTCAGACAGAATTAAACTGAAAACACACAGTTCTAGCTCATGTGCCTGCCCATGGCAGGGCAGTTGGTGATCTTTAAAGTCCCTTCCAACCCAAATCATTCTGTGATTCTATGTCCAAAGCCACAAACACAAGATGAGATGCCCAAAATGAGGCTGCTGAAATGGAGTGGTTCAGCTCACAGGCTGTTTGCACCACTAAAGTACACCCAAAGCACATTGACTGTCAAATTTTTAATAAAGTAGTTTGTGCTTTCTCCCATCTTGCTGTAAATATCTGTGGGCCTAACTGACATAAGAAAGCATTGCTGCTGCTCTGAAAGAAGAAAACAGAGCTAAGCTGAAAAGCAGAGCTGCATCTCCTTATAATGATTTCTTCATTGACAAGAAATTTGCCAGAAAGTCTCCCTGGAAGCCTTGGATAAGTCTTTCTCTAATCAGAGATCACAACACAGGGAAGGAGGAGGTGGAAGAGCACCATGGCTTCTCTGACAATTTGATTGTGCGTTAAGCTGAGCTACCAATTCCTACAAAAGCAGCAAGTGTTCTGGGGAGCTTTATTGTTAGAGGCTTGCACAGTTTAACACAGAAAAAAACAAACCAGAAAATGAATTATGATAGGATTTTTCTTTTATCACTTTAATAAACTTCTCTGGGGTACATCAGTAATCCACTCCACAAGTTCTCCCACCCCCTCATCCCTTCAAATCCATGTATTCCACACTGACTAGTGTAATGTGTGAAGAATGATACTACAAAGAGACTCAGAAATATGTAAAGATCCCTGTGCCTTCCCTGAATATGTTAAAATAGTCAACAAAAACATGGTAATTTCAACTCCAGTTCATTTGATCTAATATTAAATTAGCTCCTCTTGGGATATCCTCTTTTTAATCAGTCAGAACACTTTTGTATGCTCACATTTTTCTGTGGGGTTCATTAAGAGTTAAGGAATTGAACAGAACTGCTTCAAGTAGAGATGAGAGACTTCTCCTCCATGTTTCCCAGATCATTTTGACCTTGTGATATTTGGGGCATCAAAAGGATGAAACCTATTTTACTGTTTAGAACCAGGGCCATCACTGAGGTCAGCTCTAAAACATGGAGATGAAAGCTCCATTATTTCTCAAAAAACCACTGAGACATGTGAGATCCAAAATCAATTCAAGGGTTTGGTTTGGAAAAATTAGATGTAAAGGCATTGGGAAAAGGCAAAGATAAGGTGAAATTTTGTTCAGAGAACAAGTCCACATCAGTGAGGTGGTGGGAGGAACAAAGGAACAGCAAAGTATATGGATTTGGGAGATTTTATGTTTGTTTATATCTTTACTTAACACTTCTGTTTAACAATTTCCCTGTGAAAGATACGGTAAATATCTTTGGACTTGCATATAATCATATAATCATATAATAGAAGCAAAGAGACTCTGAGAAAGGATTTATTACCATTGGCCATCTTGCAAGACCAGAATCTTTATGGCAGTGGAGGTTGCTGACCATACTGCTATGAGCTTGTCATTTGCTTTTTTTGTGTGTGTGAGGACTAGAAAAGAGAAAATCTATTATGGACCTTTTTATGTAAAAAACTCAAACCACTCAAAGCGAAAAACAACCCTACAGACACTCTGGAGTTTAAAAAAAAAAAAGCCCCTTGAGTCCATTAACTTCATTGGATGCAATTCTAGAAGAAATAGCTTTGGATTAGCTGGCAATTGAAAATCCCTCAGGAATGGGCTAGCTCGTATACATGCTACCCAAGAGAAAACAAAATTGTCACATATTTTGCTTAAGGTGTGGGAGGAAAAAATCAAATCAAATAGCATTTTACAAGTGCATGTAATAACTGGAATTTAAAACAAGATATGTATTATTCAAGTAATTCTAAGCATGGTATAGTAAATTTTTCATGACGGTTAAGAAAAAAATGACAGAAATATCATTTAAACTGAGTGGTTTTGATGCTGAACTTGAAAGTGGGAGATTTAATAGAACTTTTTTAATATGACGAGTCTCAGATAACATCATATTTGGCAAAGTGCTTTATTGGTTTTTGGATTAGAGTTTTTTTGTAAATTTTTCTTTTCAAACTAATAAAATTGATGTAGCTGTCAGTTTGGATTTGATCCCTATTTTGTTTTGCCTCAACAGAGTAATCTCAATCAGTCTAACTTATTTTTATGCTGCATTTACAAGGTATAAGGATGACAAATCACTCATGTCCCAGTGCTGGTATTTTATCAAAAGTTTGAATGAATATCAGGGCTGAGGACAACAGAGAAAGATGAGGCTCAGAACCAGAGCAGTGTGACAACACGGGCTGGGCAGAATCTTTCTTTTTTTTACCCCACTGCTCAACAGTGCATTAACAGTCGCACATAAATGAGCTTTGCACTGGCCAACATCAGCCTTGTTTGTCCTGAGCAAAGGCAGCAGATGGAGAATGGGGAAGATGGAAAATGGGGGCAGGGGGTTATTTTTTATGGACCTGCTGAGGTCCTTGTTTCAACTTTCACCTTGCTCCCGATCTCTGCCCTCTGAGATGCAAACTTTAGACCTTTTCTTGATGTTGGTTTCCTTCCTGGCTCCTGGTAAAAGTGGTGGTCTTAAGAGACATCCAAAATTACCTCAACTCTGCTGCAGAAATAAGCAGGACTAAGAGCAGGAATGTGATCTATAAATGCCTTTATTTTGAGCATTTTGTTGGTTTTTATGGATTTTAAACACAGAAGGGAAAGGACTGTTTTTCACCATGTGTCCATGCAGCACATGTCAGAATGAGGTCTGAATCTCAGGTGAGACATCGAGGTGACATTGCAGAATGCTATAATAATAAGAATTAAACTGATAGCTTGAGAAACTTGAGTTTGCTTTTCTAGAATTTGATATGCTTGTTTTTCCTTCTTTATTTATTTTTTATTAATTAGGGTTTACCTGAACTTCAATAATATTTTATCTCTGACATATCAGATGATGTTGAGAAAACAGAAGTCCCCTGAGCACCATTTGTTGATCAGGTGAAATGTTTCAGGGAAAGAAGTTGCAGAGAAGCATTTTTCAATTGCAGTTTCTTAGTCCCTAATTTGTGATGACTCACAAGCCAGCAGGGATGGTAGCAGTGAATTTATCCTGTGAGGTCCCATCTCATGTGGCATTTGAGAAGATTAGAGAATTAGGAGGTGGGATTAATGTGAATTATCAGGCACGGGAACATCTTGTAAAGTTGGAGAATCAAATATCAACCTTTGGAAAGAAATTGCAAGCTCTGAATCAGAATTACAATGGTCTAAATGAGAAGGCTGAAAGGGCTAAGCATTTATCTGTAGCATCAAAAAGCATACTCTGGGCCTTCAGAGGAAAATGGAAATTACAGATATTAAACTGAAATTAAGAACTTGAAGTTGCTTGGCATGAGAAAGAACAGAGTATAAGTGAAATAGAGACACCATCTAGGAGTTGCTTGAACTTTGCCTTTTAGCTGCAATTGAAGAGGCATAGAGATACACTGTTTTCTTTTTGCAGCTGTTAACATAAGTATTTCACACTGGTGCGGTCTTTAATGCAACTCTCTTATTTGCTCAGAAGGCCATAAAGAAGTACTGATGCAAATGAAAAGTACAGGACAAGAAAATCATTACTATTGCATAAGGAATCTACTGCATGAAAAAAATCTATATTGTCCTCATCTGGGAAAATGAAATCTGCATCTCCAAAGCAAAACAGTTTCCCACCAATACAGAAGAGTTCTTGGGTTTAGGTTGTTAAATTGTCTACCTTCACTTTCAAGTTCTGCCTTGTACATACCTGTGAGTATCAAAAAAGAAAGTACAAAGCCCTTTCTCTGAATGTTTTCTTGGAGGAATATGGTTAGAGACTTCTCCAGGAATAAACAAACGGAGGAATTTAAGCACAGGGAAAGGGACTCAAGGCAGAGTAAATCCAGTAGCTGAGCCCTGATCTCTTGAGGCTCTGTCTGATGCTATTTATTGGGTGCCAGCCTTGGATGGCAATGCTGAGGTGGTTTTTAGGATTTCACCCCTTTTCCCTCATGTGATTTGCCTTTCTCTGAAGGGCAGTAAAGGGTGTATAACTTTGTTGCCAGGAGGACTAAATAAAACTAATCAGAAGTCTTACTCCTTTCCATGTGTTCTGTTGAAATCTGGCAAATTAGGGGGGTGTTGGAAATGGCATCTCAGTAGAGAGGTGACAAAGACTGGAAGGAGAGAAACAACAATCGTCTCAAAAAAGAGATTCTCCTCAGCACTGGCATGAGCTCGTTTTATCAATATTAAGGCAGTATTGATATATGGCCAATAGGATGGGCACATTATCCATACCACACCTCCTTGAAAACCCTTCAGCCCTTGGCCTGCTAACATGGCTCTTTTTTTGTAAATGCTGGATTTCTGCTAAGTAAGAAACATTTTAAAGGATTTTTATGCCACCTTTTCATTATTTAGCATGTAAAGGAATTTACTTCAAAGGACGTGGTGTCTTCCTAAAATATACTTTATTTTCTTCTGAGGGCAAGGCCAATTTGTACTCTCACGAGCCCTGAAAACCCTGAAATCCTTTTCCAGCTTCACTGAAAGTAAAAAAAAATAGGAAGCTCTGTCATTTGTAGCATTTTTTTTTTTTAGAAAGTTGTTATCTCTATATAATGAATTAGACACAACTAACTAGATAAGGCACCACAACTGTGAAGATTCCTGTTAAGTGAACTTCAAAGCTTTCCCTCCAACTGTTTGCAGGAGCATCTCCATGCCAGGATCACCACTGAGCTTTTAATGGTGTCAGCAGAAATGTGAGGTGTACACTGATTTCCTCTCCAGGAGCTGGAGGTGTGTGGGCACCCCGATGATTGTAACAGGTTTTCCAAACCTACCTGAAGCACACACAGAACTTTGCTGGCACATAGCTATGGTCACGTTTCATTTAGAAATTCCAATTACAAAAACCGGGTCCAAAGGGGTGTTTTGAGTCACACCCACAGGACAGACTTTTTCATTTATCATGATTGTTCCCCTGGTAACACAGACTTTTCCTTCACAGGAGATTTAACAAGATATAATTGTAAGAAGAAGGTATGTTTTGTGTTTTAGCAGAAACAGTCACTTGTAATCGTCTGTCAGCCTGCATTCCTCTCACAAATGTGAATTTCAGGGTTATTTCTGCATGTGCAAAGGACTCTAATTCCCATACTAAATGAGTGGGTGTCCTTGTAAAACAGGTAAAAACAGGCTGAGTATCCTGAAAATAGGTTTTTTTCTCAGTAAACACTTGATTTCATCCTTATATATCGAAGAGACAGTATCATTTTTAAGTTGCAAACTTTTTCGTTTCCCATTTGATCAATTTCATTTTGTTCTTCCACACTCCAAATTTTCCTTAGGGGTGTTTGCAACATTTTCCAATGAAGTGCTTGTTGCAAGTTTAATTAACTTGTTGCTTATTTTCCTTTCTGCTATTCGACTTGAATTTTAATGTATTTAGCATTAGTAATGGTCTCTGCCTTAAGGAATTTACAGAGAAAAAATAGGAATATGTGACAGAGAATGTCTTATTTACAATTATAAACTTGCCTCTTGCAGCTCTTGTTGAAGAACTGTGTTGTAGAATGGGGCTTGAGTGAAAGGCAGTAAATAGCTTGGCTTTAGCACAACTTCTTCCTCGTGTCAGCCAGCACCTTTAGAAAAATGTTATTGACAATGACAATAACTACTCGGTGTCCTCACAAAATTTCTGAAACATAAATAACATTTAAGGGGGATTATTCCCCCCTCCCCTTTCTTTTTTCCTTATAACCTTTCTTTTTTCCTGTACTCAAATCGGTGCTCTGATGAATGAATGGATGTACACAGAGCGCTGATCCTTATCTTATTTGCCTCCTGGATCTGATTTTATCTCCCTCAGACAGAATTTGGCTGCTGCTCAACACTTGCTGCTGTCACACACGTTGCTGGGCATGCTAAGAGCCCCTTTGTCACCGTAATGGATTGCTGGATGGGGGACCAGCTCATCCCTATTCAGCAGAAGAGCTGAGGAATATTCAGATTTTTAGGAAAGTGTCCAAGCTGTTGACCTCAGTGTTCGCTGCAGGGATGGAGTGCCCTGATGTGCTTTGCTGAACTTGTACCCTCTTTGTTTGTTAAGCACTGATGATTATTTCTGCTACAGAAAGCCCATTTCTGGCATCTGCTTCATGCTGGAGAACTGGGCTGTGGCCACTTTGCTTCCTCTTGCATCTCTCATGATAACTTTTAAAAAAGCTTAAACCACTACTGCTGACTTGACAGTAGATCCCAAAGGGGTTCTATTTACCAGGATTTTTTAAAGCTATGCCAGATCTAACCTGTGCGCATTTTAAGTGTGTGTGTAAACACATTTGTTAGATATCAGTGAGACTTTTATGCACAAAAAATTGCACACACACAGTAGCTTTCACTTCACAGAGCACATATCTTGGTGCGTGGGCTTGCATGCTTATGCAGGCTTTGGGAAGTGGTAAATTTGAAATGTGGATGTGCAAGCAGAAACATGCTCACAGTCAGGTGAACCTGGCAGAGAAGGGAGAACTTTGCCTGGTGCTCAGCTGCCTGGATGTCCATTGCTTTTTCTGACAAACACTGGGAGCAGTTTACAGTAAATTTGATTGACACAGCAGATACTGAGGAGATGTCCTTTTAATTGAATGAAGCAATCATGGGGTATAAAGATGGTAGTTATTAAAGTCCTATGAACAGTCTTTTTTGCTTGAATTTAAAATCTGTGATCCCTGATGTTCAAGGCCCATCCCCTCCTCTGCTCAAAGTTAAGTAATGTTTTTAGCAAGGATTGGGTTTCATGCTTAGCAGTTCCCTTTGTCCCTTGCTTTGATGGTTCACTGGAATGTTTTAACTGGAAAACTGTAATATTTCTGGAGTTTACAGTGTGGTAAGTGTTTAGCTCAGAGGCCACGTGTGGGCCAGCTGAGCAGCTCCAGCAGCACGAGGAGAAATGAGTGCGAGTGGATGCTGCATTTCCATCTCCTTTGTGGGAAAATCTGGTCACTGCATCACCCCTGCCAGGCAATTTGAAAAGCTCTGGTTGCACAGCTGGACACTCTTCTTGGACTTGGAGCAGTGAGGCTTACTTTTTGTCTGGCTGTCAGAGTATTTTACGGATCATGCTTGTAATTTTTCTCTTGCCTGAGTTTTCCCCTGTTTAATTCTCAGTCCAACTGTCAGGACTGCAGTCCTTTTCTGGTTTCCTTTTTGGGAAATGCTTGATTCATGAGAAAATGTTCAAAAGTATTTTTCTACATGTTTTTATTTCCTTGTTTGCTGTTTTTTTTTTAAGTCCCCTAGAATAATATAGTGCGTTGCTGATTCACTCTATGGCTCAATGTAATCATCACCTGTTTTGTTTTGGTTTTTTTTTTCATTGGGTTGGATTTTGTTGGTTTTTGTTTGTTACATTTTTGTTTGATTGGTTTGGTTTTTTGACTAGGAAAGCCATCATAGAACTTAGGAACCTTTGTGATGGAATAAGTAGTCTAGCTAGTTCTGTATTCTAAAAGAAGTTTTGGGTTTGAAAGATTAAAAATTTAATCAGAGAACAGAGATAAGTCGAAAACTGTGCAGTCATCTCCATCCAGGGACACTCACCATGAGAATGGTGCAAATTCAGCCACGCCCATAACCAAGCTGGTTCTTCCTGTCCTTCCAGAACTCTGCCCAGTGAGAGAGACAGACTTTATTTGATTTATAAAGCTGCTTTCACATGAGAAGACATCAATTCTATCTGTATTAGTGCATAACAGGTGTCACTGAAACAGGGGGCATTACCCATGTTGTGCAGAGTCCCAGTTGAGCCACCTCAACCAGAGTTTTATTTAAGGAGGAATCAAAGTCTTAACTAGTTCCACTCTTGCCCCTGAAATCACCTGTTATGAACTAAATACAATGTGAAAGTTAAAGCCACATTAGTACAGTGCATCAATGGATAGAGCATTGCTCAGCACAAAATCCCAAACCGAGCGTCATGGTCTTGTCCCTGGTTTTAGCAGGATGGTTGCTAATAAGGAGCTCTAATAAATGACATTTAGCAGCATTTAATTCACAGGCAACCACACCATGAATTCTTGAGGTGTTTCATTTGTACTCCAAGTCTGGTTTGCTTCCCTTTTTTTACAGCAAAGAACAGACCAGGGAGAATTCTTACTAAGGGCCTGCTTTGCGGAAGCAGCTCACTGAACTTCCTTCAAAATATTGAATTGCACTGACCTTTTTTGGCTTCTTTTTTTCTCCTTGATGCACTTTCCTTCCATTAGAATTGTTCCATAGTTTTTGTGGAAATGCTGTCATCCTTCATTCAGTTACTGCTGGATGGAAACAAATACTCATTACAGTTGTCCTTTTAAATCAAGGTGCAAAATAGCAAGCAAAAAAGGTGCCAAGGGAGAAACAGGCAGGAGACAGCTAAGGGGGTAAAGTGAGGCTGGCAAAAATGTTGGAGAATAACACAGAAGAGAAATCCTGCTAGCCCAGAGAGAGGCTAAGACCACTGTAGTGCTGTTACTCAGGACCTGTGGTGGTCTGTGGCACTGGGGAAGTGTGGTGTTTATTTCCCTTAATTCCCTTGGAATTTAGTCCTCTAAGTGTAGTCACCTCCTGACTGCAATTAAATGTATTCCCAGAGGTGGTGTCCTTCTGTTCTCTTTCCCTCCTTCTGCTCCTTTGCTTCCCTTATTCTTGTCAGTATGCCATTTTCATCATTTGTCTGTTTGCTCTCCACAACTTTGTTTTCAATTTCTGTGGTGTCCCTCTGCTGTCTTAATTTTTTTTTGCCTCCATTGCACTTCTGCTTTAGATAATGCCTTCCTTCCTCTGCTTATTTCTTTTTCCATCCTCTAGTGCCCTCTTTGATGACTTTCTCCTTTGCTCCCATCCTTATTTGCTGTTCTTTGCTTCAGATTTTTTGATCCACTGCCACACAGCTTGGCCTGGTTTATTTGTTGCCCTTTTTCTTTCTTAATTTCCCTTATTCCCTACATGTAGCAGTATTAGGACAGCCTCTATCTTCATATGCTAACATGCCCTGAGATCAAGGTAAAACAATCAGAAATATGAAATTATATGTGAGTTGAAATTAAATGCAAAATTCTTTGACATTTCTCCTCAATTTCTTCTCTGAGGATAAGGCAGAGGACCAAAAACTTCTTGCACGTCAAAAGTGTTTTCAGGAAAAGTCAGAATCATCACCTGAATTCACTACTAAACTCAGTCTAACAAAAAAACATTTAACATTTTTCTGCTCTCCTCCCTGAAGCAGGGGTGAAATCCTGGCCTGTCTGAAGACAGTGGCAGAAAGCCCCACTAAACTCCTCTGGAGATAGAATTCCACCCTCAGTGCCTGTCATCTGTTTTACTTTCTCAGGCTTTAATACCCTGAAAATTTGAATTCACTGAAGCAACAGCCCCTTGAGGCCAGGCTCCAGGGAATTCTATCAGCAGTTCAGCCCTCAGAGATGTGGATGGATCACAAGCTTTTGCCTTTTGGCAAATAAAAGAACAAGGAGGCCCGGAAACCTCACAGTTCTTCCTGCAATGTTTCTTAAGTTCATGGAGATTATCAGTCCAGATGTGAGGGAAAGAGTAATGTGACAAGAAGAGAGAAATGTTTCAATAAAAAAATACAATGCAAGACAGTTTGTTGGGGTTTTTTCTGGGGCCTCTGAGGCTTATCAGCATCAGGGTGGCTTAAGCTTCCCTCTTGTTATCTAAAAGGGGCACCATGTCCTATTCCATGTTTCTCCCTTTGGTATATTTGTCCAAATTGATGCATATCCAGTGCTTAGCTATAGTCTACTCAGTTGCAGTCTCCTGCCTGGTAAAGACAAAGTTAAATGAAAAAGCCAAAGTGCAATGAAATCTCAGACTTGTGCTTAATCCTGCACATCCCAGCATTTTAGTTACCTAATCTTTAAAAAGATCGGGCAAGTAGAGTACTCAGAAATTCAGAATTTCTTAATCCTTTTTTGTCATAAATTCATGTCTCATGGTCTTTTGGTAATTTTATCGGCTTAAATCTTTTCTTTGGGTATAAAAGCAGTGGCCATAATAACTCTTAGGAGAATTTGGAGCTCAGGAGGAATGAAAGTTTCATAGCCACTGAGTTTCTACTCAGTTGATGGCCTGCTGTGTGCACTTTCTATGTGAGGAACTTGAGGTGGCAGACATCAGCATGTAGCTAGCTCCAGGGACCACAGAATTATCTTATGGCTATCCTAAATGCTGCAAAGTAGTTAGTGAATTCTAATCTTTCACTATTTTCTCAGCCTTCTTAATCTGTCTAACCTGTCCATCAAATCTTCTTGAATCATTATTTTGTATTTAATAGGTACCCAGATATTTGTTTCTGAATGTTTTTGGTTGGTTTTTTGTTTTGTTTTGGTTTGTTTTTTTTTCCATAAAAAATTCCAGAGCAGTTTAAAGCAGAGCTAGCTTAACCCAGAGAAATGAGATCTGAGTTTGGAATTTTGGGAGTGCAGAAGTTGACTTCTTGTGCATCAGCACAACAAAGCCAGTGCAGGTTTCCTTATCCAGAATTCTTTCTGCTTTCTCCTTTCCAGTTTCCTTCAACACTGAGCTGGAACCAAAGTCACAGAGGTTGCATTTTAAGAGTTGCCCAGAGAATTTGGGCAGATAACTGTGCTTCCATACCCATTTGGATCATTCAGCTAATAGCAGGTAAGATGCTTGTTTCTTGGATTCTAGGATCAAAGAGTTAATTCTTTGATTATAGCCTGTAGATTTGTGACCACTTTGAGCCCCTTTGAGTTTCTGAAGATTTATGTGTGCTGCCTGGTGTCTTGATTATTAAAAGTTCCAGTCACATTGGAAGTAGAAAGGAATGTATTGTCCAAAAAATGAATCTGGGTGCTGCACCCGCTTGGCCCCACTGTGTGTGCTCACACTTGGAATGCTCTGCAAGACTTTGGTGCTTGAGTTAGAGAGGCCATGGGGGTTTGCTTGAAAGGGAAACTACATGGAGGGGAATAAAAAGCTGGTAGGGGGCCAAAAAGAGGAGCCCTTCCATGCCTACTGTCTCTCAGTTTCAAACTCCAAGGGCATCACTCCTGTGCTAAGGGTTCAAAGGGTTAATAGAACGAGCGATTTTCGTTGCCATTGTGCACAGTGCCTGTGATAGTCTCAGTTTAAACTTTAAAGGACAGGTGAAAAGAGAGAGGGGGAGCTGGATGCTGGCCTTACACATTGGAGAAATTGTTCATTCATGTGAAATGCTGACCTCTGTCATCCTGCCAAGATGACTGGGCCCTAGGGTGAGAGGCTGCTTGAGTGCTGGTTGCAAAAGTTAAAGCTGCCTGGGGAGTGCTTTAAAAGGACAATGTCAAGGTTGGTCTACCCAAAATCTGACCTTTTTCTTTTTTTTTTTCTCTCCCTTACATCTATTTGCAAAGTTTGTGTCACTCATTTTTATGCTTTTAAAAATCTTGTAATCTAAACAAAAATGCCTCAATTGCTATTGAAGAGTAGTGATTAAGGGGAGAAGCCATGAGTGTTCAGCGTGGCAATGCAGATATTGTGAAGGGGGAAAGATCCTGAAACAAAACACGGGTATGGGGACTGTCTTTGAAGTAGGTGATAATTAGTAAATGAGAATTCAGGTCGAAAAGTGGAAGGAATCAATGAAAGTGAGCAAACATAACTTTTACAAATTGAAAATATCAATGCAGATCCATACTTAAGTTCACAAGGAGTTAATTCAAAGCCTATATTTATTCGAATAGTTTTTTTATTCTGGTTTTTTTTATTATTCTGCTGATCCATTCTCAGTAATAGTAATATAAATAAAATAATAATTCCTGCCTTGCCCAAAATATACCCTTAATTCTTTTCTTTGTTTGATGACCTAATTAGAACCACAATGTATCATTACACTTTTTTTTCTACATGATATAATATCCCAAGACCCTCATAACTCTCTCAGAAGTATTTCATCCTCTCAAATAATTTCTATTCCAATTGGAAAAATAGAACAACTAACTGTGCGGGAAAGTCAGGAAAAAGAACAAGAGGAAGTAGTAAAATCAAAGCAAATAACTTTTCTCTACATAACTACGATGCTTCCCAGAAGATGCAGGAGGGAATGACCCCACACAACCTCCCCCCTGGAACAAGTCAGAGCTGGAACTCTTGGAGGATTGCAGCCCCTCTCTCGTTTTAGCGGAAGGAATCTCATTTAATCTCCGATAAAATGATCTTGCAATCTCCTCCGCGCTCAGGAGAGGGCGGCCGGATCAGACAGGCGCGTTCGCCTGCGGGCTGACCTTTCCGAGCTTTCCAGAGTTTATTCCTGTTTCAAAAAAGTTTTCCTGTGAACTGTGTGGCTCGCTTCTGGTTTCCTTCTCAGTTCTGAAAAAAACGTGCAGCTTCTAAGAAACTCGGGTATGTCTTAATCTCTTCCCTGGCTCCAAAAATATTATCCTTCCCTCGCTTTATGTTGTGCTGGCTTTTCTGAATCCTGCAGGAATAGATGACCTTGGCTCTGCAGTGTGGAAGAGGGTTTGGAAAGAGACTGGATCACAGGTCTCACGGGAGCAGGAGAGCAGGAAGAGCCCACAAGATAATCAGCTCCCCCATCCCTCCCAAATGTCACAAATCATCCTGTGTCTCGGGAAATAGCACTTTTACAAAGCCTTTGAGTGATTATACCAAATTCTAGTACTTGCTAACAAAGATAACGATGGGGAAAAAACAAACAGACAAATCTACAGCACCTTTTTGCAAAACAAACTTCTACAATTATAATTTCTAAATTCTCTTCTTCTTCTTCTTCTTTGTAACCAAGGTTTCCCATACTCCCTAAAGCAGAGTAACAACTCAGCAGTAAAGAAGCTGTCTGGGTTAAAATAGACACTGCCTCCTGCCAACAAGGCTATTTAGTGTTTATCTCTATTACATCCATCTGTAGCTAATTGTATAGTTATGGTAATAGTGCCCTCCAGAGGAATTTTGAAGGAATTATAATACTCAGAGCTAATACAAAAGATGTTCTAAAAATGAGTGCAACAGGAAAATGGCATATTATTAAAATGATAAAATACTTGAACTTCAGGGGGAAAAAAAAATCTCAGTATCAAAGCCCTTTCTATTTTGCATGTACATTTATATCTAAGAACAGCATATCCTGGTGACAATAGGCTTCTTCATAGCCTGATAGCAAACATGAAGTTTGCATAACTCCATTTGAATCAAGGCTATGAAAGTAGATCCACCAAGTGAAGAATGAGAGAGCTATTCTTGCCTGCAGCAGACACGAGCAATGCATTGTGAGTGCGCTGGCTATTGTGGGTGGGCTCCAGCCTCAGCTCAGGGTGCCTGGGTTTTCCCTGGACTCAGGGCTATAATGTAGACATGGCACAGTTAATTGAGGCAGTGGCAAGGAAGTGCAGATGTCCAAGGACCCTTTGGATGAGATTTGGTTTTAGATTAAGATAAATCATGCTTAGAGTCTCAGATTTCAGTGACTGTAACCTGCTGTGACACTACACCTCAAAGGAAGGGCATGTTGCTGTGGAACAACAGCTCTCTTATTTTAGACCATGTCCTGGAGGCCTGAGCACAGCCTTCTGGGATCACCTCTCAGCACCTGAATGTCAGGTGCATTTAAGTTTCCTCATGTTTCTTTTGTTTTGTCTTTTATTTTTTTCTTCAGCTCTCAACCTACAGGGTCAGATGGCTTGTTTTCTATTCTGAAATTTCTGTTCCCTCCTCCTCCTCAAAACCACCCAACCAGCCCTTAATGAGAGCTGAAATGGGAGCGAGTTGTGTGTTCATTGGCTTTTAGGCATAGCCCAGGGTCATGTTTGCCCTGGATGGTGCAGGTTTGCAGTCAGGCGCCCTGGCCACCAGGGCAGCTCCCACCCACACTGCCAGAACTGGAGGGAGCAGTGAAGTGTTCCCCTGTTCGGGCTCAGATGGGTCTGGTCTTGCTTGGGAAAGAAGGGAGATGCTTAAGCTGCTTGTGATATGGCTCTGCATAACAGGGTCACTGTCACCAGCCTAAAGATTCTTCTAAACTCAGGTTTCTCACTTTGCATGAGCCACAAAGGAGGGTGAAAGGAGCCGTGCACAGACTGGTAGGGCAGGGGTGACAAAACATCACCTCTGAATGTAGGGAATGCACCCAGAGCTCCCTGGTTTTCCCACTTGCCCCAGTAACTGTGGTGAAGGCTCTGTCCCTTCCTACCCGTGCTCATGGAGTCAGTGCAGCTGATTTTAGCACTCTTGTAGGCCATGGTGATGGATGTTACTATTTGTTTCTTTTATTGTAATTACCCCCACCCAAAAGTACCGGAAATTACTGCCTGTGTAGAGACTGTTGAGCTCTTTGAAGGAGGGCTCTTCAAGAGCTGTTGAATGGGTGGAGATGAGTAGCGGTCTCTTGCTTTTTTCTTTTCCTGAGCTAATGCTTGCTGGGTGACCTGACCACTCTGGGAACCTGTCCCTGGAAGACACCAGCTGCCTGTAGAAACGATCATACCTGGATGTTAACTCCTCCTCATTTATCTTCCCCTAGGTATCTGCTAAAGCAGGATTTTGTCCTGCCCTTCCCCTGGGCCTTGCTGTTCTCCCCAGGGGTACAGGTGTAGCAGCTCACCTCTGATGTGAAGCACCACGATTCCCTTCCTGCATCCACCTATCCCTGCTCTTGAGAGGAGCACAGAGCCAGGTGGGGAGGCCAGAGGAGTGGGAGCAGCAAGGCTTGGCTGGGCTGCCCAAAGCAGAGCACAGATCCGAGTGCTGGCTGCTGCAGTGGCATGGGTGCCTTGGCTGAGGGGTAGGGTGTGTGTTTGTCACTGCTAAGTGCCACGGTGTTGAGTGTCTTGTCCAGCCCCAGGGAGTGCACCTCACCTCTTTAATTCCAGATAGACAGTGAACAGGGTCCTCCTTGCTGCCCTCCTGGCTCCTATAGACAAAAACATCATTAGTTAAACCACCAGCAGGCCAGCACAGGGCCCCACACAGCAGAGAGCAGCTGCTATTTAAGAATCATGTGTGTGTGTGTCCCATTGATGGGGAGGTACTCCGGGGTGACAGATGAAGCTGCATTCTCAGCTCTGCAAGTTCTCTCTTTGCTCATTCCTGGGCCGGCCCAATTGTGGTGGAGGGCTGCTGTGAGCTTAATTTCCACACAGGAGTTTGCAGAAATGTATTTTATTGCAGGTAAGCCATCCCTTTGCATTATTTATGTGAAAACCTAAGTAAATTATTGTTGGATTTCATGTTGCAGGTAAGGTTGTAATGAAAACAGTAATGAATGCTCTGCTGACATGCACAGGCAACCTAAGTATGCAGCCTAATTAGCTATCTAAGCAGATGCTTTATATCCTGAATTGCATATAAGGAATGCTATTCAGTTGGTTTAAAAATTACATATGCACCCACAAACTTCTTTTTTTTTTTTTAATAAAAGCCATATGGTTGGGTTTCTGTTTACTTGTTTTTTTGCTTTGTTTTTTTTTAAGCAACACTTTTACTTGTACTATGAGCAATTACGACAGCAAAACTGAAGTCAGAAGAAAGATGTAAGAAGCTGACCATGAAGTTGGTCAAGAAGTTCAGGGAAAATTGCATTATTCAAGCTGCTGTAATGCTGCAATATGGGCAATATTGCTGATAGAGATGCTCTTATGCTTGGAGAGTTATGAATTGGTTTTCTTTGATAAAGGCAGTAGAGCCCTGGTCTGCCAGAGTGAGTGGTTGGGCTCTGTCCCTTGGGGGCTCATTGCCCTCCTCCTGCTCTGGCAGCTTTGCAGAGGTCCCAAGCACCACGAGCTGCAATGGAAAGGGGTCTTGGGAACGGTGATGAGCCACCTCACTAAATTTCCCTGCTGCCGTGGCTGGGGAGCTTATCTCACCAGTGTGCCAGTATCACAAGGGTGTTTTTATATTTGTACAGTCTGTGGTGTGAACAGTTTCTAGAAGGTCAACAAACCCCATTGAACATACCAGAGTGACAGAACCAATTTCCCAGAAAGCCACTGAGCAGGCACGCTGGACTGGGAAGACAGAAAGAAAGCATAAGAGAACAGGGGAACAAACAGAGAAGGTAAGAGAAATGGAAGAAAACAAAGTGAAATTTATGAAGCCTTATGAGCAAGAGCTTTGGCTTTAAGCATTCTTCAGCTTCGGGGTTTTTGACTTTCAGCTGAAACTTGTGGGTTGACCTCTTTTCTGAATCATTTAAGCTCTCTTCTTGAATCACTTAGCATTTAACAGGAGTTTGTATGTATGTGCCTATTTTAGGCTTCCATAGAGAGATCTATGTATATAAGGGTACATATATATACTTGTATGCATACATATGTGTGTTTAGGTACACATATATAAGCCTTGGTACATGACTGTGTGTGTATCTCTGTGTATACACATAAGAAATTGCCTGCTTGTCTTATTTTAACTGCATATTTTTATATACACTAAGACTGTTCTCCATTTCAGCACCTAATTTTTTTTAGTGGTTAGGGGTTTTTTAAAAGCCAGAGTAATTGTTTCTGCCAGGAACAAAGCTGTTGAAGGGCGCTGTTCCTTTCAGAGGATCAAAGTACAAAAGATGTTCAAATAAAAGGAGAGATTAAATTCTGTAGGCTACATTTAGTCCTAGCTAGCATTGCAGTCAGTGTGTGGAGGCTGTAGAGGTTGATCTTTCACAACAGCCTATTTCAAACCTCAGGAGGGTGTTGGTAACTTAGTAACTTTGTATATTAGATGTAGGTGTCAGCAGAGACTGTGAAAATGTTTTCTATGTTAAACAATTTTTTTTCATTTTGTTTTTCTCAGAAAAGTGGAACTTTGCTTCCCACCTCCTCTTTCCTCTCCGTCCTGTGCTTCCCCTTACTTGTTCTGTGTGATTAAACAGAGGGTGAGGAGTGTTTTCAGAATTGAAATGTCCTTCTTGCCCTTTACAACAAATGTCTCCATTACTGATGAATCATTGCAATGACTCAACCACTGCATTATGTCTGTTGCAACTTTTATTTCCTTTGCCCAGCAGCGTCTACTCTGCTGGGTTTTTCTAAACAGGTAGGAGGGCACAACCCCTGCTTGATGAAACTTGTGAGAAAAAAATAAGGGCGTGTAATACAAAACAACCTCTTTTAATTTTTATTTTTTTTTAACCAGTATTTTTGCTCATCTGCTGCTTAAACACAACATCCTGGCGTTTGTTTTTGCCGCCACATGGAAAAGCCCTGATGTGCCTCTGTGCTGACACTTTGCCATCACTTTGGTGCAGCAGTACTTTGGAGCAGTGCTCCTGGAGAAGGATCACCAGGACCACGACATTCATGAATCTTTCCCACAAAGAACAGCTTTTCTGAGAGGGACCACATTTGTTAGGGTGGCGATAGATAAGGCAATGTCCCCCGGAGCCAGACATAAAGCCCAGTTGTCACTGCGCTCTCTGCTCCCTGCTGCCTAGTTTTGGGGAAATGACAGTAGGTGGCACTGGAGAATAGCAGCACAGAAGGATGGATCTCATGAAATGGAGCAGTTTCCTCACTGGCGCTCTGTTTAGCCAGTTTTCCATCCCCACGGATTGCTAAAACACTTTGCTGCGTTCCCTTCGCAAGCCTATCATTATTACTCGAAGCCTGAAAGCTTCAAAGGCAGCGGTGCTATTTCAGAGAGCTCCGGAGTGCCTGTGAAGCAACACTGTGAGTAAAAGGTTGCTGGAGATGCCGTGCTTCGTTCCGGGGGGTGTGGAGTGCTTGCTTTGCCAGCTCTTTCCCTGTGTCAGAGCCGGCTCCAGCACTCGTGCACAGCTCAATCAAATCCCAAATCCGCGTTTGTTCCTCAGTCGGAGCTGCGGCTCCTGCCGGGCGGTGGAGCAGCCAGAGTGTCTGACAGAAGGCAAGGAGACATCCCAGGGAATGTCCAGTCTTCTTTGTCTCTGGAAATTTTGTCCCACGTGCCAGCAAAAGAGGAGGAGACAATTTTTGGTAGTTCGAGGAGGAATTAGGGTAGAAAGTGACTCAGCAGATCCCTGTCTGCTCCTTTAATGGGAAGTACGGAACAGACAAATAGTGGTCACCCTAAAAGCCTGGGAAAATTCTGAAGATGTTCAGTTTCCCAGGAAAAACCTTCATAGCCTTCTCCTAAAAATCACTGTGGGGAGAGAGGTGGAGGGGTCCCAGCTCGGTTTGTACTGTGTGTCGCCCCTGTGTGTGCTGGAATAGGAGCTTTTCCCATGCGCGTTTCCTGATTTCTCAATCCTCCTCCTTCGGCTGTGTCCAATCCCCGAGAGCTGAAGCAACACCACACCAGCTCTGAAATGGCAGCTCCTAAAACTGGTGTGTTCCTCTCTCTCAGGATCACTTCACAGTAATCACTGGAAATGAGTACAGTACAGGACAAATGCCACCAAATAGCTTATGGAGCAAGCTGACATTTTAAGAGAATATATAGAGAATTTATGACCAAAAAATGCGGCACCTTTCACCAGCTGAAATAAGTTTTGTCCTTGTCTAACTGCTTTTAAATCACAGTGACATCACTGAAAGCTTTTATGCTTAAAAGGTCAGGGCTTTTTTCCTCTAGTGCTTTATCAAATTATAACTTCAGTTTATCAGTTTATTTATTAACTTTATATGCTTTATCCTAATCTGTTCAGACTTATTGACTGGCTTTTTATAACCAAAATACTGTTTTATTGACACTTCCTCCCAGTTTCTGAGGATATTTTCTTGCCTGCTACAACCTTGGGATTTTGTTTGAATTCTGAACAGCCACTTCAGTGGAGCAATTTATAACTTTTTAAGGAATGGCATGAAGTGTGAAGGCAAGTGGTCCCTGAGGGAACTCCCTCCGTGTTGTGTCTGGAGTGGCCTCTGCTGCTCCCTTTTATGGAGGGTTCTGGGCTCTTTGAGGCTGTGGAAGATGGACGTGGCCAGTGCTGTTTACTCCAGCTCTTCAGGCCCTTTGCAGAGAGCCAAGTCCTCACTGATCCCTGGAAAATATCCCAGGGAGGGAGGTTCTTCCACTCTGGGGCTATCCCAGCTCTGCACACTGAGGAGCCACTCTGCCATCAGAGGTTTGTACTGTCCCCCTCCCCTGTGACTGGAGCTGGGAGCTCCTCTCGGAGCATGTAGATGGAAGCTGTGTGAAGATGGACTAGAGAAATATTTTTTAATCCTGTTCTTGTGCAGAAATTTTCCTAAGAGGCAATTCCTTCCCTTTAATGAAGTTGTTATTTTAAGCGTGTTGGAAACTTGCACTGAAAGTGTGAGATAATCTACCACTATATATATATTAAAAAAAAAAAAAAAAAGTATGGTTGGGTTTCCAAATGAAGAAGCAGAATAGATAAGGTGTTACCTTTTCATTGCTACTGCTGTTTGAATTTTCCCTGAGGGATGGCTTGGGAAGAGAATCATCACCACCATAAACCGGTTAAACAGGAAGGAAAGCTCCTGACAGGAAAGTTACGCCTCCACGATACTGAAAGCACACAGGTCACCTCAAAATGTCTGTGAGCAGGAAGTCACAGGAGGCTCTATATCCTTCTAAAAAATTGTGTTTCAGGTAAGGAGCTGCAACAGATCCTCTTACTGCTTAGCAAGTGCCCCAGTCATCTCCCCCTGGGATCAGTAAAGGGAAAATTGAGCCCACAGCATGCCAAGATTTTTATGAGGATTCATGTGCGTGTCCAAGTGTGGAAAATATTTTTGTGTGCTTGGATGGTGCTTGCAATGCTGTGACACTCTCAAGTCTCTTGATTTGTAGTGGATATTTTACAGTATTGGTTGGGATTCTCCCTTAAAACCCCTGATCCCAGAATCACATGATTAGGTGAAAATACAGTTGTCATTCAAAAGGATAAGGAGGGCTTTGTAACTATAGGAGGAAAAAAAGCCAAACCCTCCAAAATTCAATTTGGATTGAGAAATCACAAAGCAAAAAGATAAAACAAAAAACTTGGGTGTTTTGTAAAAAAATCATATAAATTTTGCCTCCTTAGTGATTTTTGAAAATTGCTTTGTCAATGCACTTGACGAGACTCAGAAGGTGAAACAGTGGCTGGCAAAGAGCCAGACCCTTCCCTGAACTTTGTGTGCTGATTTGGAAAGGTTGAGTTGGCCCAAATTCAGATCCTGGTGGTTCTGACCAAACCAGCATGATGGAGATTTGCCCCACGATGTGCTGAGCCTCCAGTCTCAGGGGTCAGGTTTAAATCCAAGCCCTTGTGGAAGACACAGATGCTTCTGCACAGAGGTTACAGAAAGCCACAGTGGTGCACGGGTCAGATTCTACGTTAGACATCTATGTGGCATCATAAACAGAATTTGCTTGAAACGCAAGGAAAATATTTTAGAAAGCGTTGAAATGGTGTAAAAGGTACTGTATTTTCTATGCCTTATAGTCTTCCAGATAGCCAAGATTCTTTAAGGAAGATGGGACTGAAGGGGGATTTTATTGTTTTATCTTCTGTTTCTTCCTGAAACATTCCAATTTTCAAGATGGGTTGAAAAAAAGAGTGAAAGACCTTGTTCTTCTTTATTAAATGGCTGCATAATTTTCTTTATTGTTTTCTTTATTTACCTGCTGTAGAAATGAAAAACAGAGAAAGTTGTAAATTAGGACAATTTTGTATAAGAAACTTTTGTTGTTATGTTGGGGTTTTTTTTAATGGTGTCATTTTTTATCTAAAAATATAGTGAACTTCAGGATTCATTCTGAGAGAAAGCTGCATTACTGTAATTGCATTTTAGATCACCATTCAAAGTGGTATGCGTGATTTTGGTTATCTGGCCTAGTGTAATTTCATAAATGTGAGGTTTTTTTCAACACAGTTAAAACAAAACAAAGCATGCAACACTTGGAATTACAAGTGGAGTGTTAGAAACAGTAGTTCAGCCTCTGAGTTGCAGGTTTTATTTCAGCCTGTTTAAATTTTCATTTCATTTCTCATTCCACACTGTGGGTTAGAGAAGTTTATGTCACCTAGAGTTTGACTTAAAATGAAACAAAAATAAATAAAATTGGGATGAATACCTTCTGTTGTAACATAGATTTTCGTTGCAAGGTTCTATTATCTAAACTAATACAGTATCTTGGGGACTTAATGGAAAATCTATTTGTGGAGCTCAGCTTTAGCAATTTCTGAGCACATTTTTTATCTCAATAGCTTTTTCTTTTTCTGCTTGGGAATACATTTTTTTATTGAATTATTAAATCAGATGTCTCTGTTTCTTTTAGGTGATAAAGTACTCCAGCACAACTGTGTGCAGTGTGTGGTGTTGCTGTTCTGTGTCATTTGTGGGTTTTAGGTTACGTCTGTATCAGCAAATGAAACAGGCCAAGGCCTTTAGGGCAAATGGCCCAGAATAGACTTTGATTGTAGAACTAAAGTCCCTTCCTAAAAAATATATCCTCACTCCTCCTGACAGCAGCTTCCAGTGCACGCTGCCCATCTGAACCATAGGAGTACTTGGCACATGCCAAAATCAGATCAGGAAGTGTGCTAGTAACAACATTAATGATGGAGCTGCAGAAGATCATGTCCTTGCCTGTTAATTTGCTAAAAAAAGTCCAGCCTCAGGCTCTGAAGATAAATTTAAAAGAAGAAAAAAAAAAAAGGCTGAAATTTATTTATTTT
>JAWWMU010000054.1:58659469-58691789 GCA_035048155.1 Cinnycerthia olivascens
CTCTTCCGATCTAAAAAGCTGAAATTTATTTATCTTTCCCCCCCCCCCCCTTTACATATGCCATGTCCTAGCTATTGGGGAATATTAATGGAAGGTCCATGTCTTCTATATTCTTTGACCTGACTTTCTTCACATAATTACATTAAGATAAAAAGTGGTAGAATATGAAGGAATTGGAGGCACAAAAAAGGAAAATGTGAATGAACCTGGCAACCATTAATCCAGGAAGTCTTCCTTCCTGGATTGTGTGCTATGCAAGTGTAGAAATGATGGGGAAAACAGATTGTTTAATATTTGTCAGAATTAGTATTTAATATTTAGATCAGCTGTTTCAGGCATCCTGTTGCTACTATTTAGAAGTCAAGGATAATAATAATAATAGTAGTAATTTGTTATTATTACAGCTATAGTAATAATAATATGTCTAGAAATAAGGATCAGACAAAAGAATAATCAAGCTCTACATTAAGAAAATATTTCCACTCTCTGGACAAAGCTCTAAAGCAAAAAAAGACCAAAGCAGTGTAGTGCTTTCATTATATCAGATGTTTTGGGGTTTAACTTCCATTCTGTGCTTGCAGGTCCAGTTCTGAATTTTGCTCTCTTGGCCTCAGAACTACGGTGAGACTTTGCTGAAGACCAAAAGGCCTGAAGGGAGCAATCAGCCATGGCACACCTTGGGAGGGTGCCCTTCTCTCCCAGTGACTTTTGTGAAAGGCAGCCTGGGGAGGCAGCACCTCACCCAATGTGCCATTCTGGTTCTGATGGAGACATCCCCCTAGGATTTGATCGAATCGTTGACGAAGTCAGCAATGAATTTTTTTTTTATGGTTCATCCCATCCACATCATCATGAAGAAATGTTTTTCCCCTCAGATGTTTTTGGTTGGAGCGTGCCTGACCAGCATCTTTACAGTCACCCTCTCATTGCTTCTGGAGAGCTTTGCCCTGCGAGCCCAATCCCTCACTGGCAGCAAGGCACAGTGTCACCAATGCTCGGCTTCAGACCTGCTCTGCTGCCTGACTGCAGAAACTTCTCTGGGGTGGACTCCCACTCCTACAGTCACGAGAGAGAACTCCATGGAAGGAATAGTGGAAATTCAGTTTCAAACGTGGAAAAGGGCAACACAAATCTGGGGTTTCAGATAGGCTTTGGCAATCTGCATGCTCCCAGTTCTGTTTTCTTAGACAATTATCCATTTGGACAAAAAGTGAGAGAAGAAAGTGGAAATGGGGAAGCTTCTTTAACCAACACTTCCAGAAGAGGAAACATAGGACCTACCCTCCCCCAGGGCTCTGGACATAACAGAGAGGTATTTAAACGTTCTTATATTAACAATGCTTCAAGTTTTTTGTTCTTGTTTGTGTCCTTGTTCTTTGTGCATCCACTCACACTGTTGCAACATGGATTAGAAGCACTTAATTTAAAGGCCTTATGAAAAATAAAACATTTATGCCTCAGGGGAACCAAAAGAGTTTTATATCAGAAGAGAATCTAGATTGTGGTCTAGAATGCTCCAGTAGGCTCATTTTATGACTCACTGAACCGTAAAACTACCAGAGACGGATAAGTACAGAAATGTAGAGTAAGTTGTGTTTGAGAGATAAGGTGACAAATCTTTATGGTCTGATATGAAACCTGAGACTCAAAATAACCATACATTATGCTGAATCTGTTGGGGTTTTTTTTTGTTGGGCTTGTTGTTTTGTTTTTTGTTTTGGAATTTGGTTTTTTTTGGTTTTTTTTTTTTGTTGAGACAGATTACTGTCTCTGTGTCTAGTCTGGCTGATATATCCTGATCCTGAGAGATGAAACATATAGCCCATCCTACCTTCACCATGTTCTGCATGCACTTCTGTGTGAATATATAATTATTTTCTAAAAATAGACACATCTGCTCTAACTGTGGAAGCTGGATCTTATGACACACTGTCTTTTAGCTGTCTGTCTGAAGCAAACCCTTTATCTTTTCTCCTCCTTCCTCAGGTGTTCATAGCTGTATTTGTGAGTTTGCCATTTTTAATAACCATGTCTTATGGAACTCCCATGACTCTCTATGATGTTATATCTGCCCTCATTTTCTTTCTTTCAAAATCCTGATATGGAGAAGGCAAAAGAAATTGATAAATCCTCCCTTTCCTCCAGTCCTTGTTAGCATTCTGAATCACTATAAGAATCCTGAAATAGCCTACAGGATACCTCTGCACCATGAATATTAAAAGTTTAGGTTCACCTTCTGCCTTTAATTCCCAGCGGTCACAGTATCATACAGCAAAGGGGAAAAGACACTTGGCTGACTTGTTTCTATGTCTCTGAATAAGGAGATCTATAAAAGTAAACATATGCAGGCCCAGACAGATGGGAAGGCAGCGGGGGGAAATATATCTGAGGACAAGAACTCTTAAGACTAATCCTGTGCACTGCATTTTAGAATTTCAGTGGTGATACAAAAGAGGAGGGGAAGAATAGGTGAAGAGACAAAAGGCTGTTGTTGCTTTTTACTCATGACAGGAAAACTAAAGCATGCTGACATGATGATGAAAAGAACAAACCTTCTCAGGAGAAAAGCAGAAAATAGTGGGATACAAATGAGCAGGAGGAGATTAAATCATGGGATGGGAAGAAGAGGTGCTAGGGGAAGCAAGCATTTAAGAACAGGCACAAATGCTTCTGAGACGGAGGAGGAGAGAATTATAGGGGAGGGAAGAGAAGAGCTGAGTGAGTCAAGGGCAACTACAGTCGAATGCGTGGGAGGATTTGATTAAGTCAGGGAAGTATTTGAGCTGTTTAGCTCGAAGAGGAAGAAATGGGAGAGAGGAGTGAATTGATTTGCAGCATAAAATTCACTGTGGTCACAGGAATTCCTTCAGGGAGAAAAAGCCATGTCAGGATAGAAAGAGAGCCAAGGCAAGGGGCTGGCAGCTGAACCTGGAGATGACAAGGGAAAATAAGAGTGAAAGAAACTCTTAGGGAATGGGAAGGGCAAAAAAAGCCTGTAAAGCAGTTACTGCTGATGGCTGGGAGTTTTGGAAAAGTCAAGTGCTGCAGGGTGGCAGACCTGATGCTAAGACAATCAGAAGGGTTGGAAAAATGGAGCACCACAGCAAAAGAATGAGAACAGATCGGATTGGCGAGGTCCAGAACAAGTAAATAATGCAAGTAGTAGGAGAGGAGAAGCAAGACTTCAGGGTGAAATACAAAGGATGCTGAGATTTGGGGATCAGAATTGAGATGGTTCACAGGTAGGCAAGATGAAATATTCACGCTGGTGAAATCATACTGGTATTCTGACCCATAGCTCTTGGATGCAGTTGTACAGCCCTAGGCTTTATTTAATGTGTGCTTATTAAAATATATCCAGTGTAATAAAGGAAACATTAATTTTTTTTTTCTAGCGTTGTCATTACAGATCAGTTGTTCAAAAATAGTAAAGGAAGCTATCTTCAAAACATCCCAGTGGAAAGATATGTTATTTTTTTCCTTACTAGAAAGAAAACTGAAATAAAACCTAGAAGTATCTAATACATTTAGCTACTCTGTCTGTGATATTTAGGATTTAATTTTAGATTCTGATGTTTTCAGAGTAACTAACAAGACTCATATCTTCACCCATAGTCCCATCATCAGACCAAACACCATGATTTAGTTTTGGGTGCTCCAGAAATGAGAAATACACTATTATTTTTCATATTTGGAAGGATGGTTTAGGTGACAATGTGGATGAAAAAAGATTCAAGTCATCGAGGGATACATTCAGTTGCTTCATCCCTGTTGTCATTGCTTCTCTCCATGTGCAGTTCTGTCTCATTCACTGCTCTCTTTAAGATGTTTGCAGTGCATGGAGACTCAAGTCCTGTTGAAAACTGATGTGAATGTGTAATTAACATTTTACCTTTACATGTGAGAAGAAGAAAGTAAAGTTTCTGGGCATGTGAAAAGAAGGCATGACCAAACTCTCATCCCTCTGATTCACTGATGGAGCTGGAGCTATTTATCTCCTTTATATACCCCTACAACCAGAATGAATTGGAGTGACTCAGTGACAGTGACTGGTGGATTCCAGACATGTAGATTGTTACTGGGCTGCACAGGATTCTTGTTTGCCATTAGGAATCACTCAGAGATGCTGCCAGCAAAGATGCAAAAAAGCAGAGGGCTCCTGTGTCACTCCTGTGTCCTGCAGGATCCAGATTGCAGCTTTAGGCTGTCAGGCTCCTCTTTTCCATCCTTTAGTAATAATTTAATCATAGCCTTCCTCAGGCCATGAGGATAGGGGGATTCATACCCCTGTCCTTGTGGCAAATCATGCATTCCAAGTCTTGTCCCTCTTCTTGCTCAATTCCTCTCTGTTTCTCCTCCCTTAGGAAGTTTGCAGTTGTGGTTTTGCTCTTTTGTTACCTTCAGTGCCATTTAAGGTCATGTCCCAGCCTCACCTTTTTTTACCTGTGAGCTAATTTTCTTAGCTTTTCACTGATTTCTCTTTTTCCATGTACGTTTCCCAGAGCACTGTACCTGCTCTTCAAGGACAGAGCTGCAGGTTAAAAAGGAGCCTTTGTGTGTTTTTGTTGGATTTTTTAATGAATAGGTAATTGTGGGAGGCTCTTACTGTTACCAAATCACTCATAATTTCTAAATAGTGAATTTCCTCCAGAAGTTCTTATTGCTGTCTGATGAAACAAATTATAAGGTCGTTGCCTAGCCAAAATGGAAAGAGTGAACCAGTGGAGGTGTTATATTTTCACTGGATTTTGAAGGACCTTTCTCAGCAGTTCTTAGAACCAGGGAATGATGGACTACTGGTTTCAACTGCTAAATTTAATTTTACTCTCCTATCTACACCTCAAGATTATCCATTGTTTTATCTTACCAGACAATTTTAATTTTCCCCTCTATTGATGATGCCCCCTTAGTATCTTCAAATTTCATAAGCACTCTCCTAATGCTTTATGTGATATTGTGGGTAATGAAAATACTATATACCATCAGTTTTTGGGTCTTATTGTATTGACATAAGTTTTCTGATTTTTGAGCTTTCAGTTCTGCCATTGTGATTTCTCCACCAGCCCGCTCCCAGCAGATCTCTCACCTTTAATAATCATCCCATCTTTTAAAATACAACTAAAATTTCCCACCCTGCATCTTTTAATGCATATTGCACTTTCTTGTCCAGTCAAAAAGAACCTTAAGTTCTGTTTATTAGTTATCTTTTAATAAATTTCCACACATTTATACAAATTATTATTCATTTTTATAAATAAACCTTTTGCCACGTCTCAGTTTCCTTTTCTGCAATGCATCCCTTTTCTTTCTGAAGGGGAAAAAAGCTCTTATACAGTTAAGCCTTGTAATGTCCCTGCCTACAGGAGTAGAAAGGGCTTGCAAATGTAATAGCATTAAGTTCTTTCCTGGAGGTAATGCTCTGGCTGAAGAGTACTTCAGGCAAACAGACAAAGGGATGCTTGACCCAAAGCAGTGGCTCAGACCTCTGCTCTCCAAGTTCACCAAAGGTATGTGGGGATTTTTCACGTTCAGTAGAGTCCACTGGCTCCCTCCTATCTGTTTTAGGGATTTACCTGACAGGTTTATGGACTTTGAGGGGATGCTGAGCTTCCTGCCAGGGCAGAAATAGAACAAATAAGGATTAAAACACACTGAAGCAGAAGCTTGTTCTTCCTTTTGTAGACTTCAGTTTGTTCTTCCTTTTGTAGACTAAATATCTGCATTTGGAGTTATCTATGCCTTCATAGCAGGTGAGTTGTGAAGGCTTGGAATGAAATTCCTCACGTTCTGCATGGAGGAGAAGAACAGCTGCTACCCAGGGCTGCTGATGCTTTGTGACTTCTGAAAGCATTTAGAGTTTTGCATTTTGCAGTCAAAATGGGGTCATTTGTATTTATTTGGAACTCCATCAAGTTAGGGGAAGAGTGATAGGCTCTCATGGAACAAAATTCAAGATTAGCCTTATGGTCTTTGTGCTACTGATGTCTAAAAAACTGAGCTCTGTTTCTTCTGGGATCCTTTTGGTGTTTTTAGGCTGCAGCTTGGTCTATCCAGCTGATTGAAGCAGATCAAGGAAGCAATGAAAACACAGTTGGTTTCTGCAACGCAGTGGAAAAGTGAGTAATGAAAAAGCTTTTTCCAGTCAACCATCACATTTCACTTGCTTACACTAATTGCATTGGTTATCCCTGTGTATTGGGGCTGACTGGGATGGAGTTAATCACCCCCTCACAGGGCAGCTGGAAAGGTGTGAATAGTGCACCAGTGTTTTGGCTCCTGCTGAGCAGTGTTCATCATTACGACATTTGTCTGAAGCCCTTCCTCCTGGAAAGAGGCTGGACATTGCCTGCTGATCAGAAGTTGAGGATATTTTGTGTTCCCTTAATTACATGTGTGGCTTTTGCTTTTGTTAAACTGCCTTTATCTTGGCCCTGTAGGGTTTTCCCCATCTTTTCTCCTCCTGCCCCTGTACTAAAAAGGAAGGGGGTGGTAGAGCAGCTTGGTGGGCACCTGGCATCCACCTAAGGTCAGCCAACCACACCCTGCAGTCCTGAACAATGCTGTAATTCTAGTATCTACTAAAATAAGGAAAAACGTCTAATTTTGGTTTAAATATTGAAAACCACAAAGGAACATTAATTCAAAAATATTTTCTCTTTTAACTGTCTGCTTTACTAGTGAAAAGTACATTTATTTCTTCGCTGTTGATGGCTTATAGTGTGTGAAACTTCTCATCCTTTTTCTGTCGTTGACTTGGACAATATTAATGCCTGTGTAACTGTAAGCAGGAAAATAAGAGTTGGAGGAACTGATTGAGAACAGAATTGCTATATACTGTCATGATGAGAAGTGAGACTTAGCAAGTGACAAAACCTACTTTAATTATATTTTACCATTACGCTTAATAGCCTGACTTAATGGGATAGAACATTTTTTTTACTTTCTTAACATTCTGCAGAAAAATAAATTGTGTTGAAATCCAAGCACACTAAAAATTACAAGTGTTTATACCATCTGTGCAGATTGATTTTCTCTTTTGTAGGTATTCACTGATCAGAGTGTCAAGTTGTTAGCACAAATGCATGCTTTTTCCTCTGGAAAGTATTTGGAAAATGAAATCCTGATTTTCTTATTAGACTTTAATGAGTTGATTTTATTCAAGGTCAGCCAAGGCTGCTTCTCTTAAAAGAAAAAGCTCAAAACAACCCAACCAAAAACCCCAGTTTGATGTTGCACTGAAATTAAGAGTGAGTATATTACATCTTCAAATGGGGTACTCAGCTTCAAAACATACTCAGTCACAAGTCTCAGTTTCCTTTTCCACAGCTCATCAGCCTGACCCCCAGCCCAATTCTACCATGAGATGCATGAAGGCACATTCCACATGACTGCTTTCCTCACAGCAATTCAGATTCTTTTAATGTATACACATTCTAATTACAAGAAAAGCTTTCTACTGACTTTTGAGAAGATGAGTTTATTTACAGGGTTAAAAAGATAAATATGAATGCACGATTCTTGTTTTGCAGGAACTTGTTTGGTGTGTGTCTTGAGCAAATACTCTTAAAGAGAAAATAAAAACAGCTTTTGCTTTTCTTCTATTAAATAAGTAGAGAAACATTTTCAGGACAAAATATGTCTGCAACCAAAAGACCAAAAAATGTCATAAATTTTCAATTAACTTACATATCCATTCTTGCCAAATGAGCATCCTCCCAGTCCCCAGTGAATCTCAATTGCTGGCAGTTTCATATGTCAGAGGCAGAATGTTTAATTCAGACTCTGTGTCGTGCATTCTTGCAGCTCCAGCTTGTAGCTCAATCAAAAACCCATTGTGTTTTCCTCTAGGTAATACTTGCACAGGTAGCAGTCTATAATTGAAGCATTTGGTCATACATGACTGTAAATCAGCCTTCAAAAGCCTTGCTCAGGTTACTTCTATGACCATGAACGGAGCTGTAGTGAACAATAGTTCCTGGATGGCTTCAGACCACATCCCAAAGCAAGTTTCAGACCAGAAGATGCCAAGCTGGCAGTCTCAGGGCTCAGTGCTGCAAAATGCAGAGTTGCTCCACCTCCCAAAGTCTTCAAGGATGTAGAGGAGTGTAGAGGAGCATATCATGTGAAATGCTGTGAAATAGCAAATCCCTATAAATGTCAACACTTTCTGTACATGCTGAGTTGTTGCAACACAGAAAGCGAGTAGCACAAGATTTTATTTGTGTAGTTTTTGTATAGTAGTTCAGTTAAGCTTTGGAAGACCCAAACTTTCAAAGCTTTGCAGTGTTTTTTTACCTGCCTGCTCAGCCCTTTAATCACATGAGAATATAGCAGATGGCCATAAATGAGCAACACTCTGGGAAACTGAATGGGTTTGTCATCTGAAAAACATGAAAAGCAAATTTGTGTCCCCACATTTTGCTAAAATATAAGCAGTGTATGGGTAGGGAAGGAGATGAGGTTTGCTTAGTTTTGGAATGACTGCCAGTAGGTCAAGGAGGATTCATGCCCTGTATGAGTACATAGCCTGATAAAGGGTAGGGAAGTTTCCAGTTTTATTCAGTCCTTGGCTTTCTTGCAGAAATATGTTACAGGGGAGAAGATGTACCTTGTGTACAAAGGAAATAGGCTGACACCAACTGCATAGGTCACCCAAACAGCCTCTGTAGTGTAATGGTTTCTAGCCATGAGGACAAATCTACCTTGTACTGGAGCTACTCTTGTCAAGCCTCATTTCCTCCCACCCCACTGAAACACCAAGCCCCCTGGCTTTGCATGATAAAAAATGGGCTGCTTGGCTGGGTTATTAATTTTGGAAGCCTAGGCTGGGTTTGGGGGGGGGGGGTTGCATTTTTTTTTGTTTGTTTGTTTATTGGGGGTTTTCTTTGGGGATTGGGGTTTGGTTTGGGTTTTGGGCGACAGTTATTGCTTTTCCTTTGTTTGTTTTTCTCGTGCTGTAGAAAGGCAGGACACAAAAGAGTAGTTCACAGGGTTGTTTAAGAGACTTGCACAGCAGCTCTGAGGCTGGAGGCAACAGAGTAATGAAGACATTTGTGTGAGAGAGCTGGTGTTCAAAATATGCTTGCCAGAGATAATACAAACTCATTCCCAACTCAGAAGCTACAAAATGCCGTGTAAACTAACAAACAAAAGAGAATGCATGGGTTTAGCTAAATAAATGGGTTTAGCTGCTAAATATTCAGGCCAATTAGTGAAATGTAAAGCCTCAGCTGGTACAGTATGTACCCTTACCTGCAGCTGCAGAGTGTATTTGCTTAAAAAGCAAGTTTAATCCCAGATGATAAACATAATACCTGTGACTAGTGTTCATTAGGAAATGGGACCTCAGGAGGAATTAGTTTCTGCAAATCTATGGTAATTGGAAGGAGGAGGGGCAATATATTTTATAGTTAATGGTATATCAGAGGGACTCAATGACTGTAACTGTTGCTGCACTCTACAGACTTAAATAAATACCCAGGGTTTTAGTAATGAGGATTTCAGATTGGATTTGAGAGAGTTGTGGAAATAAACACTCCTTAAGATTTTGCAAAGGAAGCATGTTCCTATATTCATTTTGACCAGATGTCCTAGTTGCAGCTGTCTGTGCAGGTGCCCTTGGCTAGTTCTGTGCTAAAACTCTGTTATTTAAGTACATATTTGAGCACTATCATTTCTACTGAGCTCAGTGTACACTGAAGTCTCTGTTCAAACTCCTTTTGGTTTCACTAAGGTCAAGCTCAGCAGTGGCTCTTTGAACTTCATGAAGGTTTTGCTGATGGTTTCCCTAAAATAATAGATGTAGTTATGTGTGCTGATATGTAGTTATCTCACTAATGTATGAAAACAGAGATTGTGTTGCTACCATTTCTCTCCACAGAATTTTATTTCTAACAGCTCTCTATATATCATTATATGTGTCTTGTAGAATTTTTGTTTTGCTCTTAGAAGAGGCCAAAGATGCACACCTCTTTAGACATAGTTTCTTCACATTTTTTTTTTCCAGAGTCAGAAATGCCTATCCAGCTTTTGATTTGAAGACAAATACTGGGAAAATCTGGAGCATCACAACAAGGTTCCCAGAGCATATCCTTGGTGGAACAAAATTCAGAATCAGCATTTGGACAGATTTTTCACCACATCCTCTGCTTCTTACACAACATGGTAAGTGACTGAGGTTATGCACAGGTCTGGGGAAGCACATCAGTCATCAAACGAAAGGAGAAATTCCAAGTAGGTGGGAAGAATAGAGGAGAATAATTAAGAATTGAAAGAAGTTGCCCATGAAGTTTGTGGAGTCTCCAGGCTTGGAGATTTTTAAGGTCTTACAAGACAAAACCCTGAACAAGATGGTCTGAATTCAACACTTACCCAGCTTTGTAGGGAAAGAAGTTCTTCCCAACTTAAATGATTCTGTCATTTATGACTATGAGAAGCTGCCACTGCTCCTGTGCATCCTGTATCTGTGATTAATGGGAGTCTTTAATTCCAGCTCTAGTAATTTTTAGTTCTGCAACATGCAAAAATAAAAGAAATTAAATCTTATTTCTCCCTCTGTTCCTGTGCTGCTTAATTAAGTCATAGTCTTTTTTGTATTTTTCTTTTTTTATTAATAATTTCTTTAGTTTCCAAGGAATTATTTGACTGTAACAGGCTGAGTAGTAATTATTCTAAACTTGTTTAGACTAGGTAAGCAGTAAGGTTGAAGTAGGAGGAAGAAAATTTTTTGCCCCGTCTAATATATTGTTCAGTTAGGCAAGAACTTTTTGGCAGAGTAAGGAAAGGAAGATGGATCTACTGAGTGGAAATGAGTGATACTAGCAAATTTTGGATTTTTTCCTGTGAGTGACCTGAAAAAAGTGCATGTTACAATTTTAATTCAAGATTCTGTGCCATTCTTCATTTTCTGGAATTAAAAATTCAGCCAACACGTGCTGCAGCTCACATGACAAACTAGCCAAGTTGCTTGAAATGGCAAGTTCTCAGAAAGCTAAATGATTTAAACTGGCAAAACCAGTAGAAAAATGTGTAATTGAAGTGTCTTTTTGAGCAAAGAAACCACCCCAGTTTTGCAAAGAAAAGGAACATTTTCAGAAGGAGCTTTTGAATCCATTCAGGCATTTGTTTTTCCCTGGGGAGAATCAACCAAAGCAAAAAGCAAGCCATGGTGACCTACTCTTCTTTCACTCTCTTCATAACCCCCTCCCCTAGAAATGCCAGCTGTTCTCTGAAGCTTTTTCATCCCCTTCAATGCAAAATCAAATTTATAAGGCATGTTTCTAGATTATGCAACTGTTCTTTTCCATTTTTGATCAGTTCTTCTAAAACGGACAGAGGAAGTGCATTGGCAAGTGTTGGAAAATGGCTTAAAAAACGGAACTAGAACTGGAGAAAGTTCTCAAAATGCTGAAGTGTTTCTGAACAGCAGATAGATAAAATACATTAGAGTGCTAATTTACTTCTTTGTTATAGCTAAAAGGGTGTGCATAGCAGAAACAGTGCCAAGTAACGTTCTGGAACCTTTTGTGTTATAAGTGGCTACAGAGTCAACTTTTGCATTATTGGAAACATATCAAAATATTCCTCAGGAAAATGAGAAGGAAAAAAAAATTCCATTTGCATGTTGCTTTCCTGGGAATATTGCTCATCTCTTCTTCATTCCAGCTGCTCAATAAATTACTCATTTCCTCTAAATGGACATAGATTCTACATTAGGTAGAATATTTGAAGCAAAATTAAAAAAAAAATAAGTGTGTCTTGATCTAATTCCTCTTGATGGAGCTAGACTGCAGCAGTTGTTAGGAATTACAGAAAAAAACCTTTTTTTTTCTTTGCTCAAGTATGTAGCCTGCAATTCTCTAGCAAGCTACTGTTAATTTTCCTTGCTATCTTTATTTACAGCTGGCTGTATCACTCGCGACTTAATTGTGGAGATCCTCCGCTGCACAAATCAATACCCAGCCCGGGAGGAATGCCTTCTCAGTGTTTATGGGTCTGATGAATTCTTACAGAAGTAAGTGCCCCATTAAGCCACGAGCCATGTAAACAGAGCCACGGGGAGAGGCAGGGGATCAGGTTCCAAACACTCCATGTGGAGTTTGTGACTCTCCTGAAACTCGTGGTGGTTGTGCTCTGCAGAGGGAGGTGTGCTCCAATGCAAAGATTCAAATCCTCTTTTATGGAAGTTTTCTGTAGCTTTTAATTGGTTTTTTTTTTACTCTGTTGTCCTTCTGGTCTTTCTCATCTTTGATATAAGGATGCTGCCACCTCCACTATCTCATAGGGGTGTTATAAGCAGATCCTCAAAGGGGGAAATCACCAAAGAGAAGAGAAACAGGATTATGCAGCTGCAGAGCAGGTGATTTTTCTTCATATCCAGTTGCAGCAGTAGCAAAACAAATGAAGTCAGCACTGTGGCTGTTGAATGCAAGTTAAAAACACATTAAACATAAAAGCAGGTCTTTCTGAATGCACATACTTTACAAGTAGGGAAATAAATGCTCTGATTCCCATTGATCCAGGTAAGCTCTTGTGGTGGTAGAAAGCACTACTGGACTCAGCGAGTTGTTTTTTGCCCTGTGGCAGCTTAAATTCAGGTATCAACCAAAGTGAGCAGATTCTGAGTTGAAGCAGCTAAAGTGCAGGCACTTGTCAGCTGGGCTTTGTGGACCCTAGCTCTCAGCAGAAGGGTTGGCAGTGTTCTCTGGAACCACCTTAAGCTGGCACTGCAGGAATCACAGCTCATCTGTTAGAGGTGTCAAAAGTGTTAGAAAAAATAGTATATGTCTATACTTGAAAGGGAAGATTTTAGAAGCAGTCATATTTACAGTAGAGTGTAAAAATTACCTGAAGTAGCCTAGAAAAAGTCAGTTTGATTAATGAAAGCAACATAGTTGTGAGAGCAAATGTCACAGTGTATGTAAGCTTTGCTCTGTATCCATCTTGAGCACTTCTACCCTTACACAGGCCAAATGTTCATATGTTCATAGTGAATTACATTTGGCAAATAAAGATGCCAAGGTTGCCTCTTCAGCATTTCTAAGCCCACTCTTCTCTCGTTGCAGTCTCGGTAAAGCAGGAGCTGGAACAGCCAAGTGATGTTTTAGTCATTAGAACACCAGAAGCACCAAGCAGAGAACCAGGTCATACATAAATCTGTTAGATACAGAATAAGGCCAGGGATTTTTAATTTTTTTTTTTCAAGATGCTCCTCTGATTTCAAAGAAATTGCTAAAAAATGTAAATAACCATTGCATTGAGGATGAGCTCAGTGCAGTATGTGCTGAAGAGTTTTGTTTTCATTGTTGGGGAGAATGCATCAATAGCAGAGTCTTTAAATTCCTGCACTTGTAGAATCTCTGCACGTCTCATTAGCAGTGAAACAAGGTCAATAATGTTCTCAGATTTCTTACTTTGCTCCTTCACTGTCATTCAGGAAGCACTGAGCTGCACTTCTAACTTCTGCAGCTTGTAATTCTATATTGTGCTGTTAAATTCAGCGGCCTTTCTTGTGTCTCTTCAACAGAGCCTTGGATCTGAAATTTGAAACCCCAGGTCCTAAGGATCCCTCGGGTAGTTTAACATGGCCTGAGGAATTGCCTCAGGGTGAAATTTTTCCTGCGTGTGGGCTACCTTCAAGTGCAAATTGGTTTCCTCCCAATGTTGCTAATGGAGTGGTTTGATGCACTTGTGCACAGTTCCTTCCCCAGAAAAGTATCTGGGGTCTATTCACGGATGAGTTCCAGTAGAAGTTCCCCAAATTCTAAGACAGTAAAGGGATTAAATACTCTGCTGCTCCTGCTGTACTGTAATCCAGAAAAAAAACCTAAAGTGGAGCCAAAAAGGTGATTTGATGAATTGTTCTCAGAACAGAGTGCTTTAGTGAAGCAGACAGCTTTGTCAAAATCTGTGGAAAAGCTTTCATTTACTGTTATATTGGATTGTATTAATGAGCACTTCACCCTACCTCCTGCAGCAGCACCTGAAAGACTTGGTGGTTTTTAGAATCCATTTAGCTTTGAATGAGACGGGGGAGAAAAAAATACCTCTGTGCTAATGACCATTACACTGAGCACCAGCAGATTTCAGCATCCATCATCGCCTCCCTATGGATAGATCCTTGGGCTCACATCCTGCCTGACTCATAAGTAGAGCATCAGATGTCAAATACCAAATTCTAAAGATATCAGAAGTTCAGTCTGTAATTAGTAGAGCCATCTGTAGAATTCTGATTTGGAATATCTTTTGTTTTCTGGTCTTTAAAGTTCATTGTGTTTATTATGAGAACTCTGGCCTAGCTTCAGCCTGCAGGCTTTCTCTTTCATCCCATCAAACAAACCTAGATCCACCTTTAAATCTTGCTCTCACACTTTCCTATCTTTCCTTAGATTTAAAATGGATACCTCTAAATATGAATTTATGATGCCTTTCATGAAAAATATAAAAGTAAATTAAACTGTGCTTAAAACCCTTGTGTCAAATAAATTCTGGCTCTTAATGCCAGCAGCTATCCAAAACCAGCCTTTCCAACCTGTCAGCAATGACTCAATCCTCCATTTTTAGAAAAACAGGCCACAATCTCAAGCTATCTTAAAATGCCTAATAAATCAAAACATATGAGTGTATATAAGAATGTGGACATTTTAAAAAAATTTCTTTGTTATTTTATTGATGTGTATACTAACAATAGGTAGCAGTAATGTGGATCAGCAAAGGAAAATAGTACAAAAATACTTATAAGCTTTATTTCTAAACATGGTTTTATTCTAAGTTGTCAGAGCATTTGAAGTTCCATCCACATTCTCACACGGAATAATTTGCACAACTAACTTATTTCTTTGGAGTTCAGTCATTGCAGTGATCAGGGGAATGAAATTGAAAAATCTAAATGCTTATCTTTTCTTCTAACATGCTTGCCTGTGACCTTATTGATGACATTGTTTTGTCTTTCTAATTCTGTTCCCTGGGAATTGAAATCCAAATAAAAATTAGTTTTCACTCAAAGTGAAGTTTAAGATATTAATTATAGACTGACATGGATATAATCATGCAGATTGAAATATAGGCACCTTTGGATAAATATGTACTTTGTGAAAAATAAACGTAATTTTCTCTTATCACTGCAGATTAAATTTCTTGTTCAGGGATGCTACTAGCTGAGTTACTTAAAAATGGTCTGACTGAACTGTATTAAGATTTGGAGCCCATAGCACATCAGAGAACCTTGCAGTGGGGAAGGAAGCAGTGAGGGAGTCTCAGGTGATGGGGATTTTCCCTTTCTTACATTTAGATATTTTGTGAGACTGCAGGCAAGTCATTTGAACCAGTCATTAGCACGTCTCCTAAAGACAGAAAATGCATTTCTCTTCATGGCATTCTCATCAGAGCTGTGTTCTCCATATAATTTCAGCAAAAAATAAGGGGGAAAATGTTGAGTTAACAAGGTTGTAACACTTTCATTTTTGTTTCCTTTACAGAGCTCAGAGTGCTGTAAACCAGTTACTAATAATCATGTTATCCTCTAAAGGGGCTATATTATCTTATCTTAGTAGTATTGGTATAGTAGCAAATCTGCCTGGGGTACTGTTAAAAGGTAGTTTGTCAATCTGTGGTAAAACTACATTTCTGTTTCTTGTAGAACACTTTTCATCTAGACTAGGTTTCCACATTATTTTGTTGAGGCATTAATCCATTTTGTCTAGTCCCTCGTGTAACAATAGCTGTCAAAGTTTTTCTCTTTGTATTTGTGCAAATCAAATCCCTTCATGAAGTAACTGCATGGCCACTTCTGCTTGCAATGTTTCGGGCAGCATTGCTATGCCAATAAAGGCTTTGCTGATGCATAGAGTGTGCTTGACACAGCACAAACTAACACAAACCACTAATGTAAAAGCAGTTTTAGTAACAAAATTAAGTTTCTCTTGGTGTAGCTTGTTTTGCCTGGAAGCATGGTGACAATGTAAAATTATACTTGGAAAAGACAGTTTTTATATAACTGTGGTTCAAGGTTGTTCCTTCTTAGGAGGGTACAGCTCCTCTGTACTGGGCTAGCTGTGCCAGTTCCTGTCACTGGCATTGCAGTAGGAATCTGTATCCTGGAGGAATCAGGAAAAGGTGACTCAGGACTCACAGACATGTCTCTGTAATATTCTTGTTACTATGCCTGTCCGGAAGCTGAAGGTGAGGCAGAATGAAAAGAGCAGGAATAATAGTGAGGCATTAAGCAAAACACACACCTTGGGGCAGCTCTAAAATGTTAAAGAAACTTCCCAGTGTGGGCAATGAGGGGGCTCTGGCAGTCACACTCCCTTTGTTGTGAAAAGTCTGTTCCTGTTCATGGCCTCTTGCCTGAACTGCTGCCCTTTCCCACCACCCAGAGCAGAATCTGCAGCTTGCGCCACACCAAAGGTGCTCCTCACCCAAAGGGTATGAAGATCATGGAGCTCATCATTACAGGCTTGAGGCAAACACAATTAGGTGAAATGAGGAGAGGGAGAACTTTCAGGAAAGCTGTGGGTAGGCAGAATCTGGAGATGAGCTGAGCTGAGGAGGAGCAGAAGATAACGTATGCATGGGTACAGTCACAGGGACTGGGAATTGGCCATTTGGACTTTGAAAAAGTCCACCTGGGGCTTTGAAAAGGGGTTTGAGAAGGGTTTAGCTATAGCAGGGCTATGCTTTCCACCAGTATGGATATTTCACTGTGCTGGTGTTCACTCCTCCCACTCTCACATCTTCATTACTGCTCTTGAGATGAAGGAATTTTGCAGCTGTGTGGAGGTGCTATCAAAGGTGATCCTTGCTCTAGGTATTTTTGTCAGATGGAAATGAGTTTGTCTCTTGTGATGTCTAATATGTCTGTTTAAAAAATGAATCTTATATATATATAAATTTACAGCTCTTATAACATCAATGGAGAGTCTCTATTTTACTTAGCTATAGTGCAGTGTGGGTGCAGAACATTTACAAGATGTATAAATTCCCTGTAATTGTGCTGAATGGCACTTACATTTATGTTTATGCTGAAGACTTCTGCTGCCATGTGAGAGAAGAATCTCATCTAAGTCACACTTTCCATGATTTATTCATAGGTGAGCAATTATTTTTTTTAACTAAATCCAGCCATTTTTATTCAGGCATTTCATCAAAAGCCCTTTTAGGTAGAAATACTGTTTACATTTGATTCTGAGTCTTTCATGACCCTTGACAAGCCAAAAAAAACAAATTCATCTTTTCTTCATGGCCCAGGGAGTTTGGAAACAACTTGCCATGCTGCAAAACTGTATAAATATGGAATATCCTTTTTTGTGCTTCTGTGGCTGAAGGCTCAACAAAGCCTCCTGAATCTAATTTAACACAGCCAACGTTGTAACTGATGATACATAATAACTTGTTCCGGTGATAAATTTACCCTTGTAAAAATCATTATTGTTTTTCCATTAATCCCAAAGGACTTTTTCAAATGTAAACAGATGTTTGCCTCAACCCTGAAATATTTATTGAATTATTTCACCACTTTAAAACAAGATGTGAAGGGAAAAATATAAAATTATTTTTGTTCCAAGTAATTTTAAGATTGACAAACCAAGGCTGTGTCCTAACTTAGAAAAGGTTGCCAAGAGTGGTAAATGGAAAGATGCAAATAAGATTAAGGAATTCCCCTGTCATGGGCTGCTGGATCCTACAGCATCTTAGCTTGTAGGATCCACTCCAGCTAAGTGAGTACGATCTTAGCTGGCACTTGATTTGAGAAAGTAAAAGATGGACTCTGCTTTTACCACCTCTGTGTGAGCTGCACAGGGTGAAAACTCAGACTTCTTTGAGAATCAAGGGTCACCTGTCTTGATGTGATTTTCAGAGCTACAAGTAATATTTGATTTTTGAGTTGGGTATCAGACACTACGAGTCATTTTGCAGTGGTGCATTCATAACCAGGATACTCCACTGTTTGACTTTGAAGAATAGGCATAAATAATCTCAAGCTTTGGGAGCACATGCAGTTTGTCAAGGATATTCTATCTCTATGTCCTTGTCGTTCTGTTTCAGAACTTAATGGTCAATGATACAACTAAGCAATTATTATTTGTTTTACTAGAAAACATGCCAGAACCAACCCCGTCCATTTCCACAGAAGTAGGTGCCAAGAACTGGTTTTGTATTATTCAGTCTTCTTTGCACTTTGAATTAAAACTACTGGTGCTTGTAGGAGAGGTAGAAAGGAAAAACGAAAGAAGGAAGTGGCAAGCAGAGATAACCATTTATTTGTTGTTTTCCCCCAAACTGCAGCAACTCTACTTTGGGAAGTCACGAAAGTCTTCGCAAGGCAACCACCTGCGTTCAGCTTCGCCTACACCACGCTGGGAACTTGAAGCAAAGTTTGGCTCGAACAGTAAGTCGCCTTCTTTTCTTCCCCTTTCCTTCAGCATCCCTGAAGGAAAGAAATTCCACCAATCCTTTTACATAGCAACCTGCAGTAGTAATCAAAGATTATTTGCTTTCCTGAGAATGCATATATTATTGCTGAACTGCAGTTGAAATGTCCTGGGGAGCATTTGTGCTCTGCTCCTGTACTTACATCCAGTGAGCAACTGTAGAGCACGCACGACTGAAAAAGACCAAGGTTTACCTTTTCAGAAAAAGAAATTAGTTCTGTCAGAATTTAATCCTGTTTTATTTCAGGTGGTCAGAGAATTCTTACTCTTGATTTACTTCCAGCCCAAAGTGTGCAGTCCAGCAGAAGCTCTGGGCAGTGTTCACTGGCAGTGTGTTGTTTCTGTCACAGGTAGTACCAAATGCCTGCTTTGCGTGGATCTGGTAATAGCCTGAGTCTCTCAGTGTGGGGGTCAGATGGCAGATGTCTAGCAAAAACAAGTGTAGGGGCTTTATTTTCATTTCTGTTTTGTCAGAAGGAAAACATAAGTGAAAGATCAAGCTCAATACAGCATTTTACCTGGACCATTAAAAAAGGACTACAGTGAGGTCAAATATATATGTATGTGTGTAACATTTAGATACAGATAGATATTTAACATTTTGACAAGTTTGTAGATAAAAAAGTTATTTACCTTCTCTAGGTCAGTATCTACTACTATAGATCTTCAAAACTGAAATTAAATTATATGTTTAGGAGTCTCTTAGGAAACTTCAAAGCTTGGTTCTGTGCTAGGGAACTCAACCCTAGACCAAGGGCACCTGGAGGCTGCCTTCATGACTTTTGCTTACCTTACATAACACTACTGAATTCAGGTTACATAGTTAAAAAATAACCAGTTGTACATTCAAGTTACTATTATGTTTAATAACCTATAAAAGTGGACACTTACAAGTCATAAGCAACTCTTTTTTTTTTTTCTTACTAGTTTTTGAACTTTGGCCAATAACTAAATGTTCATAATTCCTTTGTAAAAGAAAATTAAAAAAAAAAAATATAAGGTAAATACTCACTTTCTTTCCTTTTGTGGGAAGGTGATATTTTGTTATGAAGCACTCAGAGCAGGAAATTTCCTTCAGCTGAGCAGTTGCAAGCGACAAATTTGGCCAGGGGCTTTACACAGAATCACAGTTCTTTCAGTTATTGGGTGACCTTTAATTAGATTTTGGATTTGTTAAGCCATGAGGTTTTTCAGGCTTTGCATTCTCTGAAATTCCAGGGAATGCTCTGCCTATCGTATTTTTTTCAGAGTTCCAGAATTTCAAATGTCCCCACATTCTGATCATCTCGGGAAAGTGTTAATCTTTGTAGTGGACAGGCAGGAAGGAATACTTTTTGAAGGATTTTTGAACTAAAGCAGACAGGAAGTGATATTTCCTGAGCGTTCAAAAATCTTTTTTTTTTCATATATATCAATGTTAATATTTTGCCAGACATAATGAGTTAAGCATTAACATTGTGAGCGTAATCACAGAGAAGTCAGAGGCCCATCATGTTGAGAATGTGGGGACTTTGCCATTATTTAAATATTTGTGGCTTTCTAGAGGGATTTTGTAGTTCAGGCCAATAGAAAACACTAAGCATCTCAAAGAATTTGTGAACCCTGCAATAGGGTTTTAGCAGGAAGGGTGACATTTTAAGATCTCAAAGTGAATTATTGATCACCCCTTTACTCTGAAAGCTTCAGGCCATGAAGTTACTTCATGTTGCTAATAATAGCAAAGAGCACAAGCAGCTCTTGAGGTGGAGTAAGTCACAGACACAGAGTTTTCCCCTGGATCCAGGGCACTGGTACAGAAAGGAGAGGTTCTGCTAGCAGGCAGGAGTGCCAGCAAGTCAATCAGGACCAGATAAAAACCTAACAGAGAAGGCAGTTACAGTGCCTTGAAAGCTGCAGTGCTTGTCTCACTCTGTAGTTCTATACATTTCTTTAGGTGTACTGAAACCTGCTTGAGCCACTCTGAATTCAAGAATCTGATGTAGTCTACACTAAGCTCACAGTTAATTTTGTTGTTGCTGTTAGCTAAAACACAACTGGAAAATGCATTGGAAAATCGCAGACTTAGAGTCAGGTTGTGGAAAAAAATTTCCTTCCCTCAGAATTCATATAAAAAGATGCAAAAATTATGCTTTTAAAAACCAAAATAGGCAGAAACTTTGGGATTTTTAAGATTCTTCAGCTATCTCAGATACTAATGCACGTTTGCAGCTACTGTTTATTTTTGTGAATTAATGTGGTCTTGAGGAGAACTTCACGTCTGATCTAAATGATCCTTCTAATGCATATTTTTAAATATGGAATATGTTTTATTATAGAAGTCTCCACTAAGTTTGTAGTTTAACTAGTGCCACAGTGTCTTGGTGTGAATGACAGATGTCTGCTAAGGAAGGAAGGAGCCTCCCTTGGAATGGAGAGTGTAAACCCCCTCCCACCCAACTATTATAATCTTAAAATTAAGGGGCTCTCAGGCAAAGATATGAGAATAGAAATAACAGTTCTTCATTAGGAGAAATAAAATAAAACAAATATGAAAAAAAAAAAATTAAAAAACAAACCACTGACAGAGTCAGAATCAACCTGACACCTTGTGGGTGTTGGTAGCAGTCCCATTAAATGGTGGCTACAGCCCTTCTGGAGTGGCAGATGGGGCTCTGTAGAAGCAATAATCCTGTAGAGAGGTGTAGCACTCCACTGAAGGTGCAGTGGTGATAGATGGGTCTGGTCTTCCTCTGAGAATCCAGTGGAAAAGGCTGTTTTGTTGTTCCAAATCTCAGATTTTTATCCAGTAGGAATGCTTGTCTCCTCCCCCTGGATGGAGCATTTCCCAGTGGGATGATGGAATTTTATCAGTGAGACTCACTGGCCCATGAGCAGAAGATCTCTCCCTGGAGGGAGGATGGGTCGTGGAAGAGATAAAGAAACTGCCCCAGCTGGTTTTTAACAGCTGGCCATGGACAGAGGGTTACCCCATCCCTCGCCTCATTTCAGTAGATGGTGATGCAATACATACTTTTGGTTACATTTTGCACTGCAACCCAAGACACACAGAAACGTGAATATCTTGACAGATCTTGTATCTAATAATCATCCATATGTAATCAGGTTGCAAATAATTCATGCATACTTACCTGTTGCTATAGGTCTATCAAATCCTCTTCGGATCCTGTCAATCACACATATGTGATTCTTTACAGGCTGGGTGGTCAAACATGAGAAATCGGTTCCCAGAAAGATGGCTGATAGCTCGTGTCTATCAGTCCCTTAGGAAGAGGCATTCATACAATGTCCTTTGTAATGGGCTTTTCGTTCACAGTCAGCACTGAAGAGGTGGGGGAGTTGGACTCTGTGAAAACTGTAGGTCCCCACCAGATAAACTATGTCCTCTCTCCCCTCCACTGAATCCCGTGCCACTACATGCCATGCCACTGCATCCCATTCTGTCTCTTTGTGCCCTTCTTGTAAATTGAAATGACATTGACTGACTTCCAGTCAGCTGGGACCTCCTCAGACTGTCAAGACCTTTGGTAGAGAACTGAGGGGATCCAGCCATGAGATCAGCTAAGTGCTGTAGTGCTCTGGAATGAATCCCACCGAGGCCTTGTGGGCCTAGAAACATTCTTTGGTCATGAAATGCATGTCCTGGAAAGGACCGTGCAGTTTATTGGGTGAAGTAGAAGAGGGCGTGTTGAGAAGCCGAGGTCATTCGGTGCCATTTTGTGGTTCCAGAGGAGCAGCAGGCCCAGCCAGGCGCTCAGCTTCTCCCAGCGGGGTCACCTTGTGAGGTGCTGCGGGAGCCTGCTGGGAATGGGCGTAGGAGGGCCCCGGAGCTGCTCCCTGCCCCTGGGCACTCTCGGTGTCCATGGGCGTGCTTCTGCCAGCCAGACGCTGCTGCTCCTCCTGCACGGCCTGCATCAGCTGCAGCATGACGGCGGCGATGGGCTGCAGGCCCCGCTGCACAGCCAGCCTGCGCTGCAGGTGGGCGGACAGGCCCACGGCGCACTCCTGGTAGTCGCTGTCCCCTCGCACGGAGTGCAGCAGCTGCTCCATGGGCTGCCGGCACACGGGGCAGTGGTCCCTGCCCCTGGCCCAGTGCCGGATGCACCTGAGGCAGAACTTGTGCATGCAGTAGGTCACGTAGGCCGCCCTCCTGATGGGGCCCAGGCAGATGGGGCACTGCGAGTCATCCGCTGCCTCTGGCGCTCCTGCCTGGGCCGGCTGGCTGTGGCTGCCGTCGCTCACAGCAGAGCTGCTCTGCCCCGTGTCTTCTTTGGCACTGGATGCCATGTCCTGCCAGGAGAGATGTGCAGAGTGCTGGAGCCGTTCTGGCAGGAGGGGCTGGCTCGGGATATTGAGCCACTGCCTCCCGCCAGCGCTGCAGCACCAAGTGTCCCACGAGTGGAGTGAAAGGAACAGAGGCTGCCCTGGGGATGAAGGCTGGAAATGCCCAGGTCCTTCAAGAAGGAAAGCCTCCCAGCTGCCCAGGGGGAAATTTCCTCTCCCAGTTCCCCACTGTTGCTGAGACTGCATCTCCTGGGTGTTCACACTGCCTGGATGTGCAAGGGCTGGGAAATATCCTGGGCTGGCCCAGCTGGCACAGAATGCTGGGTCATCTGTGACATTATAACCCATTGCTAAGTGAATCCATTGTCAGATTGGATCTGTAATTGGTGAGATCGTAATCCAGCTATTACACTAGCTGATTGCTCTAGATCCCTGGCAAATGAATTGTGTTCCTTTCTCTTCTCCTCCCTTCCTCTTTCCCTTCCTTTAGTACTCCAGGATCTGTGGACTTAAGAACATTCAACTGCTGCAGCTGGCCCCTTACAATTCCAGTGTCCACAAAGGGAAGGCTGTAGCTGTACTCCTCCAACTGAGAGGACAGGGAAGCCCAGAGTTTATCATTAGTATTAAAGTCTGTGGCAAAACAAGACCTAAAGTTCTCTGCTTTTTCTGTATACCCATTTGCCAGTGGACCGTCTTCCTCGATGATGTTTTCTTTGGACACTCACTTGCTACTGACATAATAAAATACATTATTTTCTGGCACAACAGAAGCTGGTCAAAGAATTCCCTGGTCCCTCAAGTGGCAAAGCCTCTCAGCTGCCCGGGGTGATGCTTCCCCTCACAGATCACCTCTAACTCTGCTCATCTCTCCCTCTGGCCCACCTCAGTGTGAAACCAAAGCAGAGTTGTTGCATGGTCTAGGCCACTTTGTTTGCCTTCTTCATATCTCCCATGTAGACAGGCACTGGAATATGTTGCTGCCTCCACTCTCCCTGCCTGGATTCAAGCACATCCTGTTCCCCCACTGAATCTAGTTTAAAGTTCTATTTTTAAGTCCAACCAGCTTGTTTTCCTGAACGCTTTTGCCCCCACTGGTACCTGTATGGTACCACCCAGTGTAACATAAAATATTCACCAAAAAAAATTTCAGATCAAAACATCCTGAACAGGATTGAGAACATTCTGGCTTTGGAAAATGTCATGCAAATCTCTCCAAGATACATTCTTCTTTATCAGAATAATATATGTCACCATACACCTCTCTTCCACAGTGTGGGGATGACCAAAGAAGGTTCTGTGTGAAGGAGCTGTTAAAAGACTTTTGTGCCTGGAGGATGATTCGGTAAGGTGGTATTCAGCAGTATTTATATTTGTAATTGTTTATATTTCTAGGAAGCCTCCTTGCACCAAAGGACAATTCTGAGAACTACTGGGGACAGGAATGGTACAAAAGAGACAATTGGTTCAATATTTCAGACTTTTTATTTTCAGACTTTAGTTGTTGCTCAGCAAAAATCAATGTTTTTAGGATCTGTGTGATTTTTCCCAATTGTTTCCTTTTCATATTACTGAAGTTTTCATTAAAGGTTTCATATTTCCCAAAGATTCCCATGATTGAAGATGTCATAATTTTCATGTGTGCATTGCTGTTGGAGAATTTTTCAGATTAAATATTGTAAAAATAATGTTTTCTCTTTATTATGACCATATTTTCACAGTTCAGTGATTTTTAAACATTTTTTTTCTTTTTTTAATGGAGACTAACTATGATGAGCCTTTAACTTGGCAGTCAAACTGAAGTTGATTGTAAAGCCAGCCTGTGATGGACAAACACTAAATGAAATAGATTCCTCATTCACCTTTAATTATATTCCATTTAGATAAATTCCACTTTTAGATAAAGAAGCCGTTGACGCTTTTTGTGATGTTTTTCATCGCTGTGTTATGAAGTACTTTGCCAGCAACAGTAAACTTAAATGACACACTTGTCATTTAGCAGATGGAGGAAAACAGAGGGGAAAACCTCATTTGAGGTGGGTATCTGGTGCTTACTGAGGACCCATCTGGTTTGCTAGGATCATGGCCCAAATTTCCATTCTGATCCTTGCTCTAAGGAAATCAGTAGAAGACATGTATTTTACAGATGACAAGTGAATGAAATTTAGCGGCACAGGGGATGTCTGCAGGACAGGTTGGTTTGCTCTAGGTCCCTTTTCTCTGGGCTAAACAATCCCATCTCCCTCAGCTACTCTTCATCAGAACTGTGCTCCAGACCCTTGCCCAGCTCTGCCCCCTTCTCTGGACACTCTCCAGAACCTCAATGTCTTTTTTATAATGAGGAGCCCAACTGCAAGGCCTGAGGACAATCATGTGGGACCAGCTCCCAACAATTCCATTCATTACAACTCTTTGGGCTCAGGCATGCATTTGGGCACTGTTTAGTGAGGCAGAATGGTGAAAAACCAGCATTTTAGAAGGGGAACCTAGCATTTCTCCATAGTAGGTGCTGTACCAGGAGACTGAAAAGTGAAAGCTGCAAGTACATGCTATGTACTTGTCCTCCTCTTCCCATGTAGACCAGCTGGGAGCTAAGACTGGCTCTTATTTGTGCTTTTCTTATTTCCTTTTCAAAACTCTTGCAACATATTGACACGCTAAAAGCTAAAAAAAAATGTCTTTACCATCAAAGAAGTACTAAATATTCATGGGCTGGTTAGGGTTGCCATATTTGTGCACAGCTATAATGATGCACAAGTATAATAACTGTGTGATAAGGTATGGATGTTATTAGTCATCTGGCAGACAAAGACTCAGGATAACATTAGTCGAGGTATTTCAATCATTATTACAACTTGCTGGATTTGTTTCCTATTAAGGATGTAAAATTGTGGCTACTTTATACCAAAAATTCTCTAGGGTGAAATAAACTGATGGAAAACATGCTGATTTTTTGAACTAGCGTTGTAATTTAGGAAATTATCCTGTAACCTGCATTTCGACCAACCAAGCTAATTAACATGCTCACCTGTATGGAAAAAGACAACACAGCAAGATCATATGTTCAGATATTCAGATATTTTTTCGAGCTGGATAAGGCTGTGAAAAAGATGTTATGCCTGAAGACTCAGTCAAAGCAGGGTGACAACTTGTATTAGCTATGATTTAACAGGATTACAGGAGGACTTTCCAGGCAGCTGCTCCACATACAAACTGCCTGGCTAGATAAAGCCTGTGCAGATTGGAAATAAAAAGCTGTAAAGGCAAAACTACCTGCAGGAGGAAGGGAATAGTTGGCATCTCCAGGGAAATGGCAGCTAACTTTTCTCTGTTCTGTATGTTATTTCAGTGCAATGAGTCTCCTTTTCTTGCCATGCTATATAGATAATGAAAGTCTAATCATGTACCATGAAACCTGTAATTTGGGTTGTAGTTGCAATTCTAAATTCTGATTGCTCAGTTAGCCCAACTAAAATACATGAGGACACAGACAGATTCTCTGTAAATGGTTGATTTGCTTTGAAGCTATGAAAAAAATCAAAATACTTTTGAGACTTTCAGCTACCAGACTGTAATGGGGGTGGAAGAGTGGGGGGAAATTTCTTCTAAGCCTTCTGAAGAGGTCGGTGTGGGATATGACAGTAGAATTAAAAAGGCAAGAATAAAGTGATAGAGTAAAACAAACTACAAAGAGAGAATTTAAATTGACATTTCCCCTTTTTCACATAAGCATGTGCAAACCTCAACTACCTCTGATGGCCATCAAGGTAATAATGTGTCCCTTCTACTAATCAGTGGGCTAGGCAAGGTGTAAAACTGGGAATTAAGGTTTCCCTATCCTTTCCTGGTGATTTGACCCTACAGAGGAGACAGACACAGGAAGATACCTTAGCAGTTGTCTCACAGGCACTGTTTTTGTTTTGTTCCAGTTGACAAATGAACAACAGCAAGAATTTCACAGTGCTTGAAACACAGAAAATTACACAAATGCTTCTTAGAAGTAAAAATCTGAATCTGGTTATCTGTTGGGGATAGCCCTTGTAGCCAGTGGTTATAAAAGTGTATGATTTCTAGCTGAAGCATCACTTGAGGAGTTTGGTGTAGAGAGGTGTATGCTCCTCTTCATAATCCTAATTAATTTAGTGAAGCTTTGGTAAGATTCAGAAATCTGCCTGTACAAATCTGGTGGCAACTTCTGTAGCATGACAAAGGCATGGAAACACAGAGTGGAGTATGGCTTTCTACAGAATTAAAACAAATGCCTGGCTTGGGAAATGCTGTGGAAAAGGCAGTTGCTAAAAAAGTTGGAGCATGGAAACTTGAGAACTGCATGTAAATTAAGTTTCATGGATTATGTGGCAACACTGCCTCGTTTTATAAAATACTTGTGACTTAGCCTGTACTTTTGAAGTGTTGAGATTTTCCAGATCTTGTGCAGATGCTTTATCTGATTCTATGCCACTTAACTCTGTGAAGTGATTGAGAAAGAAGGCATAGGATCATAAAATTATATGTGTTGGAAAAGACCTTTAAGATCATCAAATGTAGCTGTAAGATTGTAGCCTGTACTTGAGTCCATCCTTCTTTAAGGTAATATTTAATTATTTTCTTAATCATAAAGAGTAAAATAAATGGGAAGTGAATTTCAACAGACATTGAAACTGCAAATCACTTATTGGAGTTCTTTAACTTGGGACACTTGTATCTTTGTGTATAAGTAGACTTTTTGCATCTGTTCTTTGTAGTTAATGACTACCAAAAGCCCAGGGACATCCAGGCTCAATTCCATAATGTCTGCATACACACTTGGCTTTATTTTATACTAATATAAAATCATTGTCAAATTATTTCAAATGTCTAGAATGTGAAAAAAAAACCAACAAAAAAACAAATCCAAACTCTCTTTATCTCTTTATGTTCTCTTTATCTAATTCTTATTAACTTGATGTTGTTTCCTTTTTTTCTGATTTCCAGGCAGAACCTTGTCTCTGTTATTATGAACTACAGAGGTCAAGTGGAATATCTGCTACAAAATGAGGTATTTGTTCTCAGTTTGTTACATCAGAGCATTAACTTCTACATGAAAGGTATCTAATTATTAATCTGTTTTAGATGCAATTAAGGAAGACTTTTAATTAAGACTGCTTAATCTGTCTCTAAAAGGTTGTAAATTCTCTTAATTAATCTCGGTTTGAGGTTAGGAAGAAAGTGGTAGAAATTTAAAATATCAAAGGTGATTAAGTGTCAAGGAACTTGCAAATAAAAACAGAGTTGTTTAGGTTGGCAATACAATAGTTGGAATTAGTAGAAGGATAATGCATTATATAGATATGCAAAATTTATCCCTGATTTTGCAAACCCCCAAGCTTAATGTTTATTTAGTATTTATATGCATATTTAGTACATATATGCAAGCATGTGGTAGTTTGAAGGATTAGGTTTAGCCAGCAAAACTCCCAAGAGCTTTATTTTAAAGCACTGTGGGCTGCCAATGGAATGCTACATGCTTGAAGGAAAATCTTTTGGGAAATCTTCTCTGCAGTCCAATGTTTTAAGGACAAATGTCTAAAGGACAAATTAAGTCATTCCTTGGAAGAAACCACATGCTAATTTGATCTGACTTTCAAGCTGGCATGATAACTGATTTGATCTGACTTTCAAGTTGGCATGATAACTGATTTTCTAGTGTTTAAAACTGGAAAGAACAAAAGATTTCTAAAAATCAAGGAATACTGATGTAGTATGGAGATATTCCAGTGCATCCCTTCAAGAGTTATAACTCATTATGCTAAATTACGGATTTCTTTGAAATAGATGTTACAAAATAAAATTAATATTTTGCTTCAGAACTCTGTCACCTACATTTAAGTTCAGATTTTAATCTCCCTGGATATTGTTGATCCATTATTATTTCCATTTTGAATAGCCAAAAAACATAAATTTGCATACAAATTTTATACGCATACACACATATATAAAATATCACGTAAACATACAGACACATGAATACATAAATATATATCAAAAACATCTGATATATATTTATACATAATATATATATATAAACATTTTATATTTTATGTAAATCTTTTGTGATTTTTCAAAATGCAAAACAGAAATTTAGGCTTTGTTGAGCTGTGCCCAGCTGCAAAGTAAAGCTCTGGCTCTGATACTGTGCAGATATTCATTGATTTTTCCTTTGTAAGCATCATCTCAAAGGGAAGTGTTTAGTGTATAAAATGTGATGCAGGCAGAACCATTTGGAAAAGTTGGGTCCCCAAGCTCAAATGCAAATGTATATTTCTTTACTGAAGTAGACCCACCAGGGTAGTTATTTACATTCACTTGAAATTTTAGGGCCTAAAGTGAGAGGATTTTAAATTCAAAAAAAGCCATAACCTCAACATTAATGAGACTTTGCAATTCACTGTGCAACTGACGCTGTGCAGATATTCCTCAGACCTATAATGAAGCATTCCTAAATTTGGTTTTGCTAAAGATTTTTATATTGAGTAAGCAATTTCTTGAAACCATTAACTTTTTATAAAGGGAAGGAAGTACATTTTTCAAATATTCATACCATCCAACAAATATGAGTGTGTTTAGAGCTAAATTTCTCTGTAGTTTATTTTTTTAATAAGGTCTTTTCTAATCAGAGAAACTCAATAAAGTTCCTATGAATTGCTTAAAAGAGCAGGATTTCAAGTTAATGATGTAAGTCATATCATGGATATTTTTATTCAGAGGCATCAGTGTATGGAGATTTTTCAGATCTAGAATCATGAAGTATGATTTGATTTAATTAGTGGCTCAAAACATTATGGCACTCTAATGTAACAAGTAATATTCACAAATATTTAGTAAACAAAGCAAAAAAGTGAGAACCCTTTTTTTGGTCTTTGAATCCTGTTTTATTTATTTTCTCTAACTTCTGATTAGATTGCTTAAAGAAGGCCTAAATTTGGAGTCATAACTGTGCCTTATCCCAAGTCTGCACTGGGGTAATTCTGTCACTTTTCCAAGCTATTCCCATTCACATTACTGGGATTGTTGTTTTCCTCTCTGGTTCACCCCAATCCACCTTCAGCACACTCTGGAATTTAAGGCACTGGGAGCTACCCACATATTGTAAATTAAGCGCACACGTGGCTGTGAAAGTTCTGTACTCAGCTGGAAGCTCTTTAAGCATTCAGTTGTAGCCAGATACACCTTGAGATCCTCAGCTGAAAAAAATTATCAATATTTTGCACATTTTTCTACCTATTTGCAGATTTATTCTTCAATAGATATGGGGATGCCAGTGCTTTTGATTTATGGGACAAGCCCACTATCATTATTAATCTAATTAGTAATAATGGTAACTAAATGGAAAATTAATTTTGAGATCAATAATGACTCTATTAAAAAAAAAATTAAAAAGATAATTAGGATGTCTGGCACAAAGACAGGATTGGTGCTGTTAGGGTTGAAAAGTAAATTTTGAAATATAGTTCTCAGACAATATGTGCTGTCAAATAAGGAGCTAATTTTGATTGCCCTGAAATCCACTTTATATAAACTTCATTTTGAAATCTGTTCTAAATGTACTGTTACAGTAGAGAGGACTTTGTAAATTTTTTATACCGAGAGTAGAAGTTTTAGAATGAAATAACTTTTTTTTTATTACATAAATTATTGAAACACCAAAAATATTCTTCTAAGGTTCTTCTGTAGTTAAATATGTAGAAGGGGAAAAAATTTATAAGTTGTTGACTGTAGTTCTTTTGGAATTTCAGAAGATATAAAATTTTTGTAAGAAATTAATCTCTGTCTTCTTTGGGACAAAAATCAGTGTCATATGTAAATACATGAAAAAATAAAACTCTTTACATGATAATATCCCAGCAGAGAAATAGTGTGGAAGAAATCATCATCATGCATAGTATTCAGTATCACATAATTTTATGTGCTTGTTCTTCTTCATCTGCAATATGTTCTCTAGAAGTAGCTACCATAAAAATAAAGTGTATGGTAAAGTAGATTCTATAAATATTAATACCTTGATGGTTTATCTATAAACAGAATAGAATATTAAACAGAAATTGATATATTCCTCTAGATAGCAATTCTCTTTATGGAATTGCACTTATATCTACGTACGAAAATATACAAAAACTGTGGGTGGGTTTGGATTTTTATTTTTGTTTTATTTTTCCCCATCCAGAGAGTTGTTTCTCTATTCAAGGGTTACTTTCGTGTATGTCTATTGCTTATTACTGCTCAGAAATTATCCTGCATAACTGTATTTATAGGCATAGAATTCCTTCTTCTAATAATACATCTCTGTTTGTGAAGAAGGAAAATGTTAAAACTTACTTAAATCAAATGCAAAATTGGAATGATATTTAATATGAATTATAAACTCTATGTATCAATTTATTTATATACATATACATACACACACAAAGACACACATATGCTCACTTATTTCTTCAATAGTTCAGGGTAAATCAGCATTTATAATGTTTTGGAGTTATCAGTGTTGCACGTAATAAGGCCATTCCATCAGCTTCAGCCCAAAGGAGAGTCTAAAAATCTCAAGAGATCACAGTCAGCCTTTTCCCCTTCAGAACCTGCAGTGTGAAAAGGTGTTTCTGTCCTTAATTGCTGAAAAACCCCCCAACAACTCATGTTTAAAAGAATCTGACCATGAGATATTGGTGGATATTTCATGCAATGAATTCCTGCTTTAGTTCTGCTCGAAGCAGGTGATGTAGAATTAGTAAGCTCAATATAATTTTATATTCATTTGTAATAAGGACAGGTGTTAACCTTCTTAGTACAGTCTGTGCATAGACCTGGAGCTTGAAAACAGAACGTTCACCTTGGTACAATTTTTATTTTTCAGGCATGAAATGCATGTGTTAGAGAAATGGTTTTATGGTTTCATCAACATGCTATAGTGCACTAAAAGGAACATTTATCAGTACAGAAACATGGAGGATATTTATAGGAGAGCTTCTATTTGTTCAGAGAATGCATTTTAAGGTTTAATGAAGTGATATAACCATGCAGACAGCCCATGATTTTTTATTTATTTATTTATTTTACTGAGCATAGAGCACTTGATACTTAAAGATTGTGTTTTCCTCCCTTTGAGGATGCAGATTTTTTTTGATTCCCCAGAGTAGTTAATCTAGAAACATTTTCTTTTAATATGGCAATATTTAAATATCTAAATTTGCAATCAATAAAATTCCATAGTTTTAACTAAATATATAATTTTGCAGAAATCTAGTTGCAAAATTACTCAGTCCACAGGTGTCAGATTATGCAGCCTCCCACACAATATCTATTTTTAGGAGGAACATGGCTGTTTTCCAACTCTCACAGAAATGGGTAGGAGACAATAGTGAGGATAAATTCACAGAGTCATTAAACCTCAGAGTGCTCCTGAATCACTTGGCTTTAAGTCCCTTTAGAAACTTCTTAATGCTTCTACTGTCACTGTGGGACACGCAAGGACACACAGGGACACTCTGATGAGAAGGCTAAAAACTATTTATTAAAACATCTGGCTCCATATTTATAGTATTTCCACACAGACCAGGGATTGGAGAAGAAGGCTG
>JAWWMU010000054.1:58691889-58709207 GCA_035048155.1 Cinnycerthia olivascens
CACCAAGAGAAAGTATGAACAACAACTTAGTCTTATCCAAACAGTCTTTTGATAACAACACCCGTGTGTGTGAGAAAGAACTAAGAACTGTGAAAAAGATCAAGTTAGGAAGTACCTCAGAAAACTTGAAAAATGAAGACAACACTTCGACACTCCTGGAGTTCAGACAAGCCAAGTTTTTCTCTTAAAATCAGTCTTTTATACCAAATTTGTTGTTGTCACCAGCGTACATTTTGTGGGAGATAATTGGACTTCATCAGAAATTATGCTATCCTTAGGAAAATATTGGCCTGTGGTGATTTCAGTGTAGGCACACTAAACCACGATGTTTGAATTTTGCTTGAGAGGGAAGGATTTTCTACGCGCTCACTCACTGCCATGAAGTCATGGTAAGGTATTTCTGGTAAATGCTATGTGTCTACTGCTTCCTTTTTCCCCCCTTTTCTTCGCTTTTTCAACAGAACAATGTTGACAATGTGATTGAAGCAGCTAAAGCCATTTGCAATGTCCTCTCTTTTGTGGAAACCAGAGATATTACTGATGCAGTCAGGAAGCTCCATGCCTTGGTGAAAGCACAGGTAAAAGATGCATGTTCATGTCCTATTTTTCTCTTTAAAACTGGGACTTGAATGGCTATCACTAATTTTTTGATTGATCAAGTCTATTTTACTGTCTTGCTACGTTTTTTCACTTTGACAAGTGTTGGGTAGAGGCACTGTAAAAAAAAGAATGTTGACCATGTGTGATGTGACTGAGGAACAACAGAAGACTTGACATGTGTTTAACTGGAATTGATATTCTCCTCCAGTTCTTTCTTGTTCCTGCTCAATGTACAAATCTCTTTGCCACATCACCTATTTACCAAATATGTTATTTCAGAGTATTAGATTTTCAGATATTTAGTACAGGTTGTCAATAATTTTGAAAAATCTTTCAAAGATATCCTTTAATTAGTGACTTTTTCAGATTGAAACGTGCCTGCTATTTATGTGTACCAGCATCATGCAGTCCTTATTTTAGCTGAAATACTCTTAAAACACTGAAATGGGTTTTCCAGGGATTTCTGTATAATTGTGAACTGAGAGCAGTATCCTTTCTCAGTTTGGTCAGCAGCTGCTCTGGTATGACCTTAGACAAGTCACTATGGCCTGATTTATAGAAGTTCTGAGCACACAAAAGCTCTTCTGAAGTCAGCATCATGGAGATACAGGTGCTCAACAAATCTGAGAATCAAACCATTAATCACTTGGATTTACTCTGATGTAACTGTGAGTCATGATAATTTTTTCACACCCTAAAGAAATTCCCTCTTCACACTTAAAAACAAAAAAAAGTTGCTGAGGAATTTTCTTCCATCCTTGTGTGATCTCTTGTCATTCTTTCTCACAGCAAATACTATTTAGAAAAACATGCCAGACTCTATGTGATGCTTGCATTCAGACCATTACTTGCCTGCAAGACTTTTATCCTTGCTCTTTTTTGTTGGTTTTGATTTTGTTTTTTCCCATGGCTTGTGATATGTGGAAGAACCACGGCTGCTCTAGGGTTTTTGGTTTGTTGCTCAGACCTGAGGAGCTGAGTCATTTAAGTGGCTTCTCTTGCTTCCCTTCTAGTTCATGCTTCACTGCAAATCTTCCTTCTGTATTATCCTAAATCTTTTAATGTCTGCTTTGGCATCAATGATTAGAAGTCACTGTTGGGGGTAAATTCCTGCATAAATGAATCTGTGTTGGCACACATTTTATCTGGCATGATGTGGAATCAACTGGAAAAAAGAATATCCATTTAAGAAAAACTTCTTGGATATTAGAGGGCAAATACTGTAGAGAAAGAGATAGAGGAAGTAACAAGGGATTCATATGATTTTCTTTTCAGTTAAGCTCCAGACTGTCTTAAGAGGTGTCAGGATGATCAATATGTTGTCCTTGAGACAAGTATTTTGTCAATCCAGAATAGACAAAGAGCTGAGTTCAGTTAAAAGATAGAGATGAAAGTAACAGAACTTTGTTTGAGAAAGCAAATAGAGCAGAAGAAATGTATTGTGATTGATTTGTTTAAAATATTTTTCTTTTTTGAGGTAAGAAAAATTTAGTGTACTTTTCAGTGTTCAGGTCAGCCCTGTGAACCCAATGTGTAAATTCCCTTTTATAAGTGGCTTATATATCCCTTGGACCATTTGCAGCCCCATCCTCTCTGAATTTGAGAAGAGAAATAAGTGCAGTGGTCAGAGAAGACAAATCAGTTCCTATTAGTGTGGCTCATCCTAAGTGAGAAAACCCCACATGCCATGCACACTTACATAATGGGATAAAACCCAAAGAGTACAGGCCATCTTTTTCAAGTCTTAGGTTTTTTGTGACTGTTCACATTTGCTTCTGCTTGTCTTCAGAGTCATTGTCATGCAAATATTGATTTTATTTTCTAGATGATGTGGCAAATAATTAAATTATGAACTGATCTATCTTGTTGTAGCAGGAAACAAACAAAAAACCTCTGCTCCAAATGTTGCCTGTTTGCTGTTGCTCATTCTCCAGCATGTCAAAATTTCCAGCTCCACTGTACAGACTAATATGTCTCCCATATTTAGAGGTTCTCCTAAAATAATTTCCGTGTTCTTCCTCACACGGAGGGAGTAATTCACTTCCCTTTTTCTGTTTATATTATAAGCCTTTGAGAGCAAGGAACACCTCTCCTTATCTGTGTGAACAGTCTCCAGTACAGCAGAGTGCTGGTCCTGGCTGTGATCTCCAGGGGCCACAGCTGATAAGTGATGATGATAATGATAATGTTTGCTTGTCTGTAATGAGCAAAGTGATACTGGTCCTGAATAGCCTCTTCTGAATGTTAAAAAGATTGTATCCTGATTTAACAGTCTTAAATATTTTTCTGTCCTAATAGTCAATAAGAATCTGCTTCACATATGTCGTGAAAACTACTGACTAGATTGACACTCGTGCTTTAAAGTTTTTAAGTTATTGAGGTTTTGTTCTCTTAACTCTGCCTTTCAGGCTTGGTTAGCTGAGCTGGTTGTGTGTCCCTTGGAGCATTCCAGTAAAAGCTGCCTGTGACCTTGACTGACACCCCTGTCCCTCTGACTCCCTCTGTGCTGAAGCAGACCTCACTAACAACTGACTTCAAACAAGTGGAGGGGAAAAAAAAAGTTCCCAACTATTCCTGCACCAGCAAATGCTGCTGCTGTCTCTTTTCTCCTTTGAGAAATAGCTGCTAGGACAGTCAATAGACCTCAGCAATTCAGAAAAGATTTGGCTTTGATTCCATAAAGACCTTCATCTTTCTGGGCAGCTGAACTATAAATGTCATAAAAGCATTAAAATATATTCCTGCGTGTTTTGTAACTTGGTCACTGCCCCATTTTTTGAAAATAGTCAATACACATTATATGAAACTACTTCACGTGTAGAATTATATATAAATGTAACAAATCAGATTGTATCTCTATTTTTCAATATTTAAGCTAGGACAATTGATCAGCTTTCCTGTCTGTAGCAACGTATATAGTCAAAATTAGTGCTCAGCAGCCAGTTATTCAATGGAGTACCAACTCCCTCAAACCTTTTTTGGATTTTAACTCATATTGAATGGTAGGGTCATTTTTTATGTGAATTTTGGTACTGAAAAAGTTATTATATGCTGCAATATTACTGTATTTTACCATATTGCTGGAATTGTTTCTCTTATGTTCATCAGTGTAGTACCAAAATATTTTGTTGGGAGGACGAGAGACTTTTTCCAGACAAGCAGGTAAACTGCCCCAAAATTGACATTTCTGAGGCTACCTGTTACATCTCAAGTGCTGCAGCATTGCACATTGGCGAAGGAAGATGTGCCACAGAAACATTCTAACTGCTTTTTCACATGTTTTCCTGATACTTTCGTGTGATAGATAGTGTGGTTTTGTGTGGAATTTTTTTCAACACATCCATTTGGCACAAGTGCACATAAAGCCTCAGGGAAATCACTGCTTACTTCTTCCAATGTAAATTACATAGGTTGCCCATATATGTTTATTTATAGTTATCTGTACATGTGTGCTCGTCTACTTGGAAAAAGAAAAATTAATGTGCTTCTATTTAATTCTGGTTAAAGAAAAACCAAACCAAAACAAAGAAACTTAGTTTCAATCTTCTGTCTTTAATTAAATTGTACTTATTACCTCCTTACTGCCTCCTCACTGCCAGTATTGTGCATTCCTGTACTGTGGTCAAGAGATTATGAAAGCAATTGGCATCAGTGCTGATTTCTTCTTAACTGATTGCATCTCTTTGTAAATGTGATTATTTCAGTCTCTAACCAACCTAACCCTGGGATTTTAAAATCCATTCAGGGGAGGCTCTGGGCCTGATGCACAATTAATGTTTTTCATCTCTCCTTTTTTTTTCTTTTCATTCCTTTCTTGCAGCAGCTCAGAAAAAGTCCTAGGAGATCAAATCCTGCCAGAACAGGCACTAATCCACCATATATTAAGCATGCTGTACTATGTTGAAATTATAAGTACCGTGCCAAAAGGTTGTTTACTTTCCAAAATTTGAGGGAATCGAACAAAGGTCTCTGTTCCCATTTGTCTCACTGCATTATGAAGATTGTGAAAACGTAATTCTCAGCCTGGATGCTGCTTTTCTCCCCTCAAGTGAGCATTTGACTTCTTCTGTTCATCTTCACCAGACAAATGCTGGCAGCTCCAAGCTGGGTGCCAGAGGGAGAATGCACATCCAGCATTGTATATATTCTGCCACCTCTGCATGCATTGTAATTTTTAAAAAGCATCATGCTGAATACATATGTACTAACAGGAAGCATTCTCAGCCCACTGCAAAGGGATTAGTGACTTTAAAGGGCAGAAAACCTTACAGGGATGCGGGTTCAAATAGTGCAAGCCATAGGCAACACTGAAATGCAGAAAGAACTTTCCAGTCTCTCTGGTCAAGGTTTTTTTGTGTAGCTTTGTAGATGCAAGTCTGATCATAGACACATATTATCATAGAGTATGCTGAATTGAAAGGGATCCACAAGGGTCAGCAAAGTCTGACTTCTAACCCTGCACAGGACACCCCAAGAATCACACCAAGTGCCTTATAGTGTCATCCAGATGCTTCCAGAACTCTGTCAGGCTTAGGGCTGTGGCCATTTCCCTGGAGAGCCTGTTCAGTGCCCAGTCACCCTCTGAGTAAAACAGCTTTTCCTGATTTCTACTTAACCTCCCCTGACACAGCTTCTTGTCATTCCCCTGGGTCCTGTCACTGATGACCAGAGAGAAGACATCAGTGCCTGTCACTTCCCCTCATGAGAAAGCTGGAGAGCACTTTGAGGTCTCCCCTCACTTAATATTTCCCTTTGGCCCCCTCTGCTCAGCTGCCTGCTCCAAGGCCTTTGACGAGCACAGTTATTTTCACTGATCTGGCACAGGAATAGGTGAAATGGAGGGCACTTGAGGGGAGACTTGCTGCTTCTCATCTTTGAAAGGATGCCAAAACTCTGCCCTTGTGGGCTTCATGTCTGATTGTGTAAGGTTTGCAAAGGGATGGAGAGGGGATTCTTATCTCTGTTGTACCACTGTGGGTGCTGAGAATGTGTGTGCACATTTGACAAGGGCTTCTTTGTGCCTTGACATGCCCAAATACTGTCAGAAATCAGGTCTCAAGTGGCTTGTCTGAGGTGGTAGAGGAAGCAGGTCTTGGTGCTCTGAATCTTAGCCATGCCTTGTGTCTTCATAACATTAAGATCAATCTAAATCCTTCCCCCTTTTCACTGTATTTTCCATGAGTGCTACTCCTACAACCATTATAACTTCTACCTGGTCTTTTCTGAAGTGACTGATTACTTTTTTCCTCTCTGGTTTTGTTTTTATAGAATTCTCTTCAAAGTGCAGAAACAGCAGGCAAAGGTATAGTGTTATTTTTAAAGTATGTTAATTCAAGATGTATCATCAGAAAATACATGTTTTGCTATTTGTTTTATTAATCTGTTTGACTGGACATATTGCAGATGTTTACATGTTAAGGTGTATTGCAATGTAATTATGATAAGTTACAATTGAAGTGATCTAAAAATGTAAATAAAATAGCACTTCCAGAAAATAATTTGGAGACTCAAATATGGAGAATGAATAGTAGAGTGAAAAAACTCAGTACAGGTGGTGGTGGTCATGGTAGTTTTTAATCATAACTTTCAATGTGGAGAAAAGGGAAAATAATGAACTTAATGGAAGCCTGAAAATTTATTTTTCTGTAAGACTTTTCCACCTGACTCCAATAGCTTTTATTCCCCCCTCTGTGAGGTTTAGTTCTTTGTGATCTTTTGCTGTATAAATAGTGTCTCATCTAATGATAGACTGCCATAAGAGGAGCACGTTAATTAACAGTAATCGACAAAATTATAGACCTTGCCTTTTTGAATTCTCCCTGGCTCAGATGTGCCTGGCACTGTTGGCACCTCTCAGACCAAGGGATGATCAGGAGCCTGCTCTGTCATGGCTGGGATTCCAGGAGGGAACAGCCACACTGGGGCTTCTGCCACATCAGGTGCTGCTCCATCCCTGTGGCTGCCCAAATTCAGCTGGGGATGCTGCATGGACACCACCCCAGGGCCCTCCAGCTGAGCACTGGGGAGGCTGTGCAAGGGTTGTGTCTCTCTCCATTTTGTTTGAGGAAAAAAATGACCTCTGAGATGCTCCTTTCCTCTCTTTTCTCTGTTTGATTTTCTTGATTGCAGCATGCTCAGAGAGGCAGAATAGGTAAATCGACTGCCATGATTTCAGCAGTCTTTCAAACACACTGTTGCTTCAAATGCATGTTTCCAAATGCCAGGCTTGTTTCAGCATTATTTAACTTCATGAACAGTAGAGAAAGTAAACAACAAATCAGTTTGTAGGCTGCTGGAAAAATCTAGGGAGCTGGAGGGCCACGAGAGTGGGGAGAGAACATGCAGGTGCAGAAGAGAGGAGAAGGTAAATTCCATTTGTAAGACTCTTCTTTTTTGAATATATTCCTTTTTCCCATGCCTTTTTTAAATACTCTTAATGGCAGCTAATTGCTGTAATTAAAAACAGTAGTTACTAATAAACATCTACCTTAGAGACATCTTCCTCCACACACTGTTTAGAAAATTTAAAATACTCCTCTGATTACAGGTATTTCCAAATTTGAACTTCATTGAATCAGCAGCTCTCTCAAGGAAAATCTCATTTATTGAGTAACAGTGAAAGAATCCGTGTTTGCTCCCTACTTCTCTGTATCTATTGATTTATGCCAGGAAATCTTCAACTGTGAAGATTTCTCTGTTTGTTTTTGGCACACCCAAATTTTATAACAATTGCAGAATCCTTTTGGTAGGGTAATATAAGAAACTGCAATTAACTGATCACAAGTCAGAACCTGCCAGGCCATTAGTCATTCTGTGGAAAAGCCTGCATTCAGATTTGTCCGAGATAATCAAATTTCCAATTGTCCTTTTGCTTGCAGTGGTATATATTTCATGTATGTTTTGACATCCTACAAGCCTTACATCTGCACCTAATAAATAAACTAAATAGACAAAAAGTCAACAAAATTTTTAAAGTTAGGCTAATGAGCTAGCATGTCACAACTGGTGTTAAAATATGTCTGAAAAAAAACAAATGTGAGTGCAATGACCAAAACTGATGTGCAGGAACTTAGATCTGTACTCTCAGAAGTGGGGAAAGCCATTCCACATCTTCTCTTTTGGGCATCACAGATTTTCCTTAGTCCCTGTCTTCCCAGTGTTCACTTTCATGATAATTCCATGGGGCCTCCCATCCACTGGTCTAGGGACACAAACCTTGAGAGGAATCCAGATGATATCTTCAGCTGCTGAAGCTAGAAGTAAAATCCAAATAAGTGGTGAGTTGTAAGCTCCTGCCAAATTCACTTTTGTGTTCTCTTCCGCTCATTTGCCTCCCACCCTTTTTTTAAATTTTTTTTACTTCATTGTTCTTAGCTGTTTTGGATTGTAGGTGTGCAAAAATCTGCAATTTTGGGTCTGTGACTCGAAATTAAAGGAAAATCGTAGCCTTAGCTCAGTGCTGTTAAATCTTTCCAGATCTCTGGGAAGCTAAAATCCACGTGCTTTTCTTCCTCCAGCAGCACATTTGCAGATGAAGTCAGAATTGACAGCTGAGGAATTGACTGGATTTCCCATTTGTACTGTTCCTTTCTGTCTCTCATATTTATCCATGTTTGCCTTAAAGAAAACAGGATCAAATTTTAACAGCAAGAACAGCAATCAGTTACCCCAACTAATAATTTCTGTTTCCTTTCCCCTTTCTTCCCCAAGAGATGATTATTACCTTGACTATCATGAAAGAGTTTTGTTTTTCCCCATTATATTTTTTTGTTTTTCTCCATTATAGCTACAACAAAAGTGAAAAAGATAAAGGATAATATTAAAATTAAAGCCTTACTTTAAAAATTGTTTAGAAACAGCTTTGACCTTGCTCCTTAATAACAGATTTTCAGAGGTTTATTGTTAGTCATTCACTATGGACTAAGAAAGTCAAAGACTGTATTCAAAATACTTAGCCTTTATTTAGTGTTCAATAACTGCCTCTATTAACAGTGTTATCTCTGTAGAACAATTTATGTCACTGCTGTGAATAAAGCAATACTTATCCACATTATGCCTAAGATCACGTTCATTTTCCTCTCTATGAAGTCCTTAGAAGATTATATTCAAGTTTTAGTGCTCAAAATATTTTCTTTATTTCTTGTTAAATGGGAGGAACTATAGGCATTTCTAGACATCAATACCTTTCTGCAGCATCAAGCATTCACAGAAAAGAAAGATTACTCATGTTAATCGAGATTTAACATTGGAGTTTGCTGCAATCCAGGGTATGAAAAGGCTGCAGGCTGCTCTGTGTGTGGGTCTCAAAAGCTGATGAATGAATGTTTATTCCATGTACAGCCTCGCTGCTTCGGGCAGGGATTTCACCAGATCAGACATAATAAGCAGCTTTCAGAATTTGATCAGTAGTTCTCTGGGACCCATTCAGGAAGTCTGGGATGCACCAGGAACTGATGATATTGAATCAGCAATCTTTTCCAACTGAATTGCTGCAGTCATTATCTTTTAGAGCGAATGCAGAAATGTAATGCTTACAATACATGTCATATACTCGTCATTACATTTAAGACTGTAAAGCTTCTCTTACTGTACTTGGGATTTGATACTTACTTCTATTCCTGCTAATAAAAACATTCACAACAGAAAGGCTTTAAAAAAAAAGAAAAAGGGAGGAAAGGGGAAATTTTTTTTTGTTAGAGTTTCCTTTGGAGCTGAAAAATTATTTTTCTTCCATTCGCAGCATAAACCCATTACATTTTTGTTTTGGGAAAAATTCTTTTTGTGTCACAATATGGAAAAGTCTTGTGGGATTTTTATTGATTTAATTTCATTTTTCTACGTGTCTCCTGCATTGTTTCCAAACCAGACCAGAGCACAGTTCCTCACCTCCAAGTCGTTGTTTGGTTGTATCCTGATATACTGTCCCTGTAGCCAGAGGTCTTTTAATCAAGAACAATTTTTTAATAACTACAAGCCACCAGTTCTAAACAAAAAGTAGACAGAAGTTATCAAGGCATTATAAATCATAAAGGAGCAGAGAGATTTTTGATACCAGGACAGCACAAGATTTTTAAGTTGCTTTCAAGGGACAAGCCATAGGATTCTTCAACTAGTAGGAAGAAACAATCCAGTAGATATTTAGGGGATGGAAACTGGATCTGAGCAGTACATGCATGACAGCCGTTTCATATTTTGCCTCTTTCTTATTACAATAGTGGTGTAGTGAATGCTGCTTAGCATTTTACTTAAAGATCAAGTGGATTTTTTTCTGTAGTTTTGATTTGGGGGTTTTGTGTATGTGTGTGTGTCCTAAACTGTATTCAGCACCTTGCTCTTTCTTTTTTCTCTCTGAAAATAAGTTGGAAAGATAAAAATCAAGCTCTGTTTCTCAAAATTATTTTTAATCTGTCAAAAGGGTCATAAGCCTTCATTCTAAATTCTGTTCAACCAGATTTTTGTCATGTTTTACCTGGAGAAAACGTGTACAGGTCAGAGAAAGTGCTTAACATGTATTGAACTGACATCATCTGCTGGTGCAGTAACAGCAAAGTCCCTGCTCTGTTGGAAGATCTGTCTGTAAAATAATATGTGAATACTAATACTGGACTGAGGAAAAAAAAGTAAAGGGGTTTCTCTAAGGAATAAGCTACTATATTCCTTACTAAATCTTGAAGTGTCTTCATTAACACTTGCAAGATTGTGAGGATTGTTCTGTTTCTCACTACGGGTAGAATTTATTCCTTCAGCCTTACGGCACAAGGAGCAGGAATCTGTCAGATATAAGCATATCTGGCAGCTGTGGTTAAAGTTCACTTCCCTTTCTCTCATCTCATTTCTGCAAGTCAGATTTCTCCTCACCTTCAGTGAGAAGGTGATGGCAGATAATTTCACACCAGAAATAAATCACGAGGTTTGAGTTGCGAGATTATTAATCTTGGTCACAGTTCAATTTGCAATGTGGTCCATTCATTCTCTCTTACATGCTGGGTATGCCTGGGACACTTTTCTAGAAAATAGGTTTTGATGTAGCTGAAACTACGAATCTGCTGTAGGAAGTCCATGGCCTGTGCTTTGTAAATCAGTGAAGCACCAGTCCTTTCTCACCTGAGATTTATTAAAAAGCATAAAAAGCAGTAAAAGCTCTCTGGCTTCGTGAATGGGTGATCTAATTTCAGCCAACCATATCCTATTCAGCAGCTCATTAAAGTACAGCAAGAAAATGCTGACCAAGTTTTGTGAGTAATGGATGTTTACCGACTACCCAAGATGTTTTCCTCTAATTCAGTTAATTGCTACTGGTCCTAATGACTGAAGAATGGGGGTTGGAAATGGGTTGATTCTGGCACAGAAACCATACGCTGTTTTATAGCTGAGAGCTAGCAAGAATAAGAAAATTAATGTTGGAAAAATTCTGGACCTGCAGACCAGATCATACTTGGACATTTGCTTAAACCCGAGGAACTCTGTTCCTGAAAGCATCTTCATTCTGTATGTGCTAGTAATTAGATAATAATGGTGAAGGTCATTTGTCTCCCTTAGCTGGCCATTGAACCAATTGCCACCCAATTGTTCTGCCTTCACCCCTCACCATTGTAGCAAGCTGAGGGGTTTTGTTTGGTTTTGTCTGCTTGTCTGGTTTTTGCATATCTGATGTCAGTTTTGTGAATCAGGCAAACCATGAAAATCATTTTTCTGCAAACATGGTCAATGGACAGGGCAGTTTGGATTAGTGACAGGCATCTTGCATCTTTTTCACTTCCTTGTCTGGCACATGTAAATTTTCTGTTATGGAAAATACTCCATTGTGTATTTTCTCCTGACTTTATTATCTTTGCTCATGGAGTATTCTCTTCTATCTGTGGCTTAGCTGAGATAGAATAGATTTCTTCTTGTTCTGGAGAAAAAATCTGAAACGTTGCTTTACCTCCTATAAGATAGATTGTGTTAAAACTGTACATTTTCACAGATTCTTTTTACCCTCTTTTGGAGAAAATGCTGAGAAGGTTCTATTCAGAAATCACTGACTTCAATAGGCCAATTTTCATAAATAAGGGGTTTGCTATTACATTTACCTGTCAACCACTTTGAACTGATGGAAAACAAGGAATCTCCCAAGGAGCCCTTAAGTTGGCCCTTAATAAAAATAGTGTGGTACTTTTCAGATAAAGTATTGGTTCAAATAAAAGTCAGCTATGTCCTCTTCTGGACCTCTTAAGGTTACTTGTGCATCACTATGGGTAAATTCTTGGAATGTCAAATAATTCAATGCAAATTAAACACTTAATTTGCAGTTACTAAATCATTACATATCCAGGAGGAGTGGGAGTAAGAGTTAAATGGTGTTCTAGGGGAAAAAAAATCACTAGAGTCAAAGATTTTTGCAACACTATTGTGGTGAAGGATGAGGAATGGTGAAAATAATGAAGAAGATAAATAAAAAAGGCAATTAAAACCAAGTGGTAGACAGAGAGAGTAAAAGGACCAAGTTTTTTAACCTGTTGATCTCTAAAATAAATCAGTTTTTGTATGTGGAAGATGATTACAAGATTACAAGGTGTAGTACTCTAGTCAGTCCTTCATAGATGCAATAATTTCCTGCCAGCGTTTTCATAAGCAAACTTCAGTATACATCAAATTATTTCAATTTTATTTGTATTTCTATTGTTACATAATTAAGAATTGTCTATTATAAAATGGAGATAAACAATTTCTTTGTACTGTTTGCAATGCATTTTGCGACTCAATTGTTCTGAGTAGTTGCTGGTTTAAAGTCAAAAGGTAACAAAGAAGGAGAATAAAATTCCCGACTGAGGAGGGCGTTTTTTGGAAACATTTCTGTCAGGATACTGAGATAGCTAAGTCCAGGGAATGGTGGTATCTGTATCTGATGTTGGGCAGGACTGCTGCACCTATCCCCAGTGTAAAAAGCTTGTAGGAGCCTCAGACTTCCTAATCCTGGGTTGTTTCTTCTTTTTCTTTTCTTTTTTTCTTTCAATATACACTGTGAGATGATAGATGGCTGCTGACTTCAGTGGCCAGACAAGCCCAGGGAAAGTGTCAAGAAGTGTACCAAGTAGTGAGAGTGTGTTCTGGATCATGAAGAAAAATCTGACTTAGAAAGGTAAAAAAAGGAGAATTTGGGGTTCTCCCCTAGGAAGACAAAGCAGCCTGATCTTGAAATAACACAATATACTCTGACACTTTCTCTCTCAGCCTAGCTCTTGCTTGAGAAATGAGTGCTCTTTCCATCTCTCTTCACTTGATGGAGGCTGCCAGGACTGGGGATTTGAATTTACACTGGCAATCAGGCAACCCCAAGCTGCTCCAAAAACAGAGAGGGAAGATGGATAAAAGCCAGTAATTGCAGGGGGGAAAAAAAAATGTACTGCAGAGCTGAAGCCAGAGGGAATGACATTAATAAAGATGTGGAATAAGTTAGGGCCCAGCCTGCATTCCATATTTATTTATATAGATATGTATTTCAGTGTCCATTTTTGTGTGATATTATCTCCAACCCGTGACCACATGAATGCTGACTTTTTCTGACTGTGGCTACTGTTTTATATGTTTTATTAATTGTTTGCCTACAGTTGCAACAGCTTCATAGTCTTAAAATTTAACCAATACCTTTTCTCCCTTCTACTGCTGCCTTGACAGCTCCCTTGAAGTAAGTAGCTACTTAGCTGCTGAAATGACAAAATACCTACTTAATAAAAATCCTTCCAGCACAAAAATTCAAAGACTGAAATGGCATATCTGAGGTACCCAGTAGCTTGCTGTAGTTGAAAATGCTTACTTTGAGAATGCCTTAATTTGAAAGCACTGTAATGGAAGTCTTTTAATGATACACCAGAAATGAGCTAAGGCTGGTTTCAGAAGCACAGATGGCTAATTGGCTTCAGTTGTAGGTTATGTCATTTTAATTAAATTTTATTAGGAAGCATTTTAAAGCCATAACTGATGGTTTAGGATAAATATAGCTCTTCATAAATGACCTATTGCTAACCTTTATTTATTCCTCTATCTCCTCTCAGAGTTAATAGAGGCTGCTGTGACTGAGCTCTCCATAGCCCTCTCTCGTCTCATCCATGTCTACAGCAGCAGCTTTGATGCAAATTTTCAGCTTGCCAGCACACCTAAGAGCCCTTTATGTGGGGACATCAGCCGAAACTCCCAGCTCAGCTTCACTGTTTGTGCTGCCCACAACATCCCAGAAGCCTGGGTGACCAGGTAGGAGGAGCTCCAGCAGGGGTTCATGAGAAGATGTGCTGTCTCTTTGACAACAGTCCTTTTTCACAGATATCAGCTCATCTCTCCTGCTTTGGTGGTGGTACTAACCTGATTTTAGAGCTTTTGCTGGAACCCAGTCTCACTGAGGCTTTCTCAGCAATTCTTGCTCTTGGTTTGTCCCAACTGTGTCATGAGCACCTGAACTGCTGATGCCCTTCATAGATGTGATTAAAGTTTAGAGATCCAAGTATAGCTACTATCAGCATAACACAGGAAAATAAAATGAGACAACTTTAATAGAAAAAAAGAGACAACTTAATAAAAAACTCATAGAAATATTCCCTTCTGCATTGCTCAAATTTGGTAAAACAAGTTGTCTCATCAAGTAGCTGCTTTTCCTAGTCTGAGCAAACCTGGTGTACTTCTCTTACCACTCTGGAGTGATCAAAGGGGCATAGATGAACACAGTCTGGTAGCACTGTTTATATGAGTCAAAAAATTGTTCTCAAAGTTTTTGCTAATTTTCCCATTGCTCTCTCTTTACCTTCAGTCCCAAATGACTATGGGATCATTTGCATTAGACTGAGCAAGAGACTGTGCTATACAGCATTGCCTTTAATTAGCTATTTAATAAAAATCTGAGAGGCTTTTCATTAGCTAAGTTAATAAATACAGAACTGTAATCACTATCCTGATTTCAGATGGTTATACCATTCCCACTGCATTTTATGTTTTACCAGAAAAATGTGATATCACACATAGCCTAAAGGCCACTGATGATTTTAATGCTGTGTTCAAACATATAAAAATGAGAATCTTTCTTCCCCCTAATCTCCCCTTCCAGTCTTTCCAACATTCATAAACAGCATGGAGTTTTTGACACAGACTGCTGCTCTAACACTTGGTTTCCTCAAGTTCTTTCATTGACATTGTTCACATGCATGTTCCCATTCTTATTTTTCTGCTCTGCATGAATTTGTGCTGGCAGTGTCATGGATCTCATGTTCCCTTTCCAAAGGTCATGTTATGATCTTGCAGCTGTTTTAACATGTATTTCAACATGTCTACATTCCTGCATATGTATAATGTATAAAATGTATTGTGTAAGTATACACATTATAATATATATTATGTATCAGTAATTTTGTTTAAACAGCAGAATTTTATAATTTGATTGTATTAAAACCTTTTATTTCCTGAACAATCCTCCAACTCTTTGTAAAGTTTAGACTCTAGGGGAAGTATTTCCTAGTCCTACAAGGTAATTTTTCCTTCTCTGAACTGACATCTCAAAATTATCTGCAGACTAGAGATAATTTTCTTTCAATCTGAAAAAGAAAAAAAAAAAAAAGAAGGAGAGAAAAAATTAAAAAACAAATCTGATACGATAATTATAAAATATATTATAATGTTCTGGAAGAGATAAATCACCATTCTTATAAATATGCCAAAGTCAGGCACCTTCAATCTGTGACTGCCTCAGATTTCCTGTTCACATTTGACTGTTTCCCATGTTCATCATTCTTGTCCAGAGTGAGGTCTAAAGCTGAGCCTGGCAGGAAGATCTGGGTGTTGCAAGACTAATTAGGAACATTAGTTATTTATAATCTGACTAATATTTTAAAAGATTTCAGTAAGAGGAATGTGAAACAAGAGATATTCCCAGACCTAAATTTCACTCTGAAGTTGCTCAGTTCACTTTCTGAAGGCCAACACAGAAAAATGTTGTAAAAAATGTATATATTCCCTTGAGTACTAATCTGTTGTTTTACAGATTGGGAAAAGAAGGTATAAATAGAATCATAGAATACTCTGGATTGAAAAAAACCTTAAAGATCATCTCATTCCAAGCCCCTTCCCAGCAGGGACACCTCCCACTATCCCAGGTTGCTCAGAGCCCCATCCAGCCTGGCCTTGGGCACTGCCACAGCCTCTCTGGGCACCCTGTGCCAGGGCCTCCCCACCCTCACAGGGAAGATTTTCTTCCTAATATCCAATTCAAATCTAACTAATTTCATTTTAAAGCCTTCCCTTGTCCTACCAGTACATTCCCTTGGAAAATATCCCTCCCCAGCCCCCTTTAGCTGCTGGAAGGAGCTCCAATGTCTCCCTGCAGCCTTTTCTTCTCCAGGCTGAACAGCAGAGGTGCCCCAGCCCCCTGAGCATCTTTGTGTCCCCCCGGGACCTGCTCTGACAGTTCCATGTCTTCCATGTGTTGGGGCCCCAGAGCTGGGTGCCATCCTCCAGGTGGGAGATTTCTTGTTGACTCTATGATGAGCAAATACCAACACTTCAGTTATGTCCAAATCTTCATTCACTGAAATAATGAAAAAAAAAAAAAATTAATGTCAAAAGCATGGAATAGAACCCAGGTGTCTTTAAGACTTCTCTTTAATTCTGAACTTTAGGTAGAAAAACCCAAAAAAACTTAAAAACTCCTCCATGCACACATGAATATTATATGAACTATTATAATTACTTTTCTCATGTAAAGATGGATTTTAATAAGTTCCTGAGTGGTTAACTCCAAATATACTGTGCTGGACAAAGTATATGACAATTCTTTTTTTTTTTTTTCCTCCTTTGTAGCTACAAAGTTTTCTCTTTTTCCTGTTTACTAACTTATGCTGGGAAGACAATATGTCAAGTGAAGATTTGCAAAAATACTCCAGTTAGAAGATCCTTCTTTTTCCTGGCTGACTGGAATGAGAAGTAAGTTCTGGTCTGTGTTTGATATATGTTTGTCTGACAGATATTACATATCCAATATTCATTAGAAAAAACAACAACCCCCCCCCAAAAACAAAACAAACAAAAAACCAAAAAAAAACCCAAAAAAATGCACACATCTTTTTTTATTAATATTCATCTTCTGAGCCAATTAAACTGTGCAGAATTCACATAAATTTAGAAAGATTGGAATGAGAAAGAAATGGGAGAGCCAGAGGAAGGGAAATAGGGCTAAGGTAAGCCTGGTCTGACAATAAATTAATCTAAGCTGGTTCTGTGAAGAGCTTTTGTTCACTGGAGGAATCCAGGAGTACTGGAACTGAAAGCAGATGCCACCAAAGGCTCTATTTCTGTTCTTCTGAGGAATTCTACCTTTTGGATCTGCCTTTAGTACATCTGCAATTCAGCTTGAGATTATAACATTTCTGTATGGTTCTTTTCTACTGTAATAATTCTTCAAGGTTGTTTTGTTTTGTTTTGTTTTGTTTTTACCGACACAAGGTTGTTAAGGTTGTTAATTGGGGTTTTATTTGTTTTTTTCACTTGTTTATTGTCGCCCTGATTTTTCAGGTTTTCCTGATGCACTTTCTAACTTGCTGTTTTCACTGTAGCTAGCTTCTTTCTCACGCTCAAGAGTGTCCTTATCAGAAGTCTGTTTGATAAGACGAGGTTGTTGTTCACACTTTCTCTTGTGTGGAAAACAACTGATGGACAGTTGTCTTGACCAATGGGATAGGAGAGGTGTCAGCCTTCTTCTC
>JAWWMU010000054.1:58735049-58777686 GCA_035048155.1 Cinnycerthia olivascens
TAAAGGAATGAAAAAATCACACATTTAAAGTCCTGCTTACCTTATCTGTAAGCTAAAATTATACACCTTAATCATTATTCTAGTAGTTTCTTCCCTCTTCCTGTCTAATTGTTTTTAAAATACCTAAACTGCCTCACGAAACTTCCCTGTCTATTATTTTAAACATTTCTTCCATATTTTCTCTCCTGGCCCAGTTGTATCCATCAATGACATGATATCCTTTACTGTTCAAAGGCTTTTTTGTTTTCAGTTGGTATCCTCATTCCAGTAGGCTCCCTAGTTCAGCTTTCCTTGTTTCTGCCAGAATTAATAACATGCATTTCATGGACCAAAGCTTTTCTTTTTTGAAAATGCAGCAGAACTTAAAATGTGAAGGGAAATGCAGAAATAAGTAGCATGATATAAGCCTCTCTCTTTAAAGAAGGCCTGTGAAAGGCTACATTGTTCTCTTCAGAGATGATCATGTGCCAGAAAATGTAGAGAACTGAGCAGTTTCACTTACCTGACAAAGTATATTCCAGCATAGGGATATTTGAGATAGCACAATGCAATTAGAATAGTAAAGCTGTTAATAATGAAATGCACATCTATTTCTCATTTACAGTCAGCTCACCACTGGGAGATACTAAAATCTCAAGAGAATTTCACAGATCCACAGGACAGCTCAGCAGTGCTTAGTTTTCTGTTTGAATCTGATTTAGCTGAAAGGTAGAGCTACACAAATAGCCCCCAACTGGCTATCTGTATGAAAATAATCAAAGACTGAAAGTTGTCCTTATTTCTAAATCAAATTGTAGCCTATGCTCATCCAGCTCGAAATTCAGCTTTTACAAAAACATCTCAAAGTCTCAAGGGAGATCTAATAATCTATTTAGAAGTTAAAAAACAGGTGCCTGTCAATCACTGGCATCGTGCAGAGGGGGAAGCACAAAACTGCAGAAAAGGTGTTGAGTTGAAATAGGTGAGTGTTTAATGAGAGGAAAGCAGTTTCATAACTTACGGAGAATCCAAATTGTGAGATGAGCTGTGAAGGGGACATTTGAAGTCCTGCATAGTGTGATCTGTAACCGATGACTAAATTTAACAACTATAATTTACATATTGTTTATTTTTTGGTAGAACCCGTGGTGTTTCTGATGTGTGTAAACCTGGAATAAATATGTAAGAAGCCATGATCTTTCTTGTGGAGTACTCATTGCCTTAAGAGAGAACAATTAAATTGACCAAAAGAAGAAACCTGGAAGTTATTACAATGCAGCCAAGAAAATAAATGGGGGACACCTGAGTTCTAGTCACAGAGACTAGAACCCCAACACAGTGGTTCTATTCAATGAAGTATTTTTTGACCAATAAGTTGTTTGTTGAGGGAAACAAAAACCAACAAAACTACTGTGAGTGAAAACCTAAACCTGGATGACATTTTTAAATTATCCATTAAAAGAGTCTTACAGTCATTTTTAAAAGATTGCATTTTAAACTGGTACTTTTAAACAAAATTCTCAGATCTTTTGGTGACAACCATAAAGCAGCTAGGGAGAGAAGTCCTCTCTAAAGCCACAGTCAGAGACCACATGTCAGGAATTCTGTCAGATCAAATCCTTCAAAAAATTGATCTGATGTAGACAGGCTGTGCTACCGATGAGCTCCTCTTTCTGAGGAGAGTCCCTTTGAAGACTGGAATATTGAATTTGTTGTGATAGAGTTGTCTCACTTCTCCACTTTCAGAGTTTTCAGCATGTCTAAATAAATAATTGCATATTCATTGCAGCAAGCCCTGGAATCAGCTCTCCTCTAATATCCAAACTATAAAGCTCTTTTTCCTAGGCCTGAAGTAATTTCTCTTGCATTGAGTTAAGAGTAAAAAAATCAATTAATTTTGTCCTCTAATCAAGTCTAATTTATGGATTACTAAAATCAGATTTGATGCAACTCAAACATTTGCAAGATTATTCACTGGAAGAAAAACCCCTTCCAGCCCTAATTAAATACCAGACTATAAGATGGCATAGTTTCCAGGCATGTGTAGGGCTTTTTTTTACTCAGATCTGCTTCTAAGCCACACCCTTTTATTGGCTTCTAGCAAATAAACTGGTGCATGCAAGTGTGAATGGCATAAGCACCATGTAATACTAGTGGAGATCATAAGAGCTTGCTGTAACTCCAGTGTTTCTGAGGATGTTAAATGTTTGCTCAAATACAAATGTAAGGGGGAAAGCAAATAGAATTAAATATTATGCCTGTGTACAATATTTAAATACAAATTCAATATTGTACTTGTACCTGTGGCCCTGAACAACACTGAAATTCAAAAAAAGCAACAGCTATTACATCTAAGGATTAGCAAATTGTCAAGTAGTTAAAAAAATATGCTAATTGCCCATTCTGTTCAAAAGACTGAACTAGGCATCAAGCTGACCTCAAGATTTACAAGCTGAAGGTAACAGTTTAGTCACCAAGACCAACAAATTACCAAAATCTCATTCAAAAAGAATGACAAGAGCCATGTTTCCTGAAGCAAAGTACCCTGCAGATATTTCACCACATTGCCTGTCACTGCCCTAATCACATCTCCTGGCACTGCTTCTGGTAACTCAGACATAGCCCTGGTTTTGACTTAGATCAAATCAATTCTAAATAATTCAAATTCTAGCTGTTGAATTTTCTGGAAAGTTTGGGATTAAAATAATTTTCTCATTCTTTGTCTAACTGAAAAAAAAATATTGGAGTTTCTCTTCTCATAGCATTGCATGTGTTCAGATCTTGGCTGCTGGTAAGGACAAGCTGTAACTAAGTAATAACAATTTTTCTGCTTGGCCTTGTGCCTCTGTAGAGCATATTTCACTGTTCAGTAGCCTGTTGAACTAAGCAAGAAGGGGAAGGGAAAGACTTATTTCCATATTATCTGCACATGCTTGGCACACAGCCCTTTGGAGCAGTTGCATAATTAGAAAATAAGATGATATGGAAGGGATTTTTTTTTTAATATATAGTCCTCCTTCAAATATGTTTTTGTTCTAAATAGCTATGTGAATATTAAAGTAACAATTTCTCATTCTTAATAGGTTGCCTAGAAAAAATAAGTTAAAAAAAAGCCTTGCAAAAGATCTAATTTGGGCTTAGGATGATAATTTATTTATAATGTATTTCTCTTCTCCCCATCGAGGCCCTCTCGGCATTATGCAAAGAATTGTAAACCATATTAGAAACATCATTAAATATGTGCCATAACAGACAAACAAAATAGTAAAACCAGACCTGAGTCACATTGTTAAAGGGTGTTGGAAAGTGCTACAAGTTACAGCTGGTTACAGCCTTGAAAACCATTTTTTTCAAGCCCAGCTTTCCACCTTTATTTTTTTTTTAATCAAAGTTTCCCCATTTTTATTAGATAGCCTCTAGTTAATTCGCTGATCCAAGTGTACATACTGTTCTGCTTCAGCTGGTTTTATTGAACTTAGGAGATCAAGATTCAAGCAGCAGGTGCCATTATACAGCTGAGCACTTAGCTTTACAATTTCTTCTCTTTTTATCTTGATAGCAACAAGCAGTCATTGCTGCAAATACAGTACTGCCTCCTCTGGCTCACTTCGGATTTCTATTTCTGTATCATTGGCAAAAACTGCTGGGTGGGAAGGTGGGAAGAGAGCAGTCTGGTGTTGTGCTGAGCTCTTGAAGCAGTGACACTGTTGGCCTGTGACATCTGCCATGCATGAAGGGTCTGATTGCAAAGGGCTTTCCTCAGGGTGGATAACCCTTGTCCTTCAGTCATCATTTTTTTTGTGTGCCTAGACTGCCAAATCAGACATCTCCCCCAAGAGCCCAACAGCCCTATCAGTTCAGAGGGGAGGCATTCCCTGCCTTTTGTGGGGCAGCTCTGGCCCTCAGGGAGCTGGATCAAAGCCCACCAGCCCTTCTCAACAGTGCCCAGTTGACCGTGGAGCTGTCCAAAGACATTTCTGCCCTTGGGCATTTCTGCCCCTTCTTGCACCCCTGGTAACTGAGAGGTCTCCACAAACGTTTCCAGTTTGCTCAAGGAGAAGGCAAAAAATATTCTTGGGATGGCAATGGACAAGGTGGGAGTGCTGATACACAAGGGAGGGTGACAGCACGTAGCAGACGTGCACAGAAGAGCACATCTGTTCCTTTCCTTGTTAAAGCAGCAAATCAGCCAAATCTGAACCAACCTGGGCAACTTCTGTGTAAGTGGAATTCTCTGTGTATAGAATCTTAGAATCATTAAGGTTGGAAAAGGCCTCTGAGATCGAGTCCAAACTTGATCAATGAATGGCACAATTGCAAAACATGAAAAGGTAGAAATTATTTTTACGTTTTCAAAAGAAGTCCTTAAAAGATTATCTTTTGGCTTTCAAATATTAAGAGAGACACTGTACACTTTCTGTTCTTTTCTCTTAGAGGAGAGAAAATGTTCTAAGAGTCAATTTTGATCAATCAAGTTACATCAAAATTTCATTCTCTTTCAAAGAAAAATCTTTTTACCATCTACATTATCCAGCCTTCTTTTTCTGCATTATCACTGCTGCCACACTGTGTTTTCCTCTTTTATCATTTTTATGATGAGACCTCCATCACAAAATCTATACCAGGCTACAGCCACCCTGGTTTCAGCCAGAGTTAGTTGAGAATGCAGCTTATGCTAATTCTCAAACATTTTCTCATCCAAAATATTTGTTTCACTGACCTGGAGCCTTTTTGAGGAAGGTGTTCACTTTTTTACCAAATTTCACATAATAAAACCCTAAAAAAACCCAGCCTATGTTTTCAACTTCAAAATTGCTTTTGTTTAAAAAGTATTTTTTGATTGTGTTATGACAGAAAAAAGAGCTGATTTAGGAATAAATTACCTGAAATGAACCTTTTCTGTATGGGAAATTTCAAGCTTTTGTGTTGCTGCTCAGAACAAATGAAGTTTTCAAGTGACTATTAAAAGTTCACATGGCTCAGAAATTTCCTATTTCAGGTAAGCAAGAGCAGCAAGAGATCTGTAATTGGCTTCATGTTTTGGGAAATTACAATATGTGGTAGTTTAAATTCAAGAAGGTATTTGAAGATCAGGTTTTTGGGGATTATTTTCCCCCTGTGCAGCACTGTAACAGTCAATCCAATTAAGTCATCTGTGGTGTGTTTCTTGTTACAATAGAGCAAATTAATTGATTTTTTTTTTTTTCCTGTTGCATTTTGAGAGAAAATCAGTTTTTCTAACATCTCATATCTGTGAGAGCTCAGGAGAGTTGTTGTGGTCTGGTAGCTCTTAATGACACCTATTTGTTTTGCTCTAGTTTTCCAGATCAAGATATTCGCAGGGCAGCAGTCCAACAAATAGAAAATGTGTCAAATGATGAATTGTTAGAATACCTCCCACAGCTGGTTCAGGTAAGGAGGAAATTGATAGCCAAGGAAGTCTTCAGTCCAGATCAATAACTTCATTAAATACTTTTGATGCTTTCAGGTTGGTTAAGATATTGTAAGAGGAACAGATAAGTCTTGTCAACTGATGCAATGAGTGGATTAAAAACTGGGCTGAGGGACAGTGTTTCCAGCTTAGGAGAATGGCATTGTTTCAGCATTCTGATTGAGCTGTCATATACAGCACATGAAGGTATTTTCAAGTAACAAAGAAAAGTAAAAAGTGTATCTGAAGAAGAGAAATTGTGCTCAGGTGACAGGGCTTCACTGCGGTCAAGGAAGGAAATGCTGTTGCCACAAATCACTGGAGTTTTAACACCAAATTTACTGAGAAAACCTTTGTCAACACAAAGTGGATATTTGGGTTGGAATTGTCTCTTTAGAGATGTACATTACATTTCACTGGAAATTTATGTTCTGCAATTTATCACATCACTGCTTCCAAAGCACTTGGTGATTGAATAGGTCCTATGTTGGGGCTGAGCAGGAACTTTTGAAAGCTTTATACCTTCACTTGGTAACACTGTGCATATGGATGACCCACTATCCACACTGCAGAGTTTCTCTTTGTTTCTGTTTGTGATATCTGCTTATCTAGCTAGATATCTCTATATGCATTTATGAATATATTCATGTAATCCACTACTGTGAGGCAGCAGAACCTTCACAGCTTTACAGCATTCACAAACTGCTGTGGCCTTTCACCTTCCACAGCTTCTGTTCGAAAATAAGTTTATTTTGCAAACCAGATAATCAGATATAAAATTAAATATAGCAGTGATGGTTTTAAGTGAGGGAAGACAAGCTGCATATTTATATGTATGTTAACTCAGAATCAGGGTGGTGTCTGTCTGTCTTATAGATGGTCATAGATCCTTGTGAGCTGAAGTTTCTCTGTTCATTGCATTACCAGAGCAAACCTCTTGTGTCTGATGGCTTAGTTCAAACTGGGTATTTTCTGTTTGCTTTTGTTGTAAAGGAAAGACACTAAAGCCAGCATAAAATTGATTTTTGTAAGTTTTTTCTATTAAGGTGCTCAAGTTTGAGTGGAGTCTTGAAAGCCCTCTGGTGAAGCTCCTGCTGCATCGTTCTCTTCAGAGCATCCAAGTAGCCCATCAGCTTTACTGGTAAGACCATTTGCCATTTCTACAACAGCCATTTTCTGTCACAGTGAAATTTATCCATGATTCCATTGGTGAAAAGCCTTCTTTTGGTTTAAAATCCACAGAACTAAGAACTAAGAACCAAGAACTCCTTCCCTTTCAGTACTGGATATGGGTAACTTGTATAAAAGACCCACTTAGTTCTGCCTTCATCCTGCCCCTGGGCAGGAGGAAGAGAGGGGAGTTCTATTCCCTTAAGTAAGATACCACTTGATTTTTCAGCATTTGTTTTTTGTTTGAGCGAAAAATAGCCTTCCCCAAAATTTACAAGCATTAGTTCACTTTCAAAGGAGGCTAGCTGCTTTTGTGATTTCCCTGACCTCTACTGAAGTTATCAGAATTCCCATGTGTGTCAAAATGTACATCTTACCCATTTTTGTATCAGTCTGACTTGTGATGGTAGAGTTTCCAACAATTCCTTTTCATGATTATGGAGATGTACCAGGCCTGGCAGAAATTGCCACTCACCATCTACCTCCAACATAAGGGGTCCTCTAATTGTATTATTGAATTATTCTGTTTGCTGTACTGTTACCTCAAGGTTCTCTGAGAAAGAATGTGGCTTTCTGATATCCCAGCATCTGCCCTGTGATCTGAAAATCAAACTCTGGTGTATTTTTTTTTTTTTTCATCTTTAGTAATGATAGATAAACTGAGCTTTCATTTACAGTTCAGCTGGTTCAGATCCCTTAAACCAAAGCTTTCCTCCCTGCAACAGAAAGAAAACAATTTGAAATGTAGTCATTTGGTCCATGAAGTGTGGGGCTGGGAAGAGCATAAATAATACTTTCATACCTGCATGGTCTCTGGAAGTATTAGTGGGGATAAAACAGAATTATTAATGTGTTTGTTTTACTGAAATGAGTAGGATAATGTGCTTAATGAGCATATCCTTCTAATAAGGAGGAACCACATTTAGCGAGACATTTTTCGACAGTGCCTGAAACACGCCTGAGACAATTTCTACTAATATTAAACTTAGTCATACTGTATATAAAATATCCAGTCTGGAGTTTTAAATATGTCCTAAGAGCTGGTAGTTTTCCTGTAAAATTAGAAATTCTGTCTAGGGTTCAATGGGCAGGGGAACATCATTAATTTGCCTATGTTTTCTTTAACTCCCCTCCTCAGAAAAAAAATTACTATCTGCAATCTTCTTCCTCTTTACTTTCCAGTGCAAATCCCTATTTTCCCCCAAATTTTGCTCAAACTGTCTAATATTATAATCTTGAGTAATACAGAGCAGTTATTCTTTCCTGATATATATGGTTATCTGGCACAGTGCAATGTAAAGTGGCAAAATAAATTTATTTTATATACAGTTTAATGTATAGGGCAACTACATCTATATCAAGTAGATAATTTCTCAAGGCTCACTGTATTCTCTGCCTTTCAGCTGGTAGTAGCCCTCTCCATGCTGGGTACCTCTTTTATTTAAATCTTTGGTCCATATGTTTCAAGCTAAACTGAGAACATAAATGTGACAAATATCCCTTAAAATTTGGTGCTTGTATTTGTCATCTACACTTAGGGATTTTTTGGCTACTCTGGTCCACCATGTTCTTTAGTAATAAACTCTTTTCTACCTAACATTCAAATTTATGTAATTATTCATCTTCTTGCTCCCATATTTAAAAAAGCAGTTTTCCAAGCCATAAACTCTACTTACAAAGTTTACCAGTAATTTGGTGGTTTTATTAATAAAGTCTTAAGTAATTCATAAAATATTTCCTTCACAAATTGAATTTCAGTCGTTATAAAAGTAAGGGAAAGCAGAGGTTTTCTTCCACTAATTTCTAAAGAGACTTTTAAAATAAGTTCAGTGATTTAATAATGTGGGGAACATGTGTCCATGTACACTCAGATAACTTATTCTAAGAAAAGCAATTGTTACATTTTATTTTCAAGTGTCATGTTCTGTTTCATTACCATATTAGCTATCAAAAAGCAAAGACTGATAAAACAAAACTTTAGTAACAAGTTTTTTGTTTATTTTTAATTGTAATGAATGACATTACAATAAAAATACTGTTAAATAATCTGACAATGAACACACTGTACCTGCCCAAAATAAACTTGAAAAAGAAGACTAATGCAATATAGAAAACTGGAGAAGTGGTTTCAGAGCCACTGGGGAAAATTCAGCTGATTTGAACTTCCATATTTTACAATAATGTGAATTTAGAAATTACTAGAAAAGGTGGTGACTGTCAACACTCGAACTTATTTTAATGACAAATACTATTTATAATAAGATGTTACTTATTTCAAATTGACTCAATTTCTGTGCAGGTCAGAGAAAAGCAACCACTCAGCAATGGTGTACTGTCTCATCACTTTTTTAATACTAATGTTGGATAGCCAGTTGTTCATTTCTTTTCATCAAGCAGTGATAAGTTTGTCTGAAGATTTTATTTAAAAATTATGGGGCAGTAACTGGCAAAGGTGGACAGAACAGAGAGAATATTCATTCTTCAACATATCTTCAGCTGTGGTCAGTCAGGATAACATCAATCTATTCTTTGCTTGTGTCTGTTGCAGATTTGTTCCATTAATTCTGTAATTAAAAATGAGAAGGATCTTACACCCTGTTTGAATGTTTGGGGTTTTCCTTATCATTTGTGTCTTTTACCTTCTCTAAATTCTTGAGGAATTCCAGCTATCTGTATCCTCCAGTGTTTTAGCTCCTCATTGGTACTTCTGAATGCCCTCCCCTTCCCAAGGAGACTAAAATTTACCCATGCATACTGTGCCAGCACAGGACTCGTGTTCAACTTAAATCCCCTTTTAGTCTGATTTCAGGACCTCCTAATGTCCATGAGGCATGGAGAATTATCCCACTACCTTCCAGACATTCTCTCTGATGCTAGTCCCACAAGAGCTCCTTGGAGGCAAGAAGGCTGGAGCAAGCTTCCCCATGCCCTGGAGCCATGGGGACAGGTTATTAAACCGGTTTCAGCAAAGCACAAAAAGTTGCTTGAGGGGAGAGAAACATGCTGAGCCCTTTTGGGCCCTTCTGATCATTGAAATCCACTGCTTGTCTCCTTGCTACTTGCTGCTTCACACACAGGTGGGTTTTTGGCAGCTTTTGGGCTGGAGTTTTAATCCCCCTGGCATCCTGCCAATCGGTTTCCTTCTTGCCTGAGTATTTTTGGCTTTTAGCTGCTGTCACAGGTGGCAGCTGCAGCGTGGAATGGGAACAGCTGGCTGGGGCAGCAGGTGGCCAGGAGAATGTTTTACAGATGGTTGCCTTCCCCAGGATGATTGAATAATGGGGGGAATACGGTGTCCTCCAGGATCTGTGGCAGCTGCTGGAAGGTGCTGCTGAGGAACAGGTTCCATTGTCATGGAAGAGTGGGAGTGTTTGTAAATTCTGCTGGAGCATGAGAATCTGATTGCTTAGCTCAAGGAAAGAAAAAGTCAGGTGAAAACCTTGCTGAAGACATAATGTCCTTTTGCCCTCTAAGTCACTGAAACTTTGGAGAACTTTCCCAGTTTTTGGCATTTCCAAACTACAGACTGACTGACAAGAGAAAAGGGAGCAGTCTTCTATCTCTTCCAAGTCCACATCTTTGTAGAAAAGAATGTGAGATTACAAAGGAACTTGGTGGATTCCTGCACACTGGAAACAATGTGAATCAGACTATTGATTTCACAGCTAGAACATAATTTTTTTCCTATATATACAGAAAAAGAACCATAAGAAGCAAAAAAGAACATAGCAATGTATAAACCCCAGTTAACATTTTGTGCTCTTGGGAGGTTTGTACCTCAATACCTTCTCCAAAATCATTACCATTGTTTCATTCAGAACTCCAGCATTGGAACAATTACTTCATATTTCTGAAAGGAAATATATTATTAACTGTCAAAACTGGTCTATGTTAACTATAATTTACTTAAAGAGTTCAAAGGAAGGAATAAACCAAGTGGATATTCATTTGTCCAATGCTCTTAATTATGTGAACATTAAACAGATGACCATCCTCCAGGTCTTTTTCTTCCTGCATTATCATATCTTTCTCTGACACTCAAAAGTTATCAAGTCTGCTAATTATTAAATGAACTTCCTAAATAGCTGTGCAGAGCAGGTTGAAAACCCTAGCCCATTAAAATGACATGAATGTCTGATTGTCATGATTGTCATAAATCTTGTCTGATTAATTTTGCATTTGGCTCCTTTTGCAGTTAAAAATACAAAAGATGCCTGTTCTTGTTTTTGTGTTAATCTGATCCTTCTTACAATAAACATTTAATCATGTGTGTAACTTTAGAGCTGTGTAGGAGTAGCCAGCCCAAGTATATGTTTGGTTCAATTCAGTGGTGATTGTGAATGTCATTGGAATTCAGAGCACTCAATGTGATCATTATGTTTGGACTGCAGAGAACCTCAACCATAGGTCGCACCTTGGGAATCTAGTTCTGAAATCATAATTCTTGTTTGTATAACTCCAATCATTTTGAGACCTTTTTCCTGTCTATTTACTTATGGGTCTCATAAATAACACCATTAGAGCATTATTTGTGTGAGATAATGATTCAGCCAACTTCTGTGCTAAGTGCTTCATTATTAGCTGTGTGGGTCTTGGGTTATTGCCTTGTACAACAGACAGATAATTATTTTGTTTCCAAATTTTCAGACTTTCCAGATTCTTGGATTCTAGTTTTAGAAAAAGATGATGTCAAATGAAGTAGATTGTTGAGAAGAAGTAACAACTGTTGGCTTTGACCTTTAGTAGTTACAGACTTAGTGAGAAAACGGTATATTTAAATCAACAAAACCATATCTTGCATTTAATTAAACACATTTTAGATTTAAAAAAATAAACTTAGATTTTAGAGTCACTTTTTGCTGTCTCTAAAGACAGAGGAGTGAACTGCTTTGGGCCTCAGCTGGAATTAACAAAAGCAGCTGCTAGCTGGAGGACTAGAGGACTGCAGGGTAAGACCACATTTTAAACTTTCAAAAGTCTAACAAAAAGGAAAATGAAAATAAATTCCAAAGAATAAAAAAATCGAATTGGAAACATGACTGGGAAAGGTTAACAAAGAATCTAAGTATGGCATTTTAACATTTTAAATATAAAGAGGGAGTTAGTTTTCCCATACTGTTAAAAATTATAGCTTTTTTAAAAAGAAATCTGTTTAAAAATTAATAAAGCACAAAGTTATGCCTTTTCGTAATTTAGTCAAGATGAGAAAATCTGGTGAGTCACTGACAAAGGACATAAATAACATAGTTGTGCATGTGTCTGGTTTTAATTATTTTAATGATTCTTAGTGGAGTGAATGTGTTCCTGCATGTCGAGAAATCTGGGAATGCTGGGTGTTTCTCCAAATCCCGTGCAAGCACAAAAGGGAAAAGATGAGGTGCCCTGGTGATCACTTATCAATGTGAGCATGGAGTGAAGCATCATTAATTTTATTGGTGCAGGCAAATATTCAGCTGCACTAAATAAGTTACTGGACACAGAGATAACTCTATGTGTGTCCCACCTTTGGAGCAAAAGAAATTCCATGCCAAAAGTCATATTTAAGGAGAATTAATGTTGTCAAGTGAATCATAAAAAAGTCTGTAAATACCAGTTATTAGTGCATGTTACTGTAATGACAAAACACACCACTGTGTATGTGCACAAGTGAACCTACTTAGAACTGCAAAGATAAACTGCAAAAGGGCACAGAGGTTTCTGAAAAGCTTTAATTCTTTTAGCTGCTTCATGATTTATAAGGTACCACTACAAAAAAGTTTATCAGTACATTGTTTTTCCAAACATGACTTGTCTGACTTATTTTGCATTTGGCTCCTTTTGCAGTTAAAAATTCTGGAGCTGACAAATCTGATTTTTCAGCTATGCCAGAAAACTCCCCACAAGCTCCAAGTTCTATCTGTCCTAACCCCTCCAGTGATGCAGCTGAACATGAAAGATGGGTTTGCCTTTTGGATCTGCTCTGTGGGAGGGATGGCACAGAGCCCTGTGGTGGTCTCTTGTCTCTGATTCTGGGATGTGATGGGCTCCAGTGGCTCCCCTGGGCAGCTGAGCAGTTCTGGGGAAGCAGAGGGGGACTCAGAGCAGGGTTCTGTGCACAGCTCTCATCTGGGCCTTTTTTCTTTAATTTTTCCAATTAAAAATTTTATATTGTTGCTTTTTTAAAAAAAAAAAAATCCAGGAAACCAGAATCTTTCCTGGTGGTTATCTCATGTAATCTTTGCTTGTCCCAGAGGGACATTTGGGGTTGTAAACCAGAGTAGCAATAAGTCAGGAAATTTTTTGAGATAACGTTCATCTAGCTCTGTTGCTTCACATAGGTAATTTTCCATCATGAATTTGAAGGATGTGGAATTATTTTGATATTTTAATATATATTGTGAAAAGCTACTAGAAAAAGATGCCTGAATCTAATCCTAGAAGCAGTTTCTTTACATGGAAATTTTCCTTAGGGTAGGCCAGCATTGAGTGGCCAACTTCAATGATCTGATATGTTCAAATCATTAATAACAGTAGCTGCAATTTAAGGATAATGCAAATTTCCCAAAGCAGATTGTGATGATTTTGGGGAGACAAAGCCTCCGTTGGAAAGCAAATAGCATGGAGAGGAACCCCTGTGACTCTCAGCTGGGCAGCTGGTGCTGTGTTTCACTGGTGAGGTGATGCCTCTGCAGCCCAGAACAATCCTGCAGCTGAGAGGGATCCTCCAGGGGCTGCTGCTGTGCTGCCCCTGCTCCTGAGTGCTCAGCTGAAATACTGGCAGAGGATGCCACACTGCAAATTTTTCACATGTAACATCTAAAAAAAATTAAATTTAATTGCATTTCGTGATTTCACTTTCAGCTTTTGTCATTTGTGAATATTTGGGGGGAAAAAATTAAATTTATTTCCTTTGTGTGAAACTTTTATTTTGCTAGAAATGGCAATTATTGTACTCAAAATTAGTCTGCAGATGTTTCAAAATTGTATTACATTATGTAAAACATTTTATAAGTTTTTCTCTGTTATGGGTCTTTTTTTAGCTTAGCAAGCTTTTGTGTTTCAACTATAGCTGTTTGAACCAATTTTTGACAAAATTTCTCTTGAGCTACCTCAGAGTGTTGTTTTCAATCCATTTTTCTTGGAACACGAAGTTTTTGCCTCATGACTTGAATAAATGCAGTTCAGGCCCTGATTTCCTTGGACTGATGTGCTTGGAGTGCTCATTTATAGTTAGGCTGTTGATCACAGCCTGGTCTAACAGGCTGGAGTTTTGTAAATCATTCCTATTTCTGAACACTGCCAGTGAGAACTTCAAGGGAAAGTCAGAATAAACAGAGAGAGGCTTCAAGTGGATACAAGACATCCAGAGTAATGAGTTTTTGGTAGGCTTAATGTTGTTGTTAGCTGTGTGTTTTCTGTGGTTAATATTTCTAGGTTTAATCATCACTCTCCACCAGCATTGAAAACTAGGCCTTGGACCTTTGCCTAAATAACTGAAACATTAGAAGAAATGGAATCATGAATTAGACATTGCTGAATGTGTTCCATAAGTGCATGATTTAGCAGAAAATTGCTTTCTAATTTTTCTTCAATTTTGATTAATTTTTCTTAGAAGAGAATTTCCTAATGTAAACCCAAATATAATTATTAGCACATTTTAAAATAAATAAATAAATAAATAAACTGGAATAAAATGTACTATTTCTGGGCAGGAGAGGGTAAAGATTGATATCAGGTCTTGTCAGGATAACAGCGCAGAATTACTATAATTCAGTATTTTTAGGTGTTTGCAGATGATAGCCATTTCAAGATTAAACTCATAAAGCTCTTGCTGTTTGAGAATATTTCTCTAAATATTAATTGCTTTCAGAATGCTCACCCATACTCAATGGCATATTAGTCTGTAATTAGAATGATGTCATTTGGATGCTGACCAAATTAAAAACTATTTGAGAGTGGAAAGAAAGAGCTGTCAGATGAGTTCTTTGCATGGCTCTTCTGCTTGAACAATGTTGCTGTAATGTTGTAATAACCTCCTTTTAAACAAGAGAATTATTCAAGGGACCATTGTCTCACATCGTCTCCTTCAGTGTTTTCTTGGCAAAGAGCCCACCTGGTTGGAACTGATGTATATTGGACCTTGAATTCAACAAAAAGTGACCAGTGAATGTAAAAGAATTAAGATTACTTCCAAATCCAAAGCCTGTAAAATTCTTCCCAATGGGTCATACCAGCCATAGGCATCTCTGTCAAAAGACAGCTGAATTGTCCTTTAGCTTTCTCTGTCAAATACACAGGACACTGGTAAAGCTCAGCACATTACTTTTTGCTTCAGAAAGAAAATCAGGCTACAAAAACTGAATTTTATCTCTGAAAAGCCTTTATTCCTGTGTAAAGGCATTCACAGGTATGTTTATCACAATATTGTATCAATGGTGGGGGGCTGACAGGAGTGTACGACAGCAAAGAATTTTTCACTGACTTTTTTTGGAAAGTTTGTTCATCAAAATCAAAGCTTTTCAAACATGGAGCTTAGGTGGAAACATTCAGATGGCGTGTCAAAATGTCCTAATTCTTCTGCTTGTCACTGGATATGGGAAAGCAGAGCCTTGTGGCTGAGGTAATGCACTGAGTGCCACGTTGAGCTTTTCTTTGAACAGTTTCTCTTCCCCTCCCCATTGCTGTAAATCTTCCCATCCATCCTAAAGCAAGGCACCAGCATGTTCCCAACTCAGCTCAGAGGAGGGGCAGTGCATATTTTAGACAATGCTTAATACAAAATTTGTTATTTCAGGTACATCTCCCTCTCTTGGTGTTCATCTGAGATGCTCAATCCTAACTCATTAACAGGTTGTCTTATTTCTTAGCTTGAAAACACACCAAGTTTTAGGCACATTAATTTTTGAAGTACCATTGGTATCTCACCTCTGCAGTGTGTTGCCTGTCTGCTGTTCACTGCTGGCTGTTACTTGAGGGAAAATCTTATGTTAAGGAAAAGATTTTAAAAATAAGTTTAAAAGAAAGTGTAATGAAGTGGAGCTTGGGTTTTAAGGATAAACTGCTGGCAGCATATATATGGGAAATTATTTGTTTGTAAATTTGATAAAAGCCTCAGTGCTGGAGTAGCTATTGTTTTTCATTCTCTATCTTTCAAAGACCTAGTACAAATTACCTCCACTGAAAATTTTAAATGATGAATACAAATTTATTCATATTCATTATTTTCTTTCTACTTAAATTTTTTTCTGGTTCAGGATTCTGTGGGCAGTAGAAAAATAACATTCTGGCTGAGTTCTTGCTGGCTCAAAAGTGATTACAAGCTGTGCAAGCAAAGTATAGTGAAGCAGCTCTAGACTGGTGAGGGCTCTGTTGTGTAAACAAACAGATGTGGAAATAAAGCCAATATCTTTTGTCAGTATTAGAGGTAGTATAGGTATTATAATAATATACTGTAGTTAGAGAAGTTATTAAGTGTTTACTTGAATAGAGAAACAGCAGCACATACACAGGTGGGTGGTCCTTTCAAACCAGCACACTCCCTCTCACAAAATGAGATTTCCTTTCTTATCTAATATGTGATTTGTACAGTTCAAATCCTTAGACAAAAAGGGTGACTCTTAAGTATTTCAGTGCAAACAGCAAAGCCACCTCCAACATATCTCTCAATAAAATGCTGTTTTATGCTTCTTACACTCGATTTTTCTAGCTTGTGTAGCAAGGCTTATATCCAAATAGATTAAAAAAAAATTTTTCCTCTTACATAAGTGCTCAGTTTTCATGTTTAGCCTCCCCCTGCAATTGTTCACAGTCTGTCATGCAGTGATTAAAATAACTGTTCCCCCAAGGCCTCCTTCCACTTCATTCCCAAGACTCTTCTAGATTCCCTTGGAAGTGGGTAGAGGATGTAATGTGCAAAGTAGCATGCATGATTCTGGCAGTGCAAAGGGTTGAAACTGGGAATTCCCTCCACCTGCTCTGAAAACACTTCTGTCTATTCTGCTTCAGGATCCCACTCTGCTCCCAGAAACAGAAGTCTGCACAGTGCTCACTGGTTTGGGAAAGAAGGAAATTGCTGCAAGGTTCCCAGTGTTTGCACCCCAGTGTGGCACTGATGGAAGTGACACAAAATGTGCTTTAGGCAGGCAAGGAGCAGACAGGAATCACTGAGGGAATAAAGGACAGCAAGTAAAATATCTTTATAGGAGGAAGGATGCAGAAAAGCAAGACGAGAGAAGACATACGAAGTACTGTAACATAGTTCTACTGTGTTCCAATCATACTTTTTACCAGCAGTTAAGTTTAGATTCAGGTGACTTCCCAAGAGAACTGGGGGATCTGGAACGAGTTCCATAAAAGCGTTATTCCCAAGTATAACCTGTGCTGCTACTCTACTCTTCCTGTATGGTGTAATTTTGATTCCTACATTGTTCCCCTGAAGACCCTTGTGCCTAGATATACAACCTCTCTGTGCTTCTGTTTCAGTCTAAGTTACTGATTCTAGAAGACAAACAGACATCAAGTGTCCTCTTGGAAAATCCCTGGAGGCTTGTGCTTAATCACTTCCCACAAATCCTGATGCTGACTAAACTGTCCTTTGCCTGACATAACTTCTCTGAGAACCTCAAGGGCTGGGGACCAGAGACTGGGAAACATTCAGCTGTTCCTTCAGAGAATAGAGCCCTCACATTTTGTGTGCTACAAACTCAAAAGAGGATTTTATCCAGGCAGTGCCATCGGCAAAACCCCAATCTCTGCTATTCTGTACACAAGGGTACTTCTGACAGAGATGGTTTAGTCAGTGTAAAGAGTAGTGTGGAGTATTTGTTCCTACCCTAAAATTAATCTATGTCACAGGAATTTTGAAATATTTGCTGTTCCTGTGACAGCTGGGCCCTGGCTTGAAGTGCTCGCCAGAAATTGCCCACCAGTTTGTGTGGTTGATGGGACAGAGCAGTGGCACTCAGAAAAGCAGATGTTGGCACAACTTATTCATGTTCCTGGACAAATGACAGGCCTGCCTGTCACTGGGCCATGTCTTTTAAAACTCTTTTCCTTCTGGGGACCCATCATCATCCAGTCAAGTCTCACCTCCTGCCGTCCCAGGAGCTCTCCCAGCCTGCTGCCAAGGGCAGGCCCTCTGAAAAGCCCCATCCAAAATCAGAGCCAGCTCTGATTTGAACAGGGGCCACACCAGGGCACTTGCCGAGGGCCCTCCTGACATCAGTTTCCTGTTTCTGTGCACTGCAAATGAACCCTGTGGCTGTCTTTGCTTCTTTACTGGTCCCATTTCTGCAGCCCTCCAATTCTCGAGCCACCAGGGCAGTCCTTGGGAAAGGGTTTGCACAAAGGCTGCTCTTGTTGAGTGTTTTCCAAATAACCTGTTCTGTAGTAGGTGCCATCTCTTGGGTGGAGACTTTCACCAATAACTTTCTGTAGGGTTCCACACAGGTCGTGTTCAGCTTAGAGAGTGTCATGGTGAAAACCATGGAATCAGGATTTTTCACATTATAATAAGAACAAACATCACAGAAATGAGGGTGTGCTCTTTCTTCTGTAGCATCTGAAGAAATCAAGCCTGAAGGCAAGCTGAACAAACCCAAAATTATTTAGAAGGAAAAAAAACAATAGCTAGATGGGCTGAGTTCAACACTGCTTAAAGGAAGATTTTTCTTTTGTTAATTTGTTTCAGTCAGTCCTTTTACAATTATATAATGGAAAATATGAAGAAAAATTGTTAAAGTAAATACCTTTAGAGAAATTACCTGATTATTCAATTCTTCTCACATCACCAGTCACATGCTTGCATATAAAAGTTCTGCAGCTAGGTAGAAAACACAAAATTCAATGATGATATTATTTGGAAAATAGCCTTATAAAAAGCCATAAGTTACAAGTGACAGCAAATGCTCTTTAGAATAAGAAACCAGTAGTTTTCAATTAGTTTTAAATGAGAACTTATGTTATGTCAGCTGATATTAAATCGGTATAAATGTCTGGATTAGTACAAAATTATCTGATGTCTGGAAAAAATATTAATTTACTGAATTGATATTAATCAGGCTCATTAGCTTTAGCGTGGCAGCTGCCATCTTGGCTAATGAAGAAGGGACTGAACGGAAGGGATTTCCACAGTCAAATTCATTGGCTTGGATTAACTGAAAGAACAGTCCCTCATCATGAGTGTTGTAACACATTATACATTTTTAACTGGAGGAACACCTTGCTTGTACATCAGCAAGGGAAGTGGGGCTCCATCTGGGAAAAAAGGCACTAATCATTTGCAGTAATTATGGCATGGACAAGGTCAAACAGGAAACAAGATTTCGACGTTTTGTAGCATTTCCTTTGTTGAGTGTGGTATTAAAAGCCAATATTTATTCTTCTACTTAACCTGCTCCACAGTGTCATTCATTGGGTGTGATCATTTCTATCAGGAGAAGCTCTTTAATTTAATTAAACTTTTCTAATAGGCACCTGCTTTTGAGTGACTCACACAGCCCTCAGATCTCATGTATGTACTTCTGTGGATAGGGCAGTTTGTCAAAGTGGTTTGAAGCAGCTGTGGTGACAAATATTCCTGAACTTTATTGTGTGTTTCACTCAGAAGGACATTGCTTGGCCTTGGCATGAAAATGCTCATTCAAAGGATGCCCCGTTTTAAATCTTCTTTGCATCAGTTCGAAGTTGACACGTGCTGTCTTCAGCTGTTGCCTAGCTTTGTTATGAGGAGTTTTCAGACCAGCAATTTAAAGGTGATTCAAACAACAATTTGCCTGGCTTACCCACAGCTGCCACCCAGTGAGTGCTGCTGGTAGGAAAACCATGGCACTTACCCAAATTAATTGTTGGCATGCACAGATTTTTGGTCTGTCAGCAGAGCATACATCTTTGAAGAAATGTGATTGATTCAGGGGGATTCACAGAGCACGTATATGGTAGGAGAGAGGAAAGGTGGGAGTGCTGCATCTCAGTCCTCCATCCAGCTGCATCCTCACATGGTGTCAGCACAAGGAGAGCACTCTGAGAGTGAGAAAGATGCCAACAGCAGAGCCAGGGAGCTCCAAGGTCCCAGGAGCATTCTGTGTCAGATGGCTGATCTATATTTACACTGCCAATGCAGTGACTGCCCCTGGAGCTCTTGCTCTACTCTTTGCCTGACCCAAGACATATGGAAATATGACATCTGCTTGCTGCAATGATACTTCCACAGATGTGGTTGTGAATATTGGAACCAGACCTGGACTTTTTATCAGAACAACTGAATCTTAATTCTGTTTTCTTATGAGCAAAAATAAAAATGCCTGGGGCTGTTATTTTCTCCAGTATGATTGAAAGATGCTGGCAAGATGGCTTCTCATGTGGGAAGGAGGTGGCAATGTTATTAAAAAGACCCATTTGCCGTGGCATTTACCTCTGGCATAAGAGCAGCTGAAAAACAATCACAGCATTCTGTGGAGAGCCTATGAGAAATAAATCTCTCCTCCTCTGAAAAGGAAAACAGAAGCGCAGAGAAATAAAATAATTTTGCCAAGGTTACCTATCAAGTAAAATTCAGGATGGATTTTTGTTCTTATATCTGTCTTAAATTCTTCTGACATGAAAATCTATGGATTTTAACCCCAAGGTTAAAATTCAGTTTGATCTGAGGAGGCTGATGTAAGATTTCCTTGCTAAAAGCTTAAGAAGCAACACCTTCTTGCTTAGAGGTTCATTAAAGGGGATTTTGCTTTATTCAAAAGTTTGTTCAGATCTGGTCCCACAGCTGAACATGTCCCAGCAGAGCTGAGACAGTCTTTTAAACCTAGATGAAACTCTCTGTCTACTCCTAGCAATGAAAGAGCAACAAGGTGTCTGAAGCGAGAGATTAATTTCAGCAAGCCTCTGCAAACCAAGCCAACCCAATTTCATGTAGATCTCTGCCTCATTTTCCTACTGTGCCTGCCCTCCAGCTCTTCTCTTTGCCATGGTAACTAGGCCAGCTGTCGACTAGGAAAATACCCTTGGGCCATCTAAAAAAGAAACGTTTTCTCTTACTAATTTCTTACAGCAAGCTTTCCCTGGTACATGGGCTTAACTTCAAATTCCCACTTCTCTATTTACAAAGACAATATTTGGTGGCAATAAAGCAGTGGAACGGAAGGAAAATCAGAACCAGACCAGTATTTAAAAAGGAGAAATCTAAAGTTATTTCCATCTCTGCTTTGCTCTCCTACCTTTGAAAGAGACACTATTGCCATGTAGAACATGGAGCAAAAAATTAATAGAGGCCAAGAAAAGAGGAAGAAAACTAAAACCATAGAGGAAGAAATAAAATAGGCCTAGAAAAGATATGAAGATAAAATATTCTTCTTTACCATGTAAATGCTTGTTCTTATTTCCTGCCACTATCTTTCATGGTCTCCTCTATTTTAATTAAATTAAAACATGGTAGCTATCATTTATTTGAAGGGAATTGCAGAGTAGCCTTATGCATAAGGCGAGCTGTAGTGTGAAGAAATTTCTCCCTTAAAGGACTTAGAATCATGAAAAGATGAAAAAGTGCAATTTGGACTCTAGAGACGACGCCCCCCCCCCCCATTGAAAAAACGCCTGATTTTCTCTCTCCTGTTCCCTGAAAACAAATGAGTGATTTTTGAAGCATAAGGGACCTCATCATGCCACTTTTTGTGAGCCATGAAAGTTGTCTCCAGTCATCCTATTGACAAAGCCACCCAGGTGGAGGCCCAGAGCTAACAGAGCTCTGTGATCCCCTGGTCTGAGCTGTGCATCCTTTGTTGCTGTGCAGCTCTGAGCTGCCACAGCAAAGTGACACAGAGAGGAGGCTCAACATCTTGCAGAAAGCACGCTCTGTCAGAGATGAGAGCTCTACTGCAAACAGCATTTTGCAGTCTTGTAATTACACTGAGGTACCAGCATTGCTGAAACACTTACAGCAGTGCCTGCTGAGGCTCATTTTTTCTCCTTGTGCCTGTTAGGCACTGATTTGAATAAAGCTCCCTTTGATAGATATTGGGAAAATAAGATAAGCTGGTCTGCTAGCTACAGCAGTGATGAAAGTAAAGATCCAGAAGACAGACATGTCAGGAAACAATGTGGAATCAGTTCTTGTTGTATCTGTACTACCTGTGCTTAAAACACAGTGGATCTACAGACAGGTTGTTCCAGAGAGGTAGAAGGGATGCTGCCTTAAAAGAAAGATTAACTCCCCATGTGTTTGAAACGTATCAAATCTCACACATCCTTCCTCCTGTTGACATCTGAGCACCTTTTCTCTAAAAATCTGACACTCTGCTTGAAAGATAACAGCTTTGAATGTAGACATCGTTAAACAAAGCAAACTCTTGTAACCGAATGCAGAACAAATAGGAAAATTAACAGCTCTGCAGAACAAGTTCTATTGAATGTCATAATGTTTGAAAAACAATGTCAGCATCTTATCCTATTTCCCCACCCCCTAAACCAAACCCTTCCTTTCCCATGCCTAGAGTCATAAAAAAAAGTAATCTGAAAACTCTAGGATTATGAAGTAAAGATCTGGCTCAGAATGGATGAATAAAATCTAGAACTGTTCCTGTTATGAGCAGCCAAGGGCCTTAATGACCTTGTAGAAAAACAATTTCAGTTTTCTCCCTGAAGCTATTTCTGTGTTAGTATATTAATGGCATGGTTTAACCCCAGATGGAGAGCAAGCCCCCCCAGCCACTGACTCACTGTCCCCTACGGGGGGTTGGGGCAGAGAATTAGAAAAGTGAGGAAATCCATGGACTGAGATAGACACTTGAACAGGTAAAACAAAAGCTGTTGCACATGGGCAACATGGAACAAGGAATTTATTCATCACATAGGCAGGCAGGTATTCAATCACCCACAGGAGAGCAGGGCCCCATCACACATTGGTGACTTGGGCCAACAAACACCATCACCCCAAATTTTCCCCCTTCCTCCTTCTTCCCCATCTTTATTTGCTGAGCATGATCTACATGGTCTGGTACAGCCCTTTGGTCAGTTTGGGTCAGCTGTCCTGGCTTTGTCCCTTTCCAAATTTTTGTGCATCCCCAACCTACCCCTTGTGGGTTGGGGTGAGGAGAAGAAAAGGCCTTGGCTCTTCAAACACTGCTCAGCAAAAATTAAAACATCTGAATTATCAACTGCTTCCAGCACAAATCCAAAACACAGTCCCATACCAGCTACTGGGAAGAAAATAAGCTCTACCCCAGATAAAACCCGCACAACTAAAAAAATTAAAAAAACAAAACCACACACAAAATAACCAAACAAAAAAACCCCCAACAATTAGCCAACAAAATAAAGTTACCAAACTACTGGGGTGTAACTCATTTATTTCTGCATTTTTGTGTACATTTGCGTTTCCCAGTGCGTGCAGAACCATACAGAATTAGTTCTATGTCTTACATTGTGTTTTATATTGTCATGAGGGATTTTTTTTTTGTTCAGCTGTGAAGCTAATGGGAACCAGTGATGATATCCAAAGCCATTTTGATAGACATAAACTACCCAAAAAATAGGCAGTTGAAGAAAAACATTTTCAGTTTCTCCGCAGTGTATTGCTGTGATAACTGTGGCCTAAATTCAGAAACAGTGCAAAGCTTTGCAAGTCCATTGGCTCTCATGGACTGCTTCAATCTGAATTAATTTTGCATTTTATTTATATAGTTTGAAAGTAGAGTAGCTTAGTCACCTCCTGTATTCAATTAATTGTTGGCACATTGGATAGCATCCCAATAAAGCCATTGGGTCTGCTTATTTTAGTGGTGATTATCCCATCTCACCCCATTCACTGCCAGCTCCCAGTGCAGTTACCCACTGGGAAGAACACAACAATTTCTGTTATGTCTGGAATGAATGGTGCATTTCAGTTCCTGTGCATGAATTTACTCTGAACTCTCACAGTGACAGATTGTTGGACAATTTCAGGCTTGCTGATGCTGGTGTAAGATACTGCATGAAATTCTGACAACAATACCTCATTTGTTCTGAGGAGAAAATCTGCAGTTTTGGAAAAAGCTCAGATGGGGACGTACTCGGTCACGTGAAGAAGGCACTGGCAAAGATGGAACCAGACTTTTCAAAATCAGTGCCAGACTTGAATGCCAGGTTTCTCATTGAATGGAAAATACTGTCCAATTGATAATGTTAATGAAGATATTAAATGCAATACTTTTGTTAAACAGTATTCTTTTATTCTTATTTCCAAATGCAGTTTTTGGAGAGGAGATTTAATCACTCTCTTTAAAGAGGCAATAGTGGTACTTTATTTTATTAAGATTTGAAACCTGTTAGACCTACAGTCACAAGTCTGAGCTTAAGTTACCCTCAGTATTTAATAACACTTTAGGGTGAAATCTTTTTATTTCTGTAGCTTTAGATTGATGTTTTTATTAGGGTGAGATTTTTGGTGGACCCTATTCAGAGATTCTGAAGTTATCTAAGGTCAGTACTTTCTGTACACAGATGCACTTGGAAACTACCACTAAATTTTGTTGTATTGGTTGTTTCTGCTGGAGGTGGTTTTTTTTTTGTTGTTTTTTGTGATAATATGTTAATAAATTTCTGCTTTCAGATCCTACCCAATGAAGAGGAGCAGACTAGAAAAAGACACACTTTGATAACAATTTTTTTATTTTATTTTTTTTATCAACTGGAGCAGAGAGAGGCAGACACTGTTAGCACTGCTTTTTACCAAATGATTCTTATAGCATCTGTATTGATGTTATCACATCCATTCAACAAATTGGGAAAGACCCTATGAGGATGATTGTTTCTTGCTTAAACCTTGGACCAAGCAGCATCTATCTCTGGTAGTGATAGTGGTACCTGTGCATCATTATACTCTCCAATTAATTCCTGATACAGTCAATTTTCAAGGTTCATTTAATTTCTGTTTCTCTTTCAAGCTCTTTCTCCTCCAGATATCACTGGTTTTATTTGGGATTCATTTTCTTAATGCAAAGTGTGTGCAGCTGACTATATTACACATCAAATAAAACATTTTTCTGCTAGGCAACCTCAGCAGGGTTTGGCACCTTCCCTGCATAGGGTAGCATAGCCATTGTTTTCACTGATCTGGTAATTTTTTGTGAGTCAGCAGGACACACATTCCACAGTTCAGGCATTCAGTGGGAGTGGGAGGAGCTGCCTTGATTGAATTTTCTGAATCAAGTGATTTGTCTGGATGCAGATTGTGTTGTGTTGCACATAAAGAACTTTGAGGAGTTAAAATAATGGCAATTTTGTGTTTCACAAGCCTAACCCCCCTACTTTAGATGTCTGCAACAATATTTTGTTGTCGAAGGTGGATCAATGTGGTAGATTTCTGTTCTGTGTTATAAAAAAAGAATCAGAAAAACAAAAGTAAATTAATCACATGGCATGTTAAAACAAAATTTCACTTAGAGTTATTTTCTGTTCAAGGGTAATGCTTTGAAAAATGAGTCTAAAAATGCAGCTCTGTTTTGTGAGAAGCAGCATGTGGAGCTGGCTGCAGGTTTCTCTTGTGAGAAGACTGAGGAACCAAAAGCAGACAGGCGCTTCAAACAACTGAACAGCTGCTGTTTCTTCATATTGGAGACTCATTGGTTACAAAGACTCAGAGAAAATGTACCACACTTCTCTCAATCAACTCAAGGAACATAAACTTTCATTCTCATTCTAGGATAGAAATAAAGATGAAAGATAGGCAGAGGAAGCAGAGCTTTGCCTCCTGTGCCTCTCTCTTTCTGCTGGCTTTGTACTTGGTCAAAGAAAGGGAGAGCAAAAGGAAGTTCAGTCTTCATCCTTCCAGTCAAGTTGATGTCCTCGCTCCATGTTTCTGTAAATCCATGGAAAATGCTTGGTACTCCAGTCACTTGGGAGAATTGCAATGCTTCTTCCATCCTTGTTGTACAGTAACTTCTGCCTAATTGACTTTTCTCCCCATTTTCCCCTGCAGAAATTGTATTGTTTTAAATTGCCAGGTATTTTGTGCTTCTCATCTGGTAGTTTTTATGTCTCTTATTTTGTTGCCTGCAATGTCCCAGTAGGTCTACCCACAATGGTGCTGTTGTTCCTGTGTTTCTGTTTCCCTTTCTATGATTTGTAATACATAAATCACACCTTTCTAGAGTTTGGGACTGGTTTCCCAGTGTAGTATTGGGAAGACAAAAAGTAAAAAAAGCAAAGAGAGGTGAATAATTAATTAATAGCATCTGCTGCCTGCTCATTCTCATGACCTGTCACAGGATAGATGGAGTTCTTAATCTTCAGCTGTAGATTTTTGTCATCCCTGTCATCCTTGTGTCTCTGGGGAACTTGCACTGAGACTTAAGGAGCTGCAGAGACTGAGTGAAGTCCTGCAGGCAAGCGCTGTTACTTATTCTACTGTTTAAGAATGCAAACAGTAAAATGTTTTCTTTGAAGGGTGGAAAATGAGAACAGTTAAAAGCTTCAGGCATGTGCCACAACTCCATGGCACAATAAAGCACAAAGGACAGATTAGGAGTTTTGCAGGATGTGTAAGGATAATCAAGACAGATGGCAACCTCAGACACAGAAGCTGTCCAGTGGTAAAGGTTTTTGTGTGCTAATCTTTGATATGAAGTGCTATGGAGAATAATTTTAAAGCAATTATTGCCATAATGAGCAGCAGTCTTGCACCATTTTGTTCTGATTTGTCCTGCCTCCAGCTTAGCAAAACAGAAAACAAACATGAAGGGCACCTACAGAACAAAGAATATTGACTTCCTTGGTCAGATTTACCAAAGATTGGCCAACAACAGAAGGTACGTCAGCACTCACAACCCCAAGGCACCTTGTTTTTGTGGTGTGTCTCTGAAATACCTTTTGCAGAGTGTAGAAGGTGTGTGCTGGAATGCACCACTTTTGTGTAATAAATCCCAGAAGAGCACTTGGAAACAAATTAACCAGGGTCACTATCCTGACTTTGTGTCTAACCCAGTCAAAGTGCCTTGCTCCTTTGTAATAGGTAGTGCTAAACCAGCAATAAGAGACTGCAAATCCTGACCTTTTCTTCTTGGGATTGGGGTTTTTTTGGTGCAATGTGGTTTGACAGGCTACCTGTGAGCTTATCTGTCCTGTCAGGCATCACTCCCCGCATTACCCTGCTCCCCTTTCTGAAGGAGACAAGGAACAGATGTTCAAGCAGCAGAGTTGTCTGAGGCACCTCACTCTTTCATTTGCCTGCCAAATCCTACTCAGAGAGCAGACTGTGCTAGCTTCCCTGTCTTCCAGCACCACAGAGGGAGATTGAGGCCAACTCACCTGTTTTTCCACCACAATCCAACCAATCTCCTTCTTTTTTTTTCCTCCCTTCTTTTTTTTCTTTTCCCCCTTACTTTCTCTTTTCTCTATAGCTGCTAGGTTTAGCCCTGGTTCTCCTTCTCTGACACAGGAGCCTGATTCAATTCCACTTTCCTTTGTTCCCTGTGGCAAAAAATCTCTTAGCCCTCTGTAGCATTTCTACATGCAGAGAACACAACACCCACCTGCAGCTGGGAGTGCAGGGAATGGGGCTGGAGCCACCTTGCAGGCATGGAGCAGGTGCATGCAGAAAGGAGGAGAAGCAGCTGCTTGCAGAAGGCAGAGGAGACCCCTCCCTGTACCTGATTTACTCCATTTCCAGATTTCAGGTCAACTTCCTTCTGTGCTGTTTCACAAAAGTGACCTGGGGACAGTGTTTGAGTTCACCAGGCCTGGCTGAGAATGAGGGCATTTGTCCCAGGTCAGAGAACCTGAGGAGTAAGGAAGTGTCTCTGTTGTTAGGAGCAAGATGCTCCATCTAGGCCTGGCATAAAGCCAGGCTTTCACGCTGAGTTCTGTCTTGCAGAATCCTGTGAAAATTATCAGGAAAAAACAACTTTGCATGCTTCTTTACTGGCAGCCTTGGGTTTTAAACCATTCCAATTTTGTCTTTCTCTGTCACAGCTAGGCATCTTGTTCTAACTTGAAAATTTCATTAGTGTATTGAGCACTTCTCCATCCTGCAGCTTTAGAAGCTGCAGATTTTCCTATCTCTGCTGCGTTCTCACCATGGCAGGGTGAAGATGTGTTTGCCAGCGAGCTGGGAAGACAGAACAGCAACAACATATTAGTTCATTTGTTGAATAAACATTTCAGCGGAGCCTCCAATGAGTCATCACATTAAAAGCTGTCCTTTGCATCCTCTTTGGGACCACTTTTACAAAGTGAATATAAAAGTCAGATGCAGTTAGTACAAATCCCTTTGCAGAGGCAGGTCTGCAGGCTTTAGGAGCACAGAGGAAGCCGTGCTGCTGTACCGGTTGCTCGACATGTTTTGAAGGTAGAGCCCCACGTCCCTTGTGGGAGCTTCTGGGGAAGAACATGGACTGTCAAAAGCTGCCCTGTGTTTTTACCAGTGGATTTTCCCAGTGACATCATGAGGACAGACCCAGCTTTGTCCGTGGACTGGGCTCAAGAGCCACATGTGAGAGGATTCAGACTCCATACGTCCTTTGTCCTCATGTACACCTTATGCATAAGCTCCCTGAATCTGCCCCATAATATCCATTCTCAGAAAGGAAAAAGGATTTGCTATATCGTATGTGTATTTAAGCTTATTTTCTGCAAACAATCAGCCACAAGAATAATCAAAAAATGGATCTTCTATGTTGATCTGTGTTTTGCAGGGAGTAGCTTTGTTTAAAATAGTAAACTGTTCTGGATTTGATATTTTGCTTCCTGTATGTGAAATCCTAAGCTTTTCATTTTAGGGAAATAAAAGCTGGTTTAATGTTCTCTATATCTGAGAGGATTAAAGGGCCATCTCAAACATGAAGAGGTAGCCTTTATGGATTCCCTAAATATGTACTACTAAAAATGAAGTAGGTGAATGAATATGATTTAGATACTCAGGAGCTGATTCCAATGCAAGCCTTAGTGCAGGCAAGGCTCTGCACCAGCATTACATGTCCAGTTCAAAATAGATATCACAGTAATAGTTGCCTTTTCTTAGGTGCATTTGTATTTGCAGGACAGAAGTGAAAAAGTTTAATCTGACTGTGTGCCAAGAAAAATGCACTGTTTGGCTGGACTGAGGGTGAGCTGGGCTTTGCTTTGATAGACTAAAATTCCTGCCCATGTGACAGTTTGGACTGTATCAGTGACACTTTTATTTAAAAGATAATCACCAAGCCTCCTCCTGACTTGCTGTTGAAGTGGACTGAGTGTGTTTTTATTTTAAATGCTCTTGTTTGCCTACAGTTGAGCTAAAAGGCTGCTGCAGAGTGTGGTGCAGTGCCCTAAACACGGCTGGTTCAGACGGCACAGGGAATCTGAGACATGGCACACGAGATGTTGCCTCTGGTGGATCCTTGCCCTTCCAAGGCAGCAGCTGGAGGAAGTGGATTTGCTAGGATATCTAGAATGGCATAAGCTATTGACATTTAAGCAGATGAATCCCATCCTGTGGAATCTTGGACTTACTCTGACAGAAATATGAAAGAATTTGTTTATCCACTGCCATGTATGCATGTGCTCTCAGCCTTCCTCCGCTGTGAAAGGTTCAGGCTAAGAACACAACAGCCTCCAAGTGCTGAGGTTTGCCTTCCACCAGGCATTGCAATGGCAACTTGTAATTCCTCTGGATCCAAAAAAACAATTTTTCGTTTTTAAAAGTCATTTCAGACTTCTCCTGAGAATGTTGATGATAAACTTCTCATATCGCTTCCCTTTCATGTCTAGGCATTTCTGATAGAAACACCATTTCTTCTTTAAGGATTTTCAAATCTTCAGATGTTCAGAGGTTTTGTGTAATTGAAAGGGCTTTTCAGAAACCAGTAGGTGATATTGTTCTGCCTTGGATTACATAGGAAAAGAAGACCTAGAAAAATAATTGCTTCATAAAAGATCCCTCATGACCAAAAGAGGCATGTGCTGCAGTAGCAATACTGTACTGCTTTATATATGATTTGAAGGAGTTGAAGTGTCTATAGGATTGTAGTTTTTCACCCTTAAATATTGTTACTTCAAATAATCTATTGTTCTTTCTTTCTGTTATATGACATATTCATATGTGACATATTCATTCATGTGATGTGCCTTGAAAGTGAAGAGCTTCTCTGACTTCTGTCCTGTGAAAAGTAGCATTATTTTTTTTTAGGTCAGGGAAACTGCATTAAGATTCAGATATTTATGAGGAATTTAAGGTTAGAGATGTTCTTAAGGATGAGGCTGTGCGGGGAAGAGTTCACACCAAAGGAAAGAGCAGCTCACCAGTCCTTCAGGCAGGGGGAAACGCTGGGCCACGGGCAGGATGTTAACAACAGTATAGAGCTGTTGATTCCATCTACACTTAGAAAAATAAATCAAACAGTGTACAAAACCTCTGGCCTTCATAAGGAAAAAATTTCCCAATGATCAATTTGATTAACTTAAAAAAGCCCTCTAAGCTCCCCAGCTTTCCTGACACAAATAAATGTGTAATGAGAGAAGATTGTATGGTGATTATTATTAAAAAGAATATGGGTTTGGTTTTGTTTCTGACTGTTATGTTGGCAGTAGCTCCAGTTGCAAAGCTTTTGCAGACTTCAGAAGAACTAAAAGTTGAGTTTTGCTTTAGACCAGCACTTACCAGTAAATAAAGGAATAAAATGGGCTCATTTCACTTTTTTTAGCAGTATAGCCAATTTCAGAAATGTCTCCTCAGCTTAAAATAGTGGAAGTTTCCAGAATTGATGGTACATCTGAGACTAACAGTCTTTAAATGCACCTCCTAGCTGAAAGATGTGCTTGCTTGTATAAATAAACTGGCAGGAGAAAAAAAATTACTTAGGGATATATATTTAACACAGGACTTCAAAAATGCAACTTCTTTTCTTTTTTTGACTTTTCTTGCAGAAATAAGAAGCAATACAGGCATTGCACTATGTATGACAATAAAAAATGACAGTTTTCTGTTTATTCAACACGTTTGGAATCTCATTAGTTAGCAAATGGAACTTGAGTCTCATTGCCTACAAGCAATAACATTTTTTTCATTCTCTGCTGCCCAAAGTGACCAAATGTAGATTAGTCTGGAGTTTATTGTTCCTGCTAGAACTGATATGTAATAAAATTCATTTTTAGATACACAGATTTTTTTTTCCTCTCCTTCCTTCAGGCTGCTGAAGGATGCACAGAATGAAGTTCATTTCAGAATGTGGTATAAGAAACTACTGGCTGCTCTCCAATTCTGTGCTGGACAATCCCTGAACAATGAGTTTTCTAAGGAAGAAAAACTCATCAGAATTCTGGAAGACATTGCCACAAAAGTGAAAGCTGCCAGTGACCCAAAAAGAAAGGTTTGTTAAAAAATACTGCCCCTTCCATCTTAGTTTCTGTAGGGAATTTTATTTTTTTCTAAGGTAATACCTCTTTCCTTTAATACCCTTTACATAAATAAAGCAAAGATTTAACTAAATGTTATAAATATTTTTCTGCTCTGAAACCAGGTAACACATAGATATTTAATGGGACAACTCCCATCACTGTTACTCTTGAGGTCTGCAGATCTTTTAAGTTCCTTAATCAGGGATTTTTCAAATGGGCTTGGAGGTGGTCAGAAATAATGGCAACAAGGCTGATCATCATTGTACTGAGAGGAATGCTCACATTCAGCACCTCATCCTAAAATATCTGACTCCTGTAGAGCTGCAGTATTTCTTGAAAGCTTTACTGGTTCTTGCCAGGCCAGACATATCTATATTTCTTAACAAAGACAAACAGAGTGGAATGTAGTTAATATCTCAAATATAGCTCTCAGCATTGAACATTGGACACATATCTGCAGAGATGCCTCCCTAGCAGTACAAACTTGCAGTTGTCTTCTCCAGTGGGTGCAGCTTTTATATTGCATAGATACATTTCCAGTTCAGAACTGTTCGTTTTCCAGGACAGCTGCTGTTACTTACCTGGTGTGTTAAACTGCTTCTTGTTGAAATCTCAGCAAGGCAGAGCAGAAAGCCAAATAAAAATATACTTGCCACTGCTGGTTATAATGAATCTTTCCGCCTTGTTGAGGATTCAAAGATTTTCAAAGGGTTTCTCAGAAAACTCTCAGTGCAGCTACTGAGAGCAGCAAAGCAAACATGGAAGTAAAAAGACAAAAATATTTGCGAAAAGAAAATCCATGTAAAGAAAAAGAAATAGTAGTAATACATTATACATCACTGATGCATAATTCAGATTTTAGAGATTAATCTCAAGGCTGCGGTTACTGTGATACTGAGAAGCTCACAAACCTTGCAGTTAACAGAGTTAGGCAAGGGAGATCACAGTGTTGAAGCAGCAAGCGAAAAGTTGGGAAGATCTTGGGAAAGGCCAAAATCCCCATGAGATACAGCAGAGCAATACAAGGCTACTCAACCCCTAATGAAGGATATTGAATCATAGAATCATAGAATGGTTTGGGTTGGAAGAGATCTTAAAAATCATCTAGTTCAACCCCCTGCCACGAGCAGGGATGCCTTCCACTAGACCAGGTTGCCCATCCAGCCTGGTTTCACAGGCAGAGATTTTTTCTGATGTCTGATCTAAACATACCCTCCTCCAGTTTGAAGTCATTCTCCCTTGAACTTACAGGGCAGTATGAGCTGGTAGCACATCTAGGCAGAAATAGCATCAATGTGGACTAAAATTACAGTTATTATTTTTAATACCCCGGTGTGAGTTCATTAGCTGTTATAAGGTCACACGGATGCTACCAGCCCTGGAAATTACGTTGTTTAACGTACAGAAAGACAGTAAAAAATTTTTTAAAAAGCTGCTTTTGTGTTCTTTCATGCTGCCATAATGGTTCACGTGCTGCAGGAGGTGTTAAAGGTGGAGCTCAGCAGACTCCAGCAGTTCTTCCAGGAGGTGAAGCTGTGCCGGCTCCCCCTGAACCCCGCGCTTGCTGTCCGAGGCATCGAGGCCCCTGTGAGTGTGAGCAATTGCATTTGCAATTTCGGTTTTTAAAGGGGAGAAGGAGACAATGCCTGCATTGACTGGCAAAGACAGGATGGGTGGGGTGGGTGTGCATGTGTGTCGCACCAGCCAGAGATTTCTGCTCTGAGCAGCCCATTCCCAGCTTGGCTGCCCTGCCCTGGTGTTGGGATTGGCAAGGGAACCTGGAAGCTGGGACCTGGCTCCCACTAGATAGCCCTTGGTGACAGCTGCCACCATCCAAGGTTCTCCCATGTCAGGTATGGGAGCAGCAAGAAGTCTGGAGCCAGCTCTCTGTTTGCTGAGCTGACTGAGAATTGCTAAAATATTAAATATTCACACTAGCATATCTGTATCTATGACCTCTATTAAAAATGACTTAAGGATAAACAATTCTCTTCAGTGTTAGTTGACTTGACTTTGACTGCAGTACTAAGATTCAGTTATTCATTGTTCAAAAATATTTTCATAAACAACATAATGCCAGGAGTAAGCTGATTCATCTCTGGAGAAGGAAAATGTGTCCAGCATGAAGATAAAAAACAAACCTGAGCAGCCATATATATTAGCAGTTATAACTGCCTAATTACACAATTTGTGTTCTATTTTTGTTCTCTGGGTCATTATCCATAGCAGACCTGATTCTAAGAGGTGCTGATCTTTTCAATTGCCTCTGACCTGTGTTTCTCCAAGTAATTGCTATTCAGCCTTGATCTGGCTGAGAACTGAGATCTTCCAGCACCCCACAGGCTTGGGTGAATTGTGTGTGATACAAGTCAGAAGAATTTGAAGCCTCCTGCTTCTCCCTGCTTTCAGGCTTTTGGAAATAATGACTAATGGAAAGGTATCTCACCATAAAGTCATGCTATTTATACTGCACCAGCTTGGCTGGACAGATACAAAAATGTTTAAATGAAATATCTGAAGAGGTTTTGGGTTATTTTTTTCATTTCTCTTATATCATCATGGGCCACTATCGTTCTATAAATACGTGTAGTTTCTTGATTGGACTGTACGTCAGTATAATCATGCAAATTAGAACTTTTAAGTGCTTATAATCACTTAAATTTAATTCACTTTGGTGTCATCTATTGATTTTACCTGCAGCAAGCCCCTCTCCCAGCTCTGTCAGAGCGGCATTATCTCACAGGAGCCTTTCAGGCACTCCCTGAGCCATTCCAATTGACAAAATTCCATGGGGGTTCAGGATCTCACTGCTGAAAATGCCTCTGGCCCACCACAGAGGTCTGGAGTGGCTGAGACAATATTTGCATGCTTGTGCCAGGCTTTGGGATGCTTTGAGATGGAAAGCAGCAGGCAGCTGTGTCTGGTGGAGCTCAAATTGGCTCCCTGACCCCACACCCTGCAAGGACAGCAGCAGCTCTTGGGGGTGCTCATTATTTCCAGAAACCAGGTCATTAATTTGCCATTGTCTTTAGCTGGTTTTGAGGGGTTTCCCCTCCACCCCTCTGTGGATGTTTTTAATGAGGGTGATAATTCCACCCTAAACTCCAGCAGGATTTGAGGTGCTTGGCTCATTAATGCTTTTTGAAGCCCTTTGAGATCTTCAGGTGGGAGGAGCTGCAGAGCATGAAAGTCAGAGTTTGGGCTTAATTGAGATAAATTCCACATAGAATAGAGAAATTATTTTCAAAATTTTCTCTATCCTCAGCCAGAGTGAGGCCATCAAAGAAATTGGCGGGTTCTTTGCTTCCATGTCTGATTGGACAGGGCTGGGTTTTTTCAGAAAACAATGGGAACAAAGGCTTTTCCATGCTTTAAGAATCTTTAGATCAGTATTATAAAATTCATCCATCGAGTTCCAGGCAAAGCTTATTGTCTACAGGCCTGGGTGAAAATGAAAAAAACTGTTAGTACAAAAAATATTATCTTATTGATATTATATGATATTATCTCCTATTTAACTGGGACTAAAAAGTCACAGTTAAATAGGACATTATTTCTGTCCAATATTGAAGGAGAAGACTGAATTTCATGTTCATATGGTCTGGTATTTGAGTGAAGCAGGTTGTCTGGGGAAAAGAATTTCTCGTTTTTCAGACCCAGTGAAACAGTCAATAATATCAAGAATTATTTACTTTTGCTGCCATTGCTACTGAGCGGTGTTTAAAGTTGGAATATTTTTCAGAGGTATTGAATTGGCCTGGTGTTTTGTATATGTGACACTATTGTTCTTCTGTCTCATCTTTCTTTCCCCTGCAGTCATGTTCTTATTTTACATCCAATGCCTTTCCATTAAAAATCTCCTTCACCAATGCGAATGCCCCAAGTGAAAACATCAATGTTATTTTTAAGGTATGTTCTTCCTCTAATCCTCAGGTCTTTTAGTATGGAAAATGATCATTTAAAATTCATCTAATTTATGTTTTAAAGCTTGAGTCTGTGAATAGTTGTTTTAGCTCTGCTGCTTGCTCATCCCTATTTTTGACACTTCAACTTTTAATGAAATATGTTGAGGCAATACACTAAAGTGTCACCTTTTTGATCAACAGAGAATAAAACATATTTTGGCAGTTTTTTTTCCTCAGTGAAGACAACCAGGCTAGAATATAAACTTTATATTTTAAACCTAATTTATTAACGACATCAAAGTCAGAGGGCAAGTCCCAGAGAAGAGATAGATCTGAATGAATGAATCCTCAGCCTTGTCAATATGTCTCTAAAAAATTCAAAATATTGGAGTGTTAGAGTCTCCATTTGCCACACAAACTTAATTATGCCCCTATTAACCAGCTGAGGAAGATGGAGGTGGAGGAGACAGCAGAGGAGCCCTGTCTCATTGGAGTTACTGACTCAACATAAACTCTGCTTTATTCTGCAGTTGACACCTAGAAAAGCTTCAGAGTTCAGAACAGTCCATCCACAAAAGACAATATATGCATTCTAAAGTGAGTTCTCTCTCAAAAGAGCAAAAGTCTCCCCTAAAAGTGGATATTTGTTTTAAAGAACACAAGTTCATAAAATGGCTGATGGATACGAAATGCTTGGCTGCCAATGGCATTATTCTTAGACATTTTGCAGAATCATTTTTCGAATGAGAAATCTAAAAAATTGATATAAATAAATTTTAAAAAATAGATTTGATGCTGTCTTAAAATAACTTGCCCTTTAGAGCAAGTGATTCTCAGAAGCAGAAGTACACTTTCCAGGCCTGCTAAGGGGAGAAATTAGCAATTTTAAGTTTTTCCTGAACATTTAGAAAGCTGGTTCATGTGCTATTTCATCTGAGAGTCAATATTAAGTAGCAGGTTCCTACCTACTTGAGCAAACACCAGCTCAGTTTTTGAACCAATTGCCTTGGTTCTACTCAAACTATTTCTTTCCTAACTAGTAATGTTTAGCAACCAACTCATTGTTGTAAAAGTACAGCTGCTGTCACCTTCTCCTATCAGCAAAACATTGTGTTAAAATACCTTTTACTTGTGCTATAGTTCCATTGCTTATTCATGACAGGTAACTCATACATAAATGATAAGCACAATAAATGATAAGCGTATCTTACTAAATTGTCTTCCCACTGTATATGTGAGGGAAGGTAAGTGGAGAGAATAAGATTTTTTTTGTATTTTTAGGTGCTAAGAAGAATTAATTGGAGTCAAGATTACCTTTCAATGAGAGAAAAATAGATATTTTGTCTTTTTAAGATGAGTTTATCTCTCCTCAAGTACTTGTTTCCTGTCAGTAAATGTCTGTAGACTGGAATGCTTGTGTAAAAAGAATGTAATGAAAGAATAAAGCCAAACTTTTACTTAAAATGCCAGTAAAAGTTATGTATTTTATGTGGATTGGGATGGGGGAAAACAAAAACTCAGGGCTGTTGTTTTCACAGGCCATTTACTCAGCCATGGTTGAAAATAATCTCTTCATTAATTCTTGTGGCTACAATTAAAGCCCCATTTCACTGAGATTATTGTTTGACTAACTCCACAGGGAGAGGGGTCATCACTGCATCACTGCTTGGAACTGAATATGAATCATGTTATGCATAAAATGTAAATTTGTGATAAAATTCCCTTGCAAATGCCAAGTTCTGAGGCTTAATGTTAGACAAACGCTGTCATTTGTACAAAGGGATCTAGCAGTAAGTAGATTTTAAAATGTAACTAAATTAGGATCTTACCTCCGGATTAAATTTTCAAACTCTGATAATTACATAGGAGTAATAAGCAGAAAGGCTGAAGATGTGCAGGGATCATTTGTTACCATCTCAGTATCTGTCAAAACTGTTCCTGTCTGTGTGTGCCATTTACTCTGTCCTCTTCTGACACAGAAAGTGAAGTAGGAACTTTGAAGGGAAACAAGACAGGGTTATGAAATGAATGTAGATGTTTAGGTGGGTAAAAAAGTCCCAGCTAAATTGGACATTATTTCTATCTGGTATTGAAGGAGAAAACTGAATTTCATGCGCAATTTTCACAGATAGGTGATGATCTACGTCAAGATATGTTGGTTCTACAAATTATTCGAGTGATGGACAGCATTTGGCTCCAAGAGGGACTGGATATGCAAATGATCATTTACAGGTGTTTATCTACAGGGAAAGGACAAGGTCAGTCTTAAATTATAAAAGGAACTTCTATTACATTATTCATATTTCATGTAAACACTGGTATATAAAATTTATTTATTCTGCCTCTATAGAACTCGTTGGCTTTTGTAGCAGCCTTGGTTAGAATTTTCTAAAAGCCTCAACAATGTCAGCTTGCAAAACATTCTTAAATTCACATATCAAAAAGAGGGATTTGGAGAAAATTTGCCATAGCTACTGAAGTTTTAATCCAGTGTAGTCCTGCATAGATGCTTAAATGAGCCTAGATGCATGTGGCTACAGAAAGTACCTGCAGACAAGTGATGACAGCTTTGTGCTGTTGATTTTGAAACATTATTCTTGTGGTTTATGTTGCTTAGGGCAGGCCTGACTCATCTGAAAGCTCTATTTCTCTCTTTTATGGTTGTTATAGCAGGGCTGTAGCAGGGATAACAATTTCTTGCTGTAGAAATCTGCTGACAGCAGTAAGCTGGCAATATTTCCCTGATCAAATCTTCTACTGGAAATAATCCCAGCCCAAATAGAAGGTTGATGTATCCAGATTACCTGCTGTACAAAATCTATTAAAATAGAAAAATTAAAAGGAAATCATTGCTTTCTGAACCACAATGTGAACATGAGAGAGGAGGAATGATTTAAAGATCTTAAGAGAAATAAGATGAGAGAAAAGTATAGATGAGTTCAGGCAGGAGGTATGTGGTTGTGATGACCTGGAAAAAACTCCTCCCTTCATTGTAGGGATGGGATTCAAAGCTTGAAAGCTTCTGCTTCAAAGGCAAATAACACAAGAGTACTATTTCTGGACATGACATTATATATAGACTCTTCTATACACTAATGCTTAATTTGATGTTTGCCAAGAGAGATACAGGGATCATCTGCAAATAATATTCTCTCCCTGACAGTCTCTTCCTTCCAGCATCATAGCAGCAAAAACCCCTCAGAGTTTTTCCAGATGTCTTTCCTTATGAGTTAATATCAGTGCTAAGATAATTGATTTACAGTTGATAATTAAGGATAAAGGACAAGTGACATGCCTGTGGCATAGGACACGTGCTTAGGGAGGTTTGGGTACACAGGTTTCCCAAGTCCCAGGCTAAGGATTTAGTCCATGGCCACCTTTACCACACAAGGAAAAATGGTAATTTTATGGTCATGCAAACACAGAAATCCCTTTGCACTGAAATTCAGGGAAAACTGAATAAAACATTGGTAGAATTCCACTTTCCAGGCATGGTGAAGTAGAGGAGCTTGTCACCAAGTAAAATTCTTAGAGAAATTCCTCCCTGCAATGCAGGATGATGTGCCAGGGAACCATCCATGGGCACAGGCACAGAAGGCTGGAAAGCCAGGTCTCAGTACCAAAAAAAGGAATAAAGTGCATGCAGTAGAGACAGAGGATTCAAGTGAAGCTTGGCAAAATACTTGGCTTCTCTCTGCACTTCAGAGTCCCAGTTTGTGACATACTGGATCAGGCTAATTTCTGCACTACCCAGTACCCTTCCTCTAAGTTGTGATCAGCATCACATAATCCAGAATAATTTCTGCACCTTTCTAGACAATAGATACATATGAAACAACTTTATATATATAAAATATCTCATCCTACTTTTTATAATTTTTTTTTAGTTTTGTACATGTTCTACCCACTTTGAACCTTGCTAAATTGCTCACCTTGTTGGCACTTTGAGGCAGTTATATCCACAATATTGTTATTGGTGATTTTATTTCTCCTTCACAGAACTGCACTTTTCCACTCAGTGCCCTTTATTTTTAATTTCCAAAGAGCAAGATTAAAATAATATTGATGTATAGTTTCTGCTGCATTTGTTATTTTTAAGCTTTTAACTTTGCTTTTGGGTTTTTTTTTCCTGCATGGAATGATCAAACAACAGGCAATATGCATTGATTGTCTTCCTGTGTTTTTAAAGTTGAGGATTTTTCACGTAAACTCTTTTCCATCTGATTAGGGCTGGTACAGATGGTGCCAGATGCTACCACACTAGCGAAGATCCACAGGGAGTCTGGACTGATAGGACCACTGAAAGAAAACACAATTAAAAAATGGTTTCACCATCACCATCCTCTGGAATCAAGTTACCAAGAGGTAACATCATAATGAAGCTTATTACACATTTCCTGCTATGCCATGGGGGACAACAAAGAACCATATTACAGTAGGCAGCAAAAATGAGTGGCTCAGACACGAGACAAACAAGTCTCATGCAGAGAAACCAGGGAGTCCACTTAAATGCCCCTCTCTATCTAAGGAAACTTTGTTTTTTATCAGGTGCATGATATTACATTTTCTATAAAAATGTGTCATAGATACGTTTTGAAATTTAGTAGCAAAGTGAAGAGAAATTGAAATAGAAATTGTCTTAAACTCAGAAAAGAATTATTTTTTAGGTCAACTGTTCAAATTCTTTATTTTATATAAACCACACAAAGTCTTGCCATATTTCCTGTATTTCGGAATGACCATGCCAATACCTAGAGTTTCAGAAAGCTGTTTTATCAAAACCACATAGTCATAGTGGAAATACAGAAGATCATATTTTCACATCACATGTTCTCCTGGGATCCCACATAAGGCTTCTGATTTTATGAAACTAAATGTTCTGCATGAGCAAAACAATTGGAAATTTTATTTATAGAAGCAAAGGTTTCCTAAGGATATCTTTCTGTCAATTCCTTGTTGGGTGAGCATGTTCTGAGGCCCCTGAAAAAATTTTCAATTTTTGTGCTTCTGGGAGAGTTTTTATAATCCTTTTTCCATGCAAACAATAAATTAGTGGCCAAAATTTTAAATTTAAAGGAGTGCTTTGAGTATTTAGCACTCTGAGAATGAAATTCTTTTACAGCAATTTGTTAGTAGATATGTATTAAAAATATGTTTGGTAAACTTTAGTAATTTTGTAATTATTACATAGGCATTTTCTCATCCACATTTTGACTACAAACACTTGAATTCCTCATATGTCATTCAATTCTATTAAACAGGAACAATCTGTGTAGAATGGGGAGTTTTTTTACAAGTTTGTGTGTTTGCAGTTTTATGGTAGAAGTGTAGACAGCATTTCAATTCAAAAGCAAGGTGCTGCTAATTATTGATTGAAAACTTGATTTCTTGGTACTACTGCCACTGCTGTTTGTAAAAAATACCATTAATGTGGAATATTCTAAAAGCAATTCCTATCCAATTTCTTCCAGTTCTTTAAGTATATAAAATGCAGTCAGATCTGATTACAGAGGGTATACAAAAAATTACTACTATGCATTCCCTTTGTGCTTGCTAGTGAATGAACCTTTCTCTTTTTTTACTCCTTCATAATTTTTTAGTCATACAGTACTGGATTTAAGATGCTCAGAAAACTGGTGCAGAACAAGTTTTAATATCCTCATTTTACAGTTGGGTGAACAAAATAGCAGAAAGTTTAAGTATTTTATCCAAGGTCATCAAAGTGAGTGAGTAGAACAGTTAGATATAAAATTCAGCCAGCTCTTGAGCTGTGGCCCAGGTGTTGCCATTGGAGGTGGCACCCTGCATTTATGAGGAATTCCTGAAAGCCTAAATAGTAATTTGCCATGGCTAATGTAGGTTTTGTTCAAAAACATTAAAATCCAGATTAGGATTCTGTATTACATTGTATATATTGTGATTGAGATTCATGAGACATGAGCTGAGTTCTGGAGAAAAGAAAATCCATGTAGGTACAGAACAGTGCTCTGGATGTAAAACAACCTGCATCCTTTTTACAAAGCAAGCGGGTTTAAATTTGTGCATTTTCAAATAATTTCCTTATGGTTGTTTTTGCAATATACCTGCAGAACACTGAACAGAAAATGCCAGCTTCCTGCCAAGAAGCTTTTTTTTTTTTAAGCACCTTTTGCTTTAATATTTTCTGTAGACTTCCAGGTATCTTTGGAACACAAGATGGAAACCTCATGCGTGAAATTGTTCTTGTGGTGTAACTTTGAAATGTTTAAGTTTCATCCCTATACAATCCCTACTCAGACCTGGCTCATGAATCTCGTTTCAAAGTTGCCTGGTTAAAATTTTAACCTGTTAAAATTTTACCAACAGGCATACCATTTGCAAAATTACATTTAAAAAAAAAATAAGTTATTAGCATCACAAATACATCTGGATGTTTCATGTAAGGGCTTTTGTTTTACTCACTAGGCCATAAGGAATTTCTTTTATTCCTGTGCTGGCTGGTGTGTTGTGACCTTCATCCTGGGAGTCTGTGATCGACACAGTGACAACATAATGCTGACCAAAGCTGGACACATGTTCCACATAGATTTTGGAAGATTTTTGGGTCATGCACAGATGTTTGGAAGCATAAGAAGGTTGGTATCTATAGTAACACACAGTGAACTTTAAAGCAGTGGTCTGAAATTTCACAGCCTTATCAACTTCCATTAAAAAAACATACAAATGAGATTACACTTTCTTTTTTTTTCTTCCTGTATTTTCCAAAATAACATATTTTTGTTGTTTCTTGAGACTTCTAAAAAGTGTAGGAATGACTGGAAAAGGTTTAAAAGATGTTGGAGGTCCCTTTTTCAGTGTAAAAGAAAAATGTAAATCCTTGTTTGGTCAGGAATTTGAATGATGTAGTTCAGTAGTGACCAGAATAGAGGAATTCTGAAGTCCATTGCTTTTTTTTCCCAACAGAGGAGGGTTTCTAAAATGGATCCAAATCCGTATATCTATCTAATTGACAACTTTCTTCCCATATTCAGAGAAGGAACCAAATTCTCCAAATTGCCACGGAGAATAATTAAATTACGCCTCTGGGTAAATTTGCAAACTTTTTCATTATCTTTTGAAGTTGCATGTCAAACCACACTGAGCTCAGGGGCTGTTGTGCAAATATCTGATTACCTTTGTAGGTGTGATGTACCTATGTCATGCTAAGGATAAATAAAACAGTGTGATCATGTATCCAAGTTCCTAATGTGAACATATTAGGAAGGAATGAATTGAAATGGAATAAGGATAAAATAATGCAAATAAGTCCAAAGCACAAAGGAGCTCTTGTAGCAGAGTAAAAATGGATGAATGATCCATTTTAGTGACAAGAGGAGTAGTGTGTGTGTCTTTCATCCATGTTTTTGAAAAATTTTCAGAACAAGCATCAGAATTAGGTTTGAGCTAATTTTCTTCATTTTTCCTTTTTTCTTTTTTTTTGCTAAGCTGGCCTTTGCCTGCTCTAGACTATCTCAGTGTGTGTTAGACAGACATAACAGCATGGGAGTATTGCTATGAGGGAAGCTGATGAGGATAATAAGTACATCTAAGTCAGACAGTCAAAAGATTTAGTGGGAATGCTTAGAATTATCATCCATCACTCAAGATATGCACCCTTAATCCTCCTTATTTTCTGTGGAAAGAATAAAGCAGAGCAGAGAAATAAAAACATACTCATGCACACTCCTTGTCAAGTGCTGCATCTTTCTCTACAACAAAACTCCTGTTGGAACCCAGCAGGAATTTCCTGGAGTAGTAATTTTACACAAACAAAAAATTACCTAGTTGAGGGAACAACAGGATTAAGCAAATA
>JAWWMU010000054.1:58785394-58833470 GCA_035048155.1 Cinnycerthia olivascens
CTTTCATCTCCTGGGTAAACAAGCCCACGTTCCTCAGCCTCTCCTCCAGGCAAGTGCCACCATGATATTGGTGACCTACTCCAGTTTAGTGACATCTTTCAAGTTTTGGCAAGGTATTAATTAATAAATACAAAGTGGAACATCTTTATATATGGCATCTTTCAGTATTTTTTGTTAGTAACCAGTAGGATGGGATAGAGAATGTTTTTATTTTCTTGTAAATGCCATTTGTATAAGGTGTTGGTTGTGGTGAAAGTTTGGATTAGCATTTTTTTTAGAAAGAGATCTGAGAGTTTTAGCAAAGCCAAATATGAGTTGATGATAAGATATTGGATGGAAAAGCTTTAAATTTGAAGTAATCCTCTTGTTTCATTTTGCATTGGGAAAACCATCCCTGGAATATTTTTAACATTTTACTTTTAGAAAGATGGGGATAAAAAGCCCAGGGAAATTACAAGGAGTCCAGAAAAAAAGCAATTTAAATCATCAGACACCTGAAATACAGAACTTGTGAGAAAAGGTGGAGGCAGTTGTCTACAAAAGATTGAGAAAAGACATAGTAATAGTCTGCAAATTCTTTAGAGGCTGCTGTAAGAAAGATGGGATCTCCATGTTCCCTCAGGAAAGAGCAAGACTTAATAAACTGAAAGCACAACAAGGGTTAGATTAGGCATTAGGGGAAAAAATGCTGTGAGAGGACATCCTAAACCAGAAATTTGATATGGAGGTTGGAGAAGAACTCTATCATAAAAATCTTTGAGAATAGGCTAAATAAGAATCCTAGAAGCATGATCATGATGTTATCCTGGTAATAAGAAAAATGGAGAATCTCTTGTGGCCCAGGATATTTCTTTATGTTTGCTGGTGATGAATTGTGTTGTATGGTTGTACCCTGTTTCATTATTTAATATATAAAAAGAGTACCATTGGTTATGGTTTTTTTACTGTGTCTACAAATGTCTATGACTACTGTGATTAAATATTTTCACTTGGCTTTAAAGAAATAAGCACTCATGTTCATTAATTTTATGTTCTTTTGGCTTTTGCTGCAGAGGATGTCAGCAGTTAAGCACTCCCTAAAAGCTTTTCCCCTTCTATTGGATATATCTAAATTCCACATAGTCATGCTGAAAATTATCAGTCATTCTTGACTCAGCCAAAATGATTTTAAAGCAGTCAGGGAATATATGGGGGGGGAATTTTGCTACTGAGCAGCTGATTTTTAAATTGCAAAGAGTTCTGTTTGGTTTCTCACACACTGTTCCATGTGAAAACTTGGACAATAACAGATTTAATCTCATTGCAGTAATGTTTGTGACTTGGACTTTTCCATAAGCCCAAGCACTATTGGGAAGCTTAGATCAGACCAGAGCAAAGGTTGTTGGTTATCTCATATGTTTTTCCCACTTAATATAAAAAGAAGTCAGTGTATCATTCTTAAATGTTCTGTACCATGAGATTCAGAGGAGGAAAAGCTAAAACCATTACAAGCTTTGATAATCAGTTTACATCTAGTGTTTCCTACAAATCCTGATGCTCTTACTGGTTTTCTTGGAATGCAGCATAATTCTAGCCCACAATGAAGTCCCAGTAGATGTTCCCATCACCCCAGACCAAGTTTATTTTTGCATGATGATCTCTTCATTTCCTTGAGGTTTCCTTTCTTTTTTTCCCCTCTCATGATTTATCATCCAAACATTCGTAATCTCCAGAGGAACTGCAGAACACATTCCCATGAAAATCTTAAATCTCTAAAAGGGAAAAAAAAAAGTAAATAAAGGAATAAAACCCCCATAAAGTAGCCTTGTTTCTCACTGAATGGCTTGAGTAAACTCTTTTGTCACAGCCATAGTAAAGTATTCGACTTTAAGTCCAGGACTGCAATCAGACTCTGTCATAAACAGGAATATTGCTTTTTTGACCGATTTCTACTATAAAACCAAACGGTTCATTCATCTCATCTAGGGCTTTAGTGGGGGAAAAGAGAAAAAAGGAAAGAAAAGAGTAGGCAAGATGTGATAAGGTAACTTTAATGATTTGGGAGGTTTATTGGCTGTACATCTTTGGTCAATCTCAAGACATACCAGTTCTCTCAGTGAGGCTTTTCTTTTCTGAAAAATAATGGTACCAGATATTATAATTACACATAGAGGTCATTCAACAGTGCTTCAATTCCATATTTCTTTAGCACACCAGAAATAATAAAAAAAAATGTCTTTTGGCCTGCAGAGATATGGTAAAAGGCTTTTACTTGATAGTACTTCATCACACCAGCTTTTTTACACTGATGCCAGGCATTTCCACAGTTTGATGGAGGCAGCAAGTTGTATTAATAAAGATTTTAGGCCGGGGAGCTTTTGTCCCATTGGCTGTTACACAGTCATTGGTCATCAAACACCTCATGCATGTAAAGTATTATAGGCCTTTGCTGTGATCCTGAGGGTGTTTTGGGGTAAGAAGTATTTTATGTTTGTAACTTTGAGATAAGTTCATGTGAGCAAGCTGTGTGATAGAGGTCCAAGTGAAAGGTGTTGTTACCAGGCCTTTGGATGCACTGCTGTTCATCTGACCAAATGCCAGAATGGAAAGTGATCTTGGCAATCTGCCCCAGGAAAGGCTGCCTGTTAAAGATGTCCTGATCCAAATACAGAAATTCAGCCTGTGCACCAGGGTGAGGCTCATTTGCATGGGGTATAGTACATGCAACAGCAGGGCACACATTGCTTTTTTCCTTCTGGAGGCTCAAACTGCCTCTATTTGCTGATGTAAATTTTCCCATCGTGATGGACAGTGACTGGACTTGGCTGTTTGTAATATTGCTGGGGAATTTTGCCTTCTATCTTATTATTATCCAAAGGAGTTTGTGAGAGCAGCAAGGAATATTTTACATTTATGCACAGATGTTTATCCTGTCAATTGTTTTTTCAGCATCCTTCATGTTCTGTTCAGGAAGTAAGGATTTCTTCCCACTGAAACTTTATTTTATAATGCTATTGTGAGAAATGGCTGTGTTGTTCCTTCTAGTGGGTCTTGTTTCCCATATTCTAAATTGGCTTTAAGTGATGTTTTTCATTATTATTACTATTTCTAATTTACATTAAAGTGTTTCCTTTGTAAACAGCCAGCTTATTTACTGGAGCTTCAGCACCCAGGGGTTGCAGGGTTTACCTTGTGGGAGAGGCTCTGATAGCAAAAGACCTTAAACAGAAGTGGAGAACTCGAATTTCTACATCATATTTTGCATGTTGACAAGGGAGGACTGGCCTAGAACATATTCACAAAAAGTACTGAGAAATTTAAGAACCTTGTAAAACTGTTTTCAGTCATCCCACAAGTAAAACTAATCTATAAATAATGTAAATAATAAAATACCAGTTGTGTGTTCACACAGATCTTGTAGCAACAACAGTAAGAAAAATGACTAATGTTGCAGTCATTACATTATGGGGAAGTTGGCCCACAGCCCAACCCAGCAATGTTAAACACCATATTTCTTCCAGTAAAATAATTTCTGATTGCAGTATCTATTTTCAGCTCCAGTAGCTCAATGTGGGAGACTTGGACTAGCTCAGAAAGGCCTGTGTTTTCATGGTGCAATTTTTGATGCTGTTGGACATCAGAAATCAAATGTGAATTTTGAACAAAATGCATCATATTTATAGCAATAGTTTTAGACTTTTAGCCCAAGAACAAATTTGGTGTTTAGACATTCTCAAGATGCTAAAATGCTTTCAAATCAGGATTTAGATTGGCCTGTCCACATATACATAATAATTTTCTCTATTTCTCTTTCTTTCTTATGGGTTTCAACAAATTGAATTTCATTATTCTAATTGAATCAATTTATTTAACACTTAATGTCTATTTTAAATACCACTGATAAAAAATAAGATCAAAGACGAATGAATGAGTGAAAGGAGGTTCTGGGAAAACATGGACTCTCAAAAATCAGTAATAGACACATTTTTGTAGTTCTTTGAGATCTATAGCACAATACACAATAATTGTGTAACAGTCACACTTTAATATAACCCTCCAAATGTGCACTCACTCCAAATGTGGAGGGAAAGAATTTTTATTGTGGACTTTCATCATGCCTAGTACTACTTTGCTGAATTGAATAATAGATATATTTTTTAAAAACCACCCTAGCGGTCTGGTCTGCTTGGAGGTGAAAGACAACCATGGGTGATATAGATTAAAAGTTGATGTAGATTAAATGGAACCAAAACAAAAAAAAAAAATCAAAAAAATTTTCCAAACATAAAAGTGGGAAGGCCACCTGAGCATTTGTTGTGACTTAAACTTCCAGCTGTAGCCTATAATCTCATGACAACTTGTTTTTCTTTCTGTACTAATGTAAGGCTGGAACTTTTATGGGAAGATGAGGAAAACTCCCAGGACAGCTTGTCTGTCTCATTTGTGAATGCATCAGGAAGCAATGGGTTGCCTCAGCCCGTGTTTGAGGTTTTGTCAAGAAATAGACATCCTGAAGTTTATTTCTGCATTTGAACTTACCAAGAACACTGAGTTTATTTAAATTTATTTTGAATTAAGTGTTAACACACTGTATATTGCCTTGGAATGGAGCCCTCTAATCTGTTGACAGGGTTCTGTGTACACAGTTGTGATGAGTAAATCACTGCAGTAGGTTTTTCTGTGTGAGGATGCAGTTTATCAGACCTTTCTGGAGCTATTGAATTTTAGGATTGTTAGGAGAAGCCTGGCTAATCTGTTTTCTTCTGCAATGGCATGCCATAGCCACAAACTATGCTGGTTGATGATAAAAAAAGGCAAGCCATGTTGTCAGATTCTGCCCCTTATTTACACAAGGGTGAACACAGAGTAACTGTAGAGAAAACAAGAGAATGTATTCATATTCTGTTTTGAGTCAGAAACATCTCTTCAGAACAGTATATATTTAATGACAGCATCACACCTTGGGGTTTTCTTGGTGTTGTTGGATTGTGGAGGTGTAGGATTTTTTATTAAATTCCCTTCTTGCCTAGTAGGGAGTCGATATTTATAACCCACCCTCTTTGAGAACAGCTTTTAAATATTTCAGTATCAAGAGAGAACTTGTTTCCAGATTCACTTTCAGGATGGAGTCAAGAAATTAAAGCAATGAGAGTTTAAGAAGAAAAGCAAAGAAAACCCAGAAGAAAACACTTGTTCAGTTGTTGGTTTCTCACTTGGAAACTCTTGCTGTCAAACATGTCTCTGTCCCAATTAGTCAGTGACACCAGACAGAGCAATAGACATTTCCACAATGAGAAAGGGAGAGATGAAATAATGAGGAAAGTAATACTGAAAAACACAGATATGAATAATGAGTTACAAATATTGTCTTGCATGAGTAGCTATTTTAGGTTAAATTTCTCAGGCAATTGTTCTCTTTTCCAGGGACCGAGCTCCCTTCATCTTCACATCAGAGATGGAGTATTTCATAACAGAGGGTGGAAAAAACCCACAGCGTTTTCAGGAGTTTGTGGAGCTTTGCTGTCGAGCTTATAATATAGTCAGGAAACACAGCCAGCTACTCCTGAACCTGCTAGAGATGGTAAGAAGTTCGAAGATGAAACCAAAAGTCAATTTTCTCTGGGGTTCTCTTCCCTTTTAGCCCCTCCCTGCTGCCTCCAGTAGCACTATGCTTGGAAGAGGTATCAGTGCACAGCTGATACTGCACTGCCCATGCAAAAAGGCTGTCCACTTTCAGTACCAATTTCTGAGAAAGGGAAAGCCAAGCTGCTTGGTGTTTTTTCCATTTTATAATGCACAACTTTTCACAAAATAGCAGAAAACTGCCAAGGAAGCTGTGTAAAAATTTTGCAATCAGGAATTTCACTCAGCCTTTTTTCCAGGTTTTCATTTACCATTCCTGTTCGTGGTTACAAGACAAAGTAAGCTAAATATTTCACAGGGTGAAATCTGACAGTACTTAGGACTGCACTACAATGATGCTTTTAGAATGGAGGGGTTTTACATTTCCACAGCCCCTTCTCAGGATGGCAAACACAGGAAAGAAAGAGCAGTGCCCATATTGACACAGGGTTTAAAATTATTTTGTATAGATTTTTAAGGCCTCTAAGAGATTTTATCCTTAAGTATTCCTACTGATTCATGTGCTGTGGCAAATTCCATATCTGATTTATGCCTCTATTTACTTGTGTGGGAAAGGTTAATGCTTTTCACCTTCGTGCACACTACGAGAATATTTCATTAACTAATATTTGCTAAGATGCTGGGCTAAGATATCAATCCAAAATTTGTATGCAGGGCCCCACGCCCTAAGGGAGTGGTCTGTGCATGAAAAAGTCTGCATGGCCTTATAAACAGAGCTGCTGAGATGGGGGTACAGCCAAAAAGTTGCTCTGTAAACACTACTTTATCATCTCCAACTTGTGCAGTGGGGGAGGGTGGGAGAAACTGAAGGAATCTCTCTCCTTGCCTCTCCTGTCTTGTCCATGGATTCTCATGCAGTGCTTCAGTGAGAGATTCCCTAAATGGAGCAGAAAGGATTGCTCCAGATCTCTTGAACTTGCTGCTTAGTAGCCACAGAGATACAAAAAAACTGCATTCCCATCATAAAGCACAATTTTCCTCTGGAAGCAGTGCAGTGAGGTTGTAGGAGATCCTGTCCAAGTAAAAGAGCCTCGAGAAAGCTCAGGATCAGCCTGTTCTCTCCTCCACAGCAGAAATCCCTGCATTTCTGAGCACATTGCCTAAACCTGTGTGGTGCAAACAAAGCTACATCTCCTGCCCATCTCCTTGTCCCCAGTGCTGTCTCTCTCTCTGCAAGCAGCAGAGATAATGTTGTCAGATTACTCTGAGATAGTAGAGACCATGTTAGTAAAATACTCCTAGCAGGAGCTCTGAAATAACTCTCTCTGCCTGGCCAAAGCTCGAGTTTGTCTGTATTCAGGACGTGCTGCACCTTTTGTTTCTGCTGATCTTGTAGCAGAGGTAATAGAGCTGAGCTAAAAGTCAACATCCAGATATGTCTTAATATTTGCCAGTGGGCTGCAGCTCAGTCAGTTGTGTTGCACTTTATAATTGAAAAATAAGTGGCAGCACACTCACCCCTCTTCAATGAGCTCTCCACAGCAAAAGGAATGAAAAAAACAAAAGCAGTTTGGGAGCACCTCGATTTTGCCAATAATATTTGGAAAGGTGAGTCTGTTTCTGCACTTGAAGTGGAGTGCTGGTCAGAAACTGTAAAAATCAAAATGTTTTAGTTCCATGGGTCATTTCTGGAAAAAATAAATAGACTGTGAAGTTCCATTTTGAATTCATTTCGATGCAGAATTTCAGATGATATCATGGAGGGATAAGAATAACTCATGACTGCTGATTTATATCAGTGAAAGTCTAAGATTTCTTTCATTGTTTGGAAACCTTCATCATTAATCTTTAATTCTACTCCCACATTCTGTTTTCTCAGATGCTATTTGTAAAACATAGTTCAAAAAAAAAAAATTAAAATTAGACTGTTTCTAAAAAACAGTGCACTTCACAAAATATTACACTGAATGCACAGAATATTCACAGAATAGTAAACTGTACCCTGAGTAACCAGTGACAATTAGTGGTTTCTAGCAAACACAATTATGAACAAATTGAGGGATTTTTGGCCCAGTTTGGGAATTAATGTTCTTTCTTGGTGGTGGGCAGCATGTTTCTAAAGCTGCAGTGACATTTGCTACTGGGAGTAAGAAATAATCCATGAAGTTTCCACCACTTTCAAAAGCAGAAACGTCTGTGGGAGACCCAAGAGTCTGCTAGAAGAGTTCAGCTGTGTAAACGCCTGTAGCTCATCAGCTTTGCTCTCATTAAGGATTTGATGTGAACTATTATAAAGAGGGTGATGGCAGGACACAAACATCTTCTGACTACTTTAAAAAAATGCAACTCCATTAGTGTAATAATAGAAAGTTATTAAAAGTGACTTTATCACTCCCTTTTCTGGTGAAGGGCAAGGAGCTTAATTTGCCTATGCAACAATCCTTTTGTTTTGTTTTCTTTTTTAATCCAAAGGGGGCAGGAGTTGTTATTATCTTTTATAAGGGGGTTGAAGGTATATTGATAAATAACATTGTGTGTCCTTCAGTGCTGAACATTGTTATTATCCCTGCTGTCAACCCAGTTTAATTCACCTCATTGATCTTTCTGTCTCTCTGTTCCTTGCCAGTCAAAACTCTGCAAAGACAGCAATCTAACTGTCCAGTGGCAGCTTGGAATGGTGCTGAGGAAGATTTTCCTCATAATGTCAAAAAGAAAATGTACAAGTGTTGAGAATATTTGAAGGAATAATCTTAAAATAAAATCAGTGATTCCTTTCTTTTTTTGCTGTTACTTGAAAAACTCAGTGGATCTTTGTGTCTGAGCTAGACATAAATATCAATGAAGAGTACACAGCAGTGGCTGCAAATTCAGATACATTTCCATCTGAGCAATCTGAAGGAGAGGTGTTTTTCTGCATTACACACAAAAAAGCATCACTCCAAACTTGCTGTGATTCTGAGAAAAATCAGTAGGTTTTGAAGTGAGTAAATTTTATTGTTGTTGTTGACATTTGAAAAAGCCTGAAGAGAGCTGTATGGGCAATTGGACTCACTGAGCTGTCTAATCTCCTCAAGTTTTTACTTTGCAAGGGGAATATTGGCATTATTTGGGTTTTGAATGTAATCTGGCTGACTAACTAGAACAGTTCTGCCCTCATCGATGGAGAGTGCTCCAGAGGGCAGCTCTCACTGCCCACCTCAGGGCTCCTGCCATCAATCAGTGTCTGAGGAAGCTTTTCTCCTCCTCTGACTGCACAGGGAGTGACTCTGTGATCCCTTTGCAGGAGGACCCCAGGGCAGTGATGGGGGAAGCAGGAGAGACAAATGAGAGGGTGATGTTGCACTAAATTGAGTTAGGGCTAAGACAGAACTGTGAACATAACAGGAATGTGGTTACTATTGTTCAGATGGCTGAATTTGGTCACCTTCCCTTTATCACTATTAGAGGGATCTGAAGGAGGCTTAGCAATGCACACCTTGAGGTTATGGTATCCAAAGAAAAAATAAATAACCACAATGGATCTTTGATTCTGACCCATGCCTCTTTCAGGTGCCTCAGTATGAAGGTTTACAATGCAATACATTCACTTTGTTATCCCAGGCATTGCTCTAGCATCAAAACCACTTTTCAGATAAGCAAAACTGTTTTACAAGATGTTTTGGTGTAAAACCTTTCTTCTCTCACTTAAGCCCATTTCATTCAAATTTCTTTTCAATAGAAGAGTGGACTAATGATCTAATATTAATCTACATTTAGATGTTGCATGCAGGATTGCCTGAGCTAAACAGCATCCAGGATCTGAAATATGTGTATGACAACCTCCGTCCTCAGGACTCAGATCTCCAGGCTACAAGCTACTTTACAAGGTAAAACCAGAATATAATCTAGAAACCTTGTCTTCTTCAGGCATGAAGCAATTTGTCTCTTATGTTAAGAAGCTGAATCAGGGAAATTACACAAAAGAATAATTTGTCTTCGTAAGTTTACTTTTAAAAAGTCATTCCTTATGGATGTTATAAGCAATTTCCTCAAATTTTGGAAGAAACAGTCGTGCATTTGTGGTACACTTGTAACAAGTCACTCAGCGCCTGGAGATTTCTTAGGCTTTCATGGTGAAACCATCCTGATTTGTATCTGGTGTTTTTTCTCTTTTTACATGCAGCAGCTACGTGCAAATGGATTTAGACTTCTTAAAGAGGATCAACCTGTTAATAGTCTGAGTGAGAGCCTTCAATTTCTGCATTTTACTGCTTTTTCTCTTCCTCTTTTGACCTTCTGTGTCGCATCAGAGAAGTCACTTTCCCTCTGCCAGCCATAGTTTCTCTATCTGCAGAACAGTGCTGGTTCTTGCCTTAAAACAATTAACAGATCAATGACAGAAAAGCATTGTGTGTGAATATAAGTGCATTTAAAGCTTCATTTGTGCTGGGATAATGAAACCATTCACCTGTTCATGATAATTGCTGGGTATTAATGAGGAGGAGCTGCGGCTGATGTGCATAAAGTCAGTCTAAGACCCTCAGTCCTGATCTTTCAAGTCAGGCCTCTGCATCACAAATAATTCCAGCTGTTGGTGTGATGATGCTGTAGATGGAATGAGTGGAGACTTACCTGGAACTGGAAACCCACTTTGCAATTCCAGGCAGAGCATGAGACAAAATCTCTCTGTCGGAGTCTGCCCTGAGCAGCACCATCATTTCCCAAGGGCTATGAATTTTTATTCCCTGGGCACCCTCTTCACATGCAAAGCAACGCAGACTCTTCTGACCTTATGAAAGTGCTGGGAAAATAAAATTTTGTTGTTTATGTGTCTCCTTTCCATGTACTAGGATCTGCTATTTGAGGAAAGCAAGGCTGAAAGTTTGGAGAAGGCTGGGGCGGAGACCTAGAGACTTTAAGGGACTTTCTTGGAAAAAAAAAAAAGAACTATTGCTCCATGACTTTACCACAGCATAGCACTGAGTTCCTTTTCCTGTAACACTTGTTTTTTCATATGCTTTCCCTCCTGCCCCTTAGCAAGATTGTTAAATTTTAAAATTTAATCACAGCTTCACATTTACAATGAACTCCTACCTTATCCTTTCCTTCAAAATTTCACATATTCCCAAATTACAGACTTATATTTCCACTTCAAATAGAAAACATGCAGTTTCTTATTAAACTGCAAAAGTCTCGATTCTGTCAAATAATTCGTGGGGTTGTGTCTGTGTCTCGTGGGTAGAATACCCAGTTTGTTTAGTTAATGAGAATGGGCTGGGATATACAAAACAAGCAGGAAAATCTGAGTCTTTAGAGTGAAAATTGCATCAGTGTCATGCAAAGCTCGGAGCTGAAGGTGGAAAGGATCAGCTTTCAGCTGGGTCAGTTTTGGTCGGGGTTGGCATCACTGCAGCCTTGCTTAGCTGGAAGAGGAAGGAGGAAGACTTGCTTCAGGGCAGAGCTGGATCTCCACTCTTTCTTTCCAGGGTTAGTAACTTCAGAGTGGGAATTCACCTGCAGTCTTCCTTAACCAAACACGTGGAATAAGCCCAACACTGTTTTGGGAGAGCTGGTGTGCTCTGTTGCCTGGTAGAGGTTTGTGTTAGGCTTAGGAAATCCTGTCCAGTTCACAGAGAGCACAGGTAGGACTCAGAGGCCAGCAGGTCCTTCTTCCCCTCAGATTTCTTGTTAGGGATGGTGTTAAGGAAATGAAGGAAATTCCACTCAATTGCTACACACCAACAAAGTAGCTGTGCTGTGGGCTCTGCTCTTATTTGAAATTGCATTTTCTCCTAAAATGCATTCTGTGAACTCCACAGCTATCATTCTAATTTCCTTCAAAATGCTGAAGATTTGTTATCGTCCATCATTGCATCACGTAGAAAATACAGATATTGCTAGAGTGAGTATTTTATTCATTGACGTTCTTAGGATGTTTGTATTATATATGCTCATTTGCAAGAAGAAAATCCCTTTATGTTCATGAATTTCCGTGGATCTCATTTCTCTTGGAGCTTCTTTTCTTCTTTATTCTAATTTCTAGTCATCTGAACATTATTTGTGTTATTTCAAAAAATGTATTAACATTTCAACATGTTTGAACATGGAGATAATATTAGGCCTCATGTCTAGTAGGATTTTAACTTCTGGAAATTGTATCCAAAATAAAGACTTTGAGATGGCCTGATACCCAGATCCATGCAGAGACTGTCCATCTGTAAACCTGGTTTTAGGAATGTAAATATATTGAGATTTTTGTGAGCTTTGTGTCACCTACATCATCTTCATTCCTTATCTCTTTGTTATACAAAATATTGATATGAGAAAAAAATCCAGTTACATACTTTTCATGGTCAATCTCTGACTCATTCCTGTATCTATTTTTCAAGCTGCCCTTAGATAAGGAAATTGGAAGTTCTGATTATTAGCACAACTTCTAGTAGTTCTCAAATCCCTTGCAATTTGTAGCTCCTTTTTCTCTATAATTGCTTCCAAAAACACTTCATTGTTTTTTGAAAGTTTTTTTCTAGACCAGGAGTGTGGTCATTGGAATGTTAAACGTTGCCAACAGAAAGTTGTTCCTTGTTCTAAGCACAAGGTAGTTATTGTAATCTTTCAGATTCAATCATATAATGTGTCTACTGAAAACCCCAATCTCCTGCTCGTGGCAATAGGAGAACACTATTCCTCTGTATTTCTGCAGAAATGGGTTGCTTTTAGCCATTTTCTGAGTTTGGTTTAGCAGTAACACTGACGTTGGCCCTGGTGTTGTTTAAAACCAACGTGAAGTGATGAATGATGTCACAAATGCTCCTGGCAGAACGATGTTAATTTGTTCTCTGTGTCACCTCCCTGGCCCCAGAACAGCTGTGTCAGAGTTTGGACTGTGATGTACTGACCCCTTTCAGGCTCATGAAACATTCTGTGTTTTACTAAATTCCTTTGGTCTCGTTCTTGATTTAAGTCATGTGCAGCAGTCCGTGGTGTCATTTGTGTGCAGTTCTCACATGGGGTCAGTTCCCTGTTATGAGCTGACGAGCAGCAGCGTTCAGCCCCGCAGCTCACAGCCCTCTGGCAGGTCACACCCTCACATGGTGCATAAACAATGCACCAGTTGAGAGTTAAACAAGAGTTTCTGTGTTTCCTTGTCAGTCCTGTGCACCTACTGCCAAATGAAACATCATTGTCTCTCCAGCATCTGCCCTGAACTCAGTTTGATCCTTGAAGTCAATTTGATCCTTACCCCTCCCTCCTTTCCTCTTCCCCTGACAACACAGTTTTATCAGAAACTAGAAACACATCTTACCTCTGGATATAAATTTCCTCTGTGGTTTTCTGCAGACGTCTTCAAATGTCAGTGTGGTGTGGCAGGCTGCCTGACTTTTTTAATGTGGCTGCACAGGGATGTAGATTTAAAATTGGTTTTAAGAGCATAAAGTTAGCCTAATGCAATGAATGGAGTTGATTTCAATTGATTGCAGTGTGCAATCTAATCCTCTCATAGAAACCCATGAATAAGAGATGCAGGGTGGATCTGACAATTACCAGGGGAACACACTGCATATCTGCAGCAGCCATATGGAGGGGGCTGCTGCTTAGCTCAGCTGCTTTGTTTATTTATTAATGGATTCATTTTTTAGGTACTTGTCGTTGCCCAGGTCAAGCATGTCCACTCCAAACCACAAATGCCAGCAGTTTCAAGCTGCACGATCCGCAGTAAATCCTTTCAAAACATGATGCAGATCCCAAACTGATCAGCCAATCTCTGTTTCTCAGGTGGCTGAGGGTATTTCAACAAGAAATTTCCCAAACAGGTGAAACGCAGTTAAAGTTGATGGCATCTGAAAGGAAATGGACCAAACTACAACACTAAACTTCATTTCAGTGACAATCAGTTTGTACAGATTATGGTGCCTGTGCCCAGAAGGAACAGGATGCAGACATCCTCCTTGAATTTATGTTTTTTGAGGAATTTGTATTATAAAAGGTCTGTTGCTGAAAGCAGTAATGTTCTGGAAACTTCTATTAACATGGGGGCATACAACTCAACTTGTTTTAAAATGGAGCTTGGTGAATTCATGGTTGTGGAATATAAATGAAACAGTTTATTAACATCTGAGAATCCATGAAAATAAATTTTGCTCATTATGCTCTAAGTGATTTTCAGGCCTAGATGGAAATGAGAAGCAGGATACCATCAAGAAAGATAAAGAAACATCAACCAAGATCTTAATAACTAGCCAGTAATAATGGTTGTATGTGCTGTATATAAAGGCTGGTGTGTCCTGAAAAATCTAAGCACCAGCCCTCAGAATACCTGTCCCGTAAGGAATTTCTACTTCCTAAAACTAAAGTGGCAAACTACTACTCACTCTTGAAAACATCAGCCAAACTTTTCATCCATCTCCTCTTACACAAGCAGCCAGCCAGTCTGTTCATGTTTTACCTGATACTGTAATTTGACAGCTTTGTAGAAAGACCAAAGACAAATCTGAAATTCAAAGTCAATTCAGCAGGTGGAAAGCAGAAAGTCATTAGTTTCCAATAATCCCAGATATCTAACTTTCTTTTCTGAGAAGTAGGTCAGACACCAATCTGCATGGTAAACAGTTATTGTCATGTGGAAAATAACATTTTTCTCTCTGAAAACTGTGTTGGCAATGTTTGGATTCACTGCTAATATTACTCTAGTTAATGAGTTTCCTGTTTTTTTCTGATTAACCTGCACTTTTAATACCCTTTGTACTGTTCATTTAGTTTAGCTATCTCTAGACCATCAGGCACTAATTTTCTATGCAGCCTGAGCTACCAGAGCTCTGAAATAAATAAGAAAAACTTTTTGTCATCTTTGTGAAGGCAGAGCCAGCCTTGGGCACAGGCAAAGGTGGTAATGGCCAGGGAGCAAAAGCAGGATTTTTACAAAGAATATCCATGACCTTACTTTCAACTATTGCTAAGCTTCATGTGGCTACAGAGAAAAGAAGGTGCATGGGGATCTGGGAGAGGTCAAGGAGAAATTTCCACCACTGGTCCTGGGGATGAACTGTAAAAATGCTGGCAAACAGGGGAATCAGGTACCACAATGTGATAAACTGGGTCACTGAACTAATCCAGGCCAAAAATAAACTGCAAAATCACAAAAAGATAAGACACATGAGTTTGATGTACCCCACTGCTCCATATGTAGTTAAGAAGTAGCTTTTGGGAAAGAGGGTTTCCTTAAGCCAATTTGCCCTTGAAAGGAAGTGCAGAGCCACAAGCAGAGTTGTTCCACCTTTCCAAGGAGACACACTCTGAGGTGGCATCAGAATGTCAAAGAGGCCTTGAATTCTTTGCTGATTACATGTAATAATTCTTGAATTTCTGGTTACATGTAATAAGGTTTCCTTAATGTTTTTTATCCTATCAAAGAGGACTGCATGAAGACAAAACAGAGAGGGAGAGAAAACAACTTATACTTCTGTTCTTGTTTGATTTTTGATGTAATCATATCAAATAAATCACAGGAAAATCTGCAACAGTGACAACACGAGGCTCTGTTTAGATCTAAAGTATGTGATTAGCAATCTGGGTTTTAAAAGTATTTTTGAACCCTAATGGCTCCATGGAAGGAATAGTGGGTGTCTGATACCAGGCATGTCTGTGTAGTGATAATGTCTGAATTAGTACTAATTTACAAGCTGAGGCCTGTTTTATGTAAATTAAAATGCAGTGTGTTTAGCTGCAAAGTTATTGTGCCTCTTATAGTAATGTGGCAAATTCCCTGACTGCTCTGCTGTAATATGGCCAGTTACAGATTCTATAACCTAATGTCTCAGTGATTTAGGAAGAGTTTAAACTACACATTAAATTAAATACATAGGGAGTGAAAAAGGAAAAGTTCACCCCTGATGCAGCCTGGTTAATCATCACTGAATTGACTTTGTACTAATATTTTGAAATGAGATTTGTTTTCTTGTTTTACATCAGAGTGTTAATTTGTTTAATTTATTAAATAGGTTGTATCTGTTTCTGGGGAATGTAATTAATTATTAAGATAATTAACCCAATCAATCCTGAGGTACCTTTCCTTGTGTTACATGAAGAGGAACATACACATCTTTCCTCAGTTTACTATCCCTAATTAGTGTATGATAAATTCACACACTATTTTGAATATAATCTGAATTTCAGAGCAGCGAGCAGGGGAGATGCCTGTAGGTAAAATATTCCTTATTCTTCCTGGTTTGGTTTCATCTGTGAAGCTACAGACTTTAGCCAGAGCATCTGAGATCATGGAAATTAGGCTAATGCAATGAATGGAGTTGATTTCAAATGATTGCACTACGCATTCCAACCCACCCACAGAAACCCATGAATAAAAATATAATTTGAAATTACAGGCAAAGCATTTGCTCAGCTTTGAACAAGAAGTGATGAAGGTGGTTAAGGGTGTTGTCAGCCCTTGTAACCTAGATATAATCCAAAACTGGGAGAAAAAAACAAACTAAAAACAAACAAAAAAATGACCCCACAGCAAACCCCTGGCACTTTGGTAAAGAGTTGCTGCCATACCTCTTGAAACTAATGGGTTCTTGATCTATAGCACCATACCAGAAGTTAATAGGTCTTAAAAATTCAATTAGCAATTGAATTCAAGAGAGCAAGTGTTTTCTAATGAGTACTGCATCTCACTCTTCAAAGATTATCTTGCAGTGTTATTTCTCAAGTTCACATTTGCAGTACCTATCTTCGTGTTTATCTAGGGGTATTTTTATCTTTTTATGCATCTTTTCTGATCAAAGAGCTCAAAACTCTAGGAAATCAAAACAGTGCTCTGGTTCCACTTGCACAGGAATGAGATGGAGTGAGATACCAGGAGAGAATTTCTCTCCTTTTTTTTTTTTTTTTTTTTCAATTTCTCTTAAGCAGTTCCAAAGGGATAGGGCTTTTAAGAACTAGGTAGAGGATTTAGCAACACATCATGCTCAGCTAAATCACAAATTGAATCCAAGAGCCTTGTGCAAACACGTGTAAGCCCGTGTGAGGTCAGTGTAACCAAAAATAAATACAATCATAAGCAGTGCCTTCTCTCCTGCTTGGCAAAATGAACACGTGCTGTTCAACCCAGGGACTCTTCAAAACACGCATGGAAATGTTCTGTTTGTCCCTGATGTCTGAAAGAAGGCTGGTATCCAGCTCATGAGGAACAGCTGCTCCCAGCTAAGCCCTGAGGCAGATCGTGGTGAGAACACTTTCAAGCAGCAGAGCTCAGGGGCTGGATGGGTTGCAGTGCAAATAGCAGTGACTGCTGTGTGCGTGTGGGTATGTGATGTACACTCTAGAATTTGGGATTTTTCCGGACTTGTATCCATAAAAAGAAGGGTCAACGAGTGGAACCAAAAAAAGATGCATAAATAGTGCCTCTTCTGTTTGTTTACTCTTCAGGAAAATCAAGGAAAGTTTGGAGTGCTTTCCTGTTAAACTCAATAACTTGATCCACACGCTTGCACAGATGTCAGTGGGGAGCTGTGCAAAGCCTCCAGCTCCAGAGACTGTCCCCCAGGAATGGGTGATGCTGGACACCGAGAGGTCAATCGCACGGGCCACCGTTTTGGGATTCAGCAAAAAACCAGACTCCGTATGTATGATGTTCCTTGCTTGCCCTTGTTTGCCTGGATCTTTAATGGCCCTTTCAAGAACTTATGGGCTCTCCCTCTTCCTTTAGAAGGAAGGGGGAGAGCCCATAAGTTCTTGAAAGCCACATTAAAAGCACCATGGGATGAATAGTGGTGCCATAAGCAGTGAGCTACCAGAGAGCAAAAAACACCAGGCACAGAGATATTTGCAGGGAGCCATTAAGGAGAACAGTTCATTCCCTATAGTGAGAAATAAATCAAGAGCTAATTAAAGCATCCAGAAGGAAAGCATGGCACAAAATTAGGAAGCCTAATAGAAATTGGAGGCTGTTATATGATGCTTTAATGGTGCACTATTAGTTTTCACACACTGCAGTGATCTTTCAGTGTTTGAGTTGTATGCTACCCAGACAAGTTTCTCCTTCCGTGCAGCAAAGAAAACAAACTGATTTCTCTGGCACTTGGCACTACATTAAAAGAAGGTTTTTCTTTGTTAAAATCACCCTATATATATTCTTGCACTTTTATTTTAATTAGTCTCTTTGATTGTTTCTCTGCTCTGCCTCTCCTTTTTCCCAACACAGGTATATCTCATCCAGGTGGTGCAAACCTGCAACGTGGTCACCTTCGTGGAAAAATCATTCGAGCAGTTCTCAAAACTTCACAGCCATCTCCAGAAGCAATTCCCATCTCATGCCCTCCCAGAGTAAGGCAGCATATTAGAGAATGTTGTTCTGCTGTTAAGTGGTTCTCTCTCCTGTGCTCAGATAAATCTGTGAGAATATTCACAGCAGATGTATTTTTAGAAACACAAAGGCAGAGCAACATATTCTATCAAGCTTTCTATTCAGCCCCAGAAGAAACTGAATCACAGACCATTGTGGCAGTCTAAGTCTTATATTTTATTGTTCCTTTTTTAATGGGAGAGGAAAAGGGGAAGAGCTTGGGCCTGACAAAAGTATTTCTGAAATTAAAAGGTAAGTAGTGTTGACTTCATTAAAGGCACCCTTTATAGTTCTTATTTTCTTCATGGTGTTTATCAAAATTTAAGGCAAGATCCATATGTTAAAGCAATGTAAGGATGTTCACAATGGGTCAGAACAGAAATCTCTGACTCTAGCACCATGATGAACATTTTTTACAACACAATGCACATAACCCCAGCTGAGAAATACACAATAATCTTATGTACTGTCCTGTCCCCAAGCCCAATACTTTGTACCCCACATCATTCCATTTAATATCTTTTGAAAAATTCACTGTCATTAGCTGCAATAATTCTGAATATTACTTTCTATCCATGTGCATGTCCAATCCTGCTTTTCATTTTCTGAATGTTATTTCTTTACAGTTTCCTGAGGTAGTGAGTCCCATGGTTTATTTCTGTCTTATATTGCCTTATGTAATGATTGTCCATGGCTTTAGAAATACAAGTGGAGTTATTTTTTCTACATATATCATATACATTATACTGCATACACCACTGAGTACAAAGCAGTCCTCTCTTAGACAGTCCTTCTGACTCACCTGACACAAGCCCCTCTTCAAGCTCAATCTACAAAAACACATAAAGCTGGCCTAAAATACCAGCAGCTTACTTGAGCCATGCTGAGATTCAAGTGATACGCTTGAAAGAGAGAAAGGTCTTTGGATTTGACATCAAGTAAACAGCCACAAACAACACGGTTTGAACTTAAAGTCCATGAATTTCAGATCCAAAGTTGATATTCCCTGAGCTCGTGAGAAGTGTTCTGAAAAAAGGGCTTAAGGTTAGTTAATTCCAGAGAATCCGTCTCCTGCCTGAGGGGATTTTATTGACTCCAATTTGATTCATTATGTCTTTCTCACATGAACAGGTTTGCAGCAGCTGGTGAGAATTGAAATTTCACTAAACAAATACTGAAATTGCTTGAATCATGGTTTTGATTTGGAGATGCTTGCAGGCTAACCATTATGTTGTAAAGTAAAATATTTAACAAGTACCTATTTATGATTTTTTTTTCCTGTGGCGAGCAGAGCCCTTTGTAAGAAAATACATTTCTCTATAGAAACACATAAAACTTAGAGACCCTGTAGTGAATTTCAAAACTAGTACTAGTCATTTTTCAGATAAATCTACCTCTAATAAAAGCCTTTGCAATATTTTCACTGCTAAAGAGCCTTTCAGAACTCACAGAGGGTTAATCTGTGTATACTGAGGCTGTCTCTGGGAGCTCCAGTGCTTTATTGCCATAATTTAGTCCCAGCAGTATCCTGTCACTGCAGGATCTTTCCCTCAGATTGTGTTAAAACAATTAATTTTATGATGGTTTTTGATAGACATGGTTTTAATGTCAACATTTTATCTTGTGTTCTAACAGAACTTCATTAATTCGAGGTTTTTCATGTATCCCAGATTTTTATTCTAATAATAAAAAACCTAATTATTTCTTTATAGGAAGTTATTACTGAAACTGCCATGCCATATCAGACCATTAGTCTGCCTGTGTGCTACAAAGCTTCAACTCTGGCTGATGCCAGATGCTTCAAAGGAAGGAAAAAGCCTTGTTCCACAATGTAATCACAAAATCAGCTAAAAAATGTCTGATTAGAAAATTTAAATGTTTAATATTGCTAGAATAATTGGAACTGCTAACAGAAAGGACTTGGTTTCTGCTTTGTAATGATTCTATGAAATTGTACATATTCATGTCTCGTTAGGAGAAAACAATGAAATTTGAGAGTGCTTCATACAAGTGCTAAATATTGAGTGTATTTTAAGAAACAAATGGCAAAAGCTCAGAGTTCTCAGAATCTGACATTTTGCTATTGACATGTGTTCATTCAGCCCATATTTAAAAGTTAGAAGCACAGCTGCCCTAAGCGAGTCCTTGTACTCTAGCACGATCCTTCTCATTTGATTTCTGAGAGGGTATTAATTGTGTTTTATTACTGTTTTGTAAAGTGCCAAAAATCTTTTCACCCAACAAAGCATGTAGGTGACAATAATTTATGCACAGAGCAATGTTCAGACGAGTAGGAAATGCAGTGTAGGACATTTGCACAGGGTGCAAGTTCATATTTTCCTGATCCATTTCAGGTGGATGCAGAGTACCAGGCTGGAAATTCACCTTTTCCAACACTCACGAGGGCAAGGCCATTCACAGCACAGACAGGATCCATCAGACACAAAGGCATTCAAAGCAGGGTTCAGTGCCACCACAAGGTACACACTGTCCCTCATGCCAGCAGTTGTTGGTGCCATCAATCAGCACTTTCTCTCTCCTCTGTCTGCCCATTGTGCTTCAGAGGCATCTTCGGAGAGCCTGCATTTCCCAGCCAGAGCCCTCTCTCTGTGTTACACACACTCATTCATTTTAAGCTGCTTCCACACTGTTCTCCTCTGCCAGCCCTTGAAAGAAATCCTTTTGTGCCCCAGAGGAGCCCAGACCAGTCTCTGAGGCTCTCTCTGTGTGCCAGATGACCTGGGCTCTATTTTTATCTGTGCTGTTCGCATATGCCATGAACCAGGGCCATGTCACTTTTCCCTGCTCTTTATGTGTCCTGCCACTGTGATTTTGTGAGGGGAGAGTCTCCTCTTCCTATCCATCTGTGCAGCCCCTCTGAGCCCTGCTCCTCCAGTGCCAGGGCTCCTCAGAAGCTCACACACACGTGCAGCACATGATGACATCCTGGTCCCTCCCTGGTTTAATCCTAGGCTAAGTCATACCAGGGCTGAGTTTTTCCCTACAGGATTTTGCATCTGCCTTCCTAAAGGCTGGCCAGGTGTCCCTATCCAGTGTGTCACAAACTACACAAATCCTTTGCCTGAATCCCTCAGGCAGCTCTTGAGGTCTAGTGGATAGAAAAGCTCATAGCAAAAAAAGGTTTGCAAACAAGACACACTTGGCTATTAACAGTGGTGGTGGTGGTGGGACATGAAATACAACCAGATCAAAATTTCTACCTTTCTCTGTCTCATACATTAGAGGACATCAAGCATAGTGTTATTTATGAATCCTGCTATTAGCAATCCGTATCACAAAACCCATTATGTGCAATTTAGCACAGATAGCTTTTCTAATACTCCTTCAGCCTGGGAGATAAATACCCTTTGTCAGGGCAAGGTTAATATAAATTGATTATGTATGTTGTTAAAACTTTAGCCTTTTGACTGATCTAATATGCATTGTCTTTAAAATACAAAGATGATTCAAGTGAAAAAATGGGAGGTTTTGACATTTTCAGCCACCAAAGTATTTGAAAATTGACATAAGGCCATTTTATGCATGTGTAATTTATTTCCTTACACAAAATTAAATTCATCTTAATAAAAATTCATCAAGAACATTGCTTTTGCTATTTTTATTGTTATTGCTTTTGTTGAGATTGATTTTTCTAGTGTGATGATCGTTTGTTTTCACATATTTTTATTATGCTAGTACCTGAAATTAGATATGGGATCAGGGACCTACTCTGAAAACCTTATCTACTCTCTAAATAGCTGAGGCAAAAATGCAAGCAACGATATATTCATCAAATGTCACATTGTTGCTGTAAGGTTTTGGTGCTCAATGTTCTGTGGTAAGGATATGTCAACTCTGGGCTGAGATCAGAGATCTGCTGTGCAAAAAGGCAGCGTTTTCTTGGGATCAAAAAGGGCCAGTTATTTAGATCTATTTAGAGACCATAAAGGGCAAAGAAGTGTCTTTTAGGATTTGTTTATTTATTTAATTATTTTTAATTAATTATTTAGAGAGATAAAGCGCTTCAGTATAAGATAATTTACCAGCAAATTATTAGAAGAAAGTGAGTCACTGTAATGTGGCCTGTAAGCTTACCCTGTGAGCATTCCTTCTCTTTACTGCAAGACCTCTTAGGAAGTCTTGGCTATCTGCTGTTAAGTAGAGCTGGAGATATTTTCAGCAAATACAGTACAAGAGTTCTGCTTAGGAATATTCTTCTTTTGCAGGTTTCCCCACTCATGGCATTTACCTTTTACGGATCTTGAACATAAAAGAGTGAAGGATCTGAACCTCTATCTGAAGCAGCTATTAAGTGGCTCCAGGAAACTGGCTAATGTGAGCATTTCCAGTATTTCTTTTATTATTCTTTTATGTATATGATTTCTAGTAGCATTTTACCAAGAGATTCAGGAATTTTTCCATTCTCTGTTTTGAAAAAAAAAAAAACCAACATAACTAACACATCTTCTAATGATGTGTTTTGGGATGGAGCCATTGCAGCAATCATCAAAACTTAAGACAAAGAGGAGTATGACTGAGAAATAGTTTATTCAACCTGGCAGAGCATTTTTTGGAAAAGCTTTTCTTCCTTTGCTGCCATAGAAAAGTAGTGATTCACTGAATTTTTGACAGTAAGGAGTAGGTTCTGAGGAATGTAATGTCTAAAAAAAGAAATAAGCTTTGAAATATTGAAAAGTCTGATTTGGACAGTTGTTAAATGAAAATTTCCATTCTTTCAGCCCAGAAATACCTTTTTCAAAATCTATTTAACAGGTAGAAGAAAGTTTTGCAAACATAAGACCTAACCCAGAATGTTTCAATAATATCAGAATGATGCACGGTGTCCAATTAAAATTGGTGTTTTCTCATTTTTTATTCATTGTTGCTTTTTGAGGTTTGAGGTTCTCCCCCTGTTTAAAAATGGAAAGCCAAAATGGTAATAAACATTGACTTTTCATTGTCTGGGCCAGCACAAAGCCTTGTGCACCTCAGCAGCACAGGAGCCAGGGCTGAGAGCAGCAAAGGGGCCACAGGCACCCTGGGGAGATGTTAAATCGTGGTGCTGCAACTCTTCAGAAGCTGAATGCTCAATTACTGACAGTGACACCAGGGTGAGGAGAAGGAGCATCCTCCAGCGAGCAGCCTTTGTCAGGAAAGCTGTCAGGCAGAGGAAAAATGGTGTTTTATGTTAGACCTCAGGCCTGCACAGAGGCTCAGTAAATTCCAGTGAGCCAAGGCACGAGCTCGTGGCTGACCCTGCTGTTTCACTGCTGGCACCTCCTGCAGCACAGCCTGGGCCTCTGCCAGGTGAGCCCTGCCATGTCCCATGGCCTCAGGGCCACAGCACAAACTGGGGATGCTTTGGTTTCACAGCAGGGACAGACAAAGAGGGGATGACAGGATGTTTGTTCTCCAAAATCTTAAACCAATCTTTTAGGAGGGAAAAAAATGAAGTTTGCTGTCTAACTATATAACTTTCCCAGCTGTGACTTTGTAATGGAGATTAAAGAGGAAATTGTCCATGTGCAAAAGAAACAGGAGTTTTCTTATTAATGTGGATTATAAATTCTGAGCCCTGAGTTGAAATTGAGAAGATTTGCAAAGAGAATAAAAATCTTTTTATCTCACTGAGTTACATGTCATTTGGTATGAACAGCTGACTTGGGTGCTTGGCTCCTTTGACTGACACTGCTCAAATTTGGGTAGATTGTTGTACAAATAAAACACAAGAAGTTTCACTTCAACATGAGGAAGGACTTTTTTGCACTGAGGGTGGCAGAGTCCTGGCACAGCTGCCCAGGGAGGGCGTGGAGTCTCTGGAGACATTCTGAGCTCACCTGGACACATTCCTGTGTCACCTGCTGCAGGTGACCCTGCCTTGGCAGCAGAGTTGGACAGGGTGATCTCCAGAGGCCCCTTCCAACCCTAAGGATTCTGTGATTCCTTTCTGACCCTCGCATTAGGGCCGTGGGTTTATTTTCCATTAGTGCCTTTTGGTCACAGCTGAGGGAAAGCTGATCTAAGCCCATGACCTAGAAAGGAAGAGCTCAGTATCTTCTGCTGTGCTCTGGGCTGCTGGAAGGTACACGGATTTTCAATTTGGGCCAAGCACTGCTGTGCAGAAACCTAATCTACAGCTGAAAATTAGGCTGCTGAGAGCCCTTGGATAGCCACAAAAACATTTCCCTGTTGCTCACAGAAGCTCTGTGGTGCCTCCTGCTCCACAGGGCAGTGCTCAGCCAGAGCAGGATGCCTGACCATGGGCCATGGGCTTGCCAGTGTCCTCCTCCTGCCTTTGTGGGGCCACAGCACACAGCCCTGAGCTGGGGACACCCTCCCAGCACTGGGACACAACGGGACTGAGGAGTTCCGAGGTGGCTCTGGCCAGATGTGCTCGGGGACAGCCACTGCTGTGGCTCTGAGAGAGCCCAGGGGGGCAACTTGCCAGGCTGTGCCAGCCAGCAGGGCTGAACCATGAGCAGAAGAAAGCAATTCTGTACCTGTGGGGGCTATGCTGGGCTTGGAGGGCAAGGGGGAACAAACAGAGCAATGAGGAGATTGTCTCCATCTCTAAAGTGCTGCTGCATGTGGGAAATCATCTTGCTTACCCCCATGCAGCTAACTTGCAATTCTGGATGATAACCTTCAAAGTTATTGATGCTTCACAAACATTGAATCATTATTTTTGCTTCAATATGCTTCTCCTGCTGGGAGGTGGGAGAAATTTAGAAAATACTGATGTGTTCTGACCCACCTAGAACAAGGAGACCAATTGGTGGGTAATTTCCTTTGTATTACCTTCTTTTTTACTTTTCACTTTGCTATGACTCTTAAAAATATCATGTCGTCATCTTGGCTTTATTCTGAGCATAAGGCCAAGCCAGGAGGCTTTCTTGATAAAAATAAGTACAATTATTTTGTCCTTTTTCCTGCCTGTGACAACTTTGCAGTCAAATTTATCATTTTTCTCTAAATGTTAAGGAGCCTGGCTGAAACCGTTTAGTGAGTTGTCAGTTCTCAAGCATTATCAAACTGTCATTCCTATGAAATAGTAGAACTATGTAGGAATAAATAATTAATTCATAAATTTGTGAAGAAATCTAGGAAGATCAGTTGTCTGTAGAACCAGATTCCTTTTACTTTCTTGCTACAGTAATTTCTTAGTGGTGAATTGTAGCTGTAATGTATTGCAGCTGTAGAGTAGGCTGGAGTATTGTCTGAGATAGGGAGAAGAGCTTTTATTTCATTATAAAATACCCTTGTAACACTTGTAATCACTGTAAACACATTACCCTAAATGACTAGGCACCATTTTCTGCTCTGGAGAATTTAGTCCAGTCCACACAGGACTGAATACATGCTTGGTTCTACCAATCAAGTAATTATAAATCATAAAAAAGAAGAAAGAATCAGATTAAATACAAATTCTTTCCTCAGTCATGCCTTAAGTGCAAGCTTTTCAGTCCAGACTAAGTTCTGATTATGAAAATTTTAATATAATTAAGAGCAAATCAGAATGTCACTGACCTCTTCTGCTAAGTGGTTGGAACAGAGGAGGAGAGGTGGAAAACAGCTGCCTTCTTATTTGCACTGGAGCTCAAATGGAATTAAATGTTTCTTCAAACCCTTTTTTAATGAACAGAAGCTTTTTCTTCCTCTATCTCTGAATTTCAGTGCCAGATCCAGTAAATGCAGAAACATTAATTGATGGAAATATTCATTCTTGGACCAATTTAGATGCTTAAATATGCTCATGTCCATCCCTATTCAAAGACATTTTTTTAAAGTCTGTGATTTACTTTAAGCATCAGCCTCGCTTAGTTACTTTTATTGAAGAATTGTCTGGAATAGGAATCCTTCCTTGAATCCAGGTTAGCAGTGTTATAAATAACTCCTCCTCCAGACTGTGTTCATGAACAAGCTGTATTCATTACATCAATCACTAATATGCAGAAATTGATGCGACTTCATTGGCATACTCAGTCAATTAGGACAAGATGAAAAACAGGTTTCAGCATCTATTTTTTTTAAATTTCATTCTACTTGTCCCAAAGCAGTGTCAATATTTCTGATCACAGCAAAAGAATATTTACTTTTGGCACATGCACCACTTCTGACTCAACATCTGCATACACTGAAATACCTGAGTTTTTTAGATCTGCAGGGCAAAATTCTCAACAATCTTCAGAATCTTTGAGTTTTGTTCCATTAAATGGCAAAACAACCAAGTGATATCACCAATAAAAGGTGAAGCACCAAGAAATATTGAACTGAAAGTTGGTAACATGGAAGAGGACAAAAAATATATGTTCTCAAAGAATAAAGCAAGTCTGTGACCAAAGACAGCTGCTGACCATTGTTATATTTTTCTCTGTTTCACTCAACTCCAGCTGAGTGATGGGCTGGATGGTGACTGCAGCCCAAATCTCATCATGAAAATGAGGGCTGCCCTAGTGGCTCCTCAATTTATTACTGTGTTGTAGGAGGGTTGTGCACTGCCTGGAGACACAAGAGCAGGGTAAGGCTCCATTAATTAAGTTTGGGTTTGGCCCCAGTGTCAAATACAACTGTAAGTGCAGGTGCACAATAGGTTATTCAGTGAAAAAAAAAAGAAAAATCTTTTGGAGTTTGAGTCTATAAAGGTTTTCTAAGTATCCATATTAACGGAAGACTTTGGGGGTGAAGATAAACCTTGTGCAGGCAGGTAAGCAAAGAGGGATGGTGTTTCAGCTGTGGGTAGGTTCTGCAAACAGCTTTATAGTGACTTATAGGCTTTGTAAAAGGACTTTAAAGAGGATGTAAATGGAAATGATTGTAAATTATGCTCTCTCATTTTCAGGCACACAGTAAAATCCAGGACCACAGCATTGTTCTAGGGTGACTAATGTTTTACACTGTAAAAGTAATCAATTTGATAAGAGCCTCCCATATTTCATTTCTGGTTTATTCACTGGTGCTCCTGGGGACTTGCAGAGATGAGAAAAAAGCTCCCACATGCCTGTATGGGGTACAGAGCATGGGGGAACAAAGAGCTCCCAGGGCAGGGGGGTCCCTTGAACTCCCACCACTCCTGTGTTCCCGTGGCAAGGCATCCAGCAGTGCCAAAATGGGGAGGGTTCAAAGTCCTCTCTCTTCCACTGTCCTTTCCCAAAGTTATAACAGCTGCACCAAGGTCAGCTTTTTCTGGTTTCTTTGTTTCCTGCTGATTCTCCATCCTGTTAAAGTATAACAGGAGCATGGGTGTTCTCTGACCCCAAATCTACTCTAACACAGCTGAAAAGAAAGCTGCAAGCAAAAGGGAGGCTGCTGCTTTTCTTTCTACAGAAATGTAATCTGGCTCGAAATCTGACTTTGCAGAGTGCTTTTCTAGTTAGTCTCTGATGGAGAGCAGCAGACAAATTCTACCATGCTGCAGTAGTGCAGGGCTGTGCCAGCCCCCCAAGGGCACTGAAACAGTGCATTTCAGCTATATCCTAGAGCAAGTAAAGGTGGAATTTGTCCCTCTTGAGTCAAATGGCTGAAAACAGGTCTGTGAGTTCTAAGCAGACTGACCATACATACCAGTCTGCTGCTGTTTGGGCTAAATTGTTGAGTGACCTGCAAAAAATATCAGAGTTACCTATTGAAGATTATAGTCTTATTAGGCAAGAATGGTTAGACAAATGCTAGGAGGATTTCCTAAGAAGTGTGCAGTGTTTTAGGGAATTTCCATTTGCTGATTTAAGGCTGAGATTCCCAGGGGGGGAAAGGGTGAGTGAGTGCTTGTGGTCACCCTCAGTGCCTTCCTTTCTGCCATCAGGGGGTCTCTGAGATTCCCACCCACGATCACTTCTGTGCAACAAAAACTGCTGGGTTAGAAATGGACTCTCTCCACCTCAAAGCAGCTCATAGCTGTGTTCTAAGCACTGCTAGATCTGTGTCCATCTAGCAGTGTGGTGGGTGCAGGTTTAATTCCGTGCTCCAGTCACATTAGCTGGGGTCCAGCTGATGGAGGCCTCACAGATTTAGGAGTCACCTGAAAGTTCAGTGTGGTTTTTTTGGTGGTCTGCTCACAAAGGGGGAACTTTATAAGTCACTTTCACATATTCTGTTAGAAATCTAAATGGTGGAGTCCTGCAGTGGGCAGGTCAGGGGGAAATTGCTGTCTTTTAAATAACAGTGTGCAAAATGCTTTTCTCCCCCAAACACCCAGGAGACACCCCCCACTGCTTTTTAAGCACTTTGCCCTGGACAACCTGCTGCATTTGCTCCTGCCACATGATCTGTTCGTTAAGTTTTTGCATTCTTTCTGCCAACATCAGCCTTGCTGCTCCCCCTCAGGCTCTGGGACCTGTTGAGTGTGCTGGGCACACAGGCCAGGGAGGTTTTGCCATCAGCTGTGGCACCAGCAGGGTCCTGCCTGTCCTGGTCATGCCTGTTGTAAATTCTGCACGAATCCACCTCTGTACTTAAGCCAAAAGTCTTTCTTTTTTCAGCCTTCTTTCCTTTAAAATGAGGTTTTGGCATTACTGCCTGAAACAATCTCTGCACCTCCTATTTACAAACCTCTTGGTTCCTGCATTTCCATTTATTGCAGAAAGAGTAGGTGGAGAGGAAGAATAAAGAACACCATGCTGCTCAGTGTGGAATTTTTTACTTCTCTTTCAAGTCAGTTTGTGTATCTTTATTTCCACCTCCTGCCTACTTCTCTCAAGATCTTTGAACTCATAGGGCCACTTAAGTTTCTCTGCTTATTTTCATGCTGTCAAAAAAGGCTGGGCTGCCAAAAATATGCTCTCAACCCTGGAGATTTCCTACACTTGGGACTTGTGCTGAAAGAGCAAGTGAAGGTCCCCTAGGGAATAACTCTGCTGTTTAAAGCTACTGGAAGCTGTGGCAGGTGTATGGGCTTTCCCCTGTAAGCTGTCTTCATCAGATGAGAGAATAATTACTCGTGCTCAGTACAGACAGGTGTATTGGCAATCCACTGCTAATAATTTAAGGATCTGTCATTCGATTCAAGGAAAACAATTATGTTGGTTTTTCTTTCTTCTTTTTTTTTCACTGATTTTTCTTTAAAAAAAAATATCAGTGTGGGAGGAAAAACTCCAAACAGTAGAGCAAAAAATGAAAGGCAACTATTGAAACAAATCCAGATTTCTAAATCTTATCTCTCCACTGAACATACACATCTGTTCCTCTGTCTGCTGCAACCACATGTTAACTCCTCACTAGGTGCTTTTGTCACAACCCTATTCCTTTTCCTTTTTCCTTGCACAAATTATGCAACATCTTGTCAAATTGAAACAACACAAATACTACATGAAGTACATCTTGCTGATAAGAGACACGTTTCCACTGACTGGAAAAAACTATGGTGACATTTTAATGCTGAAATCTGAGAAGTCTCTTGTCCTACCCATTCATTTCCAGTGTCAGTCCAAGTAACATCAGCATGAATGTAACAATTCTAAGCATCTGAAAGAATGGCCATTCTGAAATATGGCTTTATGAAAAGCTAATAAAATGCAATTACTGTCCAGTTTTGATTCAGAGTCATGAGTCCATTTAAGAATTCATGTTTATATTGCCTTGCAAAATACTGAAATCTGGGGATTTGGTTTATTGTTTTAATTCTCTGCAGCTGAATGTAACTACCTGTTATATATGTTCACTAGAGCAGCACAGGTCAGTACATAAAAATAAAAGTTATAGCAGTACATAAGGTGGATTACTCTTTTAAACAGGATGGTGAAATATGATCATGCCTTTCACTCCCTGTGGGTTTCTGGTAGGATTTAACTGTGTATGGAGCTTTTCAGCGTGAGTGTCCATTAAGCTGCCAGGGGAGGGAGGTTTGCACAATTTCTGAGCCTCAGGGAGGCACACAAGAGGTCAGGTACTTGGGGTCAGTCCTGTGCCAAGGGCAGGTTTCCTGCTGACTACACAGCTCACAGTAGAGATTGTCTCCTGCCTTTGTTTCACAGATGGGCTGCTCTGGCAAAGCACTTGCAGCTGCGAATACAAATCTGGAGCTACTGGAGATGGAGCAGGAGCACAAACCCCTCGCTGCTGGCTGAAGTGTGTTGACAGAAAGGGGCCAGGGAGGCACCAGTGCAGCATCCCTGAGACAGTGCCAAAGGGCACCATCACCCTCCCAGGGCCTGAGCAGAAGTCACTCCCCGGGTTCCTAGCTCATGGTCAGAGGGGAAAGGCTCCCTTTTATTGCTAACTTGAATATATGCATTAGAAATTACCAGCAAGCTTCTTGAGGGGAATGATACAGAGTACAACATATGATACTAACCACAGTGTTTGCATTCTCTTTCAGCATGAGCTTGTACTCAGCTTCTTCCTCAATTGGTCCAAAAATACCTTGGCAGAAGATTCATCATCTCTGACCTTAGGTACGTGGATTAGAAATCTTATTTCTTTTCTAAGAAATGATAATCCTTGATAGTATTATGCAAAAGTGAGTCTAAAGTGTTTAGATGGATTGGGTTTTTTTAGGATATAAGGATACCAACAAATAATGCCTGATTTTTCAAGGTCTTTGAAGATGTTGCTACTGTCACCTGTAGATTTCTTTCTCTTTCTCTCATTCCTTTCTGCCTTGCTGCATTTCTTTTTGAATAAACATGCTTATATGCAAAGCAAATGTTTATATACACAAACTGTAGCAAGTTTCTTGTTTCACAAAACAAAATATTCAAAGATTTTGGAGGAAAGGATGCGAGTCATGACAAAGCACAATGTGTGCTTGCACAAGCAAAGAAAATCAGGGGTGACTTTTAAAGTAATTTTCACAATGAGTGGAGCAAATAAATAACAACATTATGTTAATGCCTAGGCATACATTATTAATGACTGTGGTAATTCACTTCTTGCTAAATGAGATGCTGCACTGTTCCCTTAGCCTATCTAAATACTTAACCCATTTTCCTCTTCTGTCCAGTGCCTAATTTAATCTAATTTCTGACATTACAGCATTAAGAGCTAAAGCCATAAAAACCATATAAAGTAAACCATAAAAAGTAAACTCTGAATGTTTATTGTCTTCCAATGCCTTAGTTCTGTACTGATAATAATCTTCTTTTTAGGCAAAATGAAACCTCATAAAGGAGTCTGCAGCTGCACTCTGCACCACAACAATTCAGCTGGTTGTTATGTGCTCCAAGTGATAGGATAGCTTCCAGGATCATCTGTTTTCCACATTTCAGAAAGGATTGTATCTCTGCATATTTAGTTTGCATGTCCATTAAGTTAATTTAATCCCTCTGCAGACAGAGGTTTCATTATCTCTTTTGCTGGGACCATTTTTTTAATCCATCAGAACAAAATAAATCCCATTCTGGCTTCTCAGCCTTTGGAAGATTCCCCCTGTGTGGAATTTATTTGATTAGGGCAAACCATTATCATTTTAAACCCATTATGATTATTGAAAATTACTAATGGTTGTTCTAACTTTTACAAAGGATCAAGGAGATAATGCAAAGATGTCCTAGGTGCTAGGATCATGCAATCTGTGTCTATGGGCTGCATCTCTCTGTGGGTGTCTTTAGGCAAAGATACAGATGTCGGAGTGAGCTGAGGCACAGGGCAGTTAAAGTCCCAGAAAAATATTGTTACTTCACTAATATTCATCTACCTAATTATTACAGAGAATCTGGGTGTAAAAGTTTTATGCAGAATCACAAACTGAATCTATAATAAAATTGAGAAATAACTTGCCACATCATAATTCCTACAGTGGTGTCTTGAGCCAGTAAAATCTGAAGGGTGAGCCATCTATTTGTGTTGTCAATGACAGCAACATGAAGGAAGAGAATGAAGAAACAGGGGCAAGAATGTGTTTAGTGGGTGTTTGATGAAAGCTGTGTGCCAGGTAACCCAATCTGTTCCTCACTGTGCAGTTACTGGTGGTGAGGGTCACAACATGGCTGGGGCAGATTAGTGTGTCCCTGGCCTCGAGCAGTGAGGTTACAGGGGGATTCGTTTTTCCTGTTCAAGAATTCTGCCTTTAAAATTTGGATACTTCACTTCTAGACTTAGGGCAAAACCTTTGTTTAACACAGGGGAAAATAAAAAACGAAACCCTGTCACTGTGGGACACGCAAGGACACACACGGACACTTTCTTTTGAGAAGGCTGAAAACTATTTATTAAAATATTTGACTCTACATTTATAGTATTTCCACACAGACCAGGGATTAGAGAAGAAGGCTGACACCTCTCCCATCCTGTTGGTCAAGGCATCTGTCCGTCAGTTGTTCTTCACACTAAGAGAAAATATGAAAAACAACCTCGTCTTATCAAAACAGACTTTTGATAAAGACACCCATGTGTGTGAGAAAGAACTAGGAACTGTGAAAAACGGCAAGTTAGAAAGTGCCTCAGAAAAACCTGAGGAATCAGGGTGACAAAACCCAAAAAACAGACAAGAGCAGCTCTCTTAAGCCTCGAAAAATGATCACTGTCATTTACTGATAAACCAGCAGTAGCACAAAAGGTCCAAACAATGAGTTTAGACCTGATGAAAACAGGGAACAAGAATCACGGGCTGCTCTGGGTGCTGCCCCATTTGTGGTGAGCTGTGGAAGCAGGTGAGCTCAGCTATCAGAGGCAGAGCTGCCGTGCCTGTGCTGATTGCCCACCTGAGAAATCCACTGAGATCTACTTCACTGCTGGTTTTCTATTCTTCACCTGGTCCTTGGAGTCAGGCTGCTGCCATGCCCCAGGGAGCTCACTGAAATCTTTGTTCCATGGCATTCTGCACACTGCTGGCATCCACAGGAGACACAAGCCCAGCTAAGGCAGGACGAGGTGTCTGGTCATGCCAAGGTGCCAGGCAGCAAACAGGGAGTTGCTGGGAGGAGCAAAGTGGCCCCAGAGGTTCTTGCTGGCTGAGAGTGCCCAGAAACACTCTTGATTTGAAGTTAAACTCTGTAATAATGCCATAGTCAGTCTGGGAAGGAATTAAGTTCACAGAGCCTGCAGGAAAGAGGTGGTTGCCATGAAAAAAATGTACATTTTTTCCCCCACAAATTTCATTGCTTTCTGAGGTTATAGGGGTCTTAATATTTGTCTGTTTTGAAAAATAACTCAAATTTAATATGGGCTGTAGCTTTCCATGAGTCTAGTGCTCAAGCAAAAAAAAAATCATCTCTCTCTTGGTTAGGATCAATATGAAATAAGATTAATGTCCAATAGGATCAGTTATGCATCGTGATCAAACCAACATCTCTTTCTTACACTGCTTTAATTTATAAATGTTGTAGGTAATTTCGCTTACCAAAGTAAAATAAAAATTAAAATTTATGAATTTGTACTCTGCTCCCAGCAATAGAGAGATTAGAAATCAGTGTTAAATTTACTTGACACGAATACTGAATCAGTACTCCCAGTGGGGTGAATTTTGAATTATCCTGAATATTGTCAGCATTTCATTATACTAAGCTCACAACAAGGCAGTGAGAGCAGATATCAGGAATGATTTCACAATCAGACTTTTATAAATGCCCTCTAAAAAAAGGAAGGAAGGAAGGTCTATCAAAAACAATTTCATATCAAACTTGTTTATTTTTCTTCTCTTGAGTTTATATCTCCTGAAAATGTTAATAATTCAGACTGTTTTGGTTCTGCTATGGGCTATAACACTGTACAGCCCAGCCTCAGTTCTGGCATGTTTAATTAGTGATCCATACCTTTATATGAGCCTCTGTCCTTGTGGTGCAGTAGGGGAACAGGTTCTGTGTCCTTCTAAAGGGAGATCCAAGATTTCCAGGGAGATTGTAACATGGTATTCTTGTCCATGTAGAACTACAGAACCACAGTCCTCCTGAATAGTCCCTGAGGAGGATGTCTTTAAGTTTTAGCTTTCATATTTTCCAGATCCTATACTGCATTAGTGTGTAACTCTGAACTTCATATAAAGTGTCAGCAAGTTCTCCTCACAGCTCAGTCAGTCAGAACAATCCTTTTCCAGCCCCAGAACCAAGGACACCACTGCAGCTTCTGGACCAAAAAGTGCAAACAACAGAGAACTGAGAGCAAACTGGGAGGGTGGGACTGCATCATAACCTGGAGCTGTAATTGGACAATTAACTCCAATATGGAAATGGACCAAAACTTATAAAAGTGTGAAAACTTGTGACCCATCATCCATGCTGGGTGTGGCCTTGGGGAGGGTTTTGTACTGCCCAAGGTGGATCCTTTGAAGGCCTTTTAATAAATATCTACTTTATTCCTTTCACTCTGTCCAGCCTCTGTTCTAGGTAGCCTCCCAAGGCATCAAGGAGAATAAGGCTCTCTTGCTCATGTCCCACAGTGTTTTGATCTTCTGAAGTTGCAAAGCTTTTGCCACAAGTTGCCTTCCTGGATCAGTCCCATTTACTCAGGAGCACCTGTGGGTGGCTTGGAGGACTAAAGCAGTCAGTGTGTTGGGAGCTGACAGTGTGCAGTCACATACTTTGGAGCCTGTAACTAAAGCAGATGGTTGGCTTGCAGCATTCAACCCCAGCCCTGGAAAGCCAAACAGGTTCCAGTACTCCTGGATGCCAGATGTCAAAACAGGCTGTCACCAAGAAGAAAGGTCAAAGAAAAATCTGAGGGTGCAGAATATAGAATAGTATTGAGCTCCCCAATGGCAGTGTGTTGACAATTAGTTAATTAGTTTCTTCACATTGCTTTGCAGTCCACACGTGAAATGCAATGTATTATTAAGTTACAGTTTCCCTATTGATTTTTCCAGTGGCATCTTCTTCACCATTTATATTTCTCAAATGTTGCGCATTGTGTAATGCAGAGCTTGTTTTAAAAATGTTGCTAAGGAAAACATTGCACAAATGTAAAATATGGAGCTGGTAGTTCTCCAGCCTGGCAGAAAAGGCCACCTAGATAAAGCAAAGAACTGCATACTTGAGTACTGGGAAGATCATTTCACCTTCAGTAGAAATCTGGACACTGCCTCATTTCTTCATTTGAAAAGACAAAAGGAGCCACAGTTTTCTCAGGTCTGTGTTCCTCAATAAGGGATTATGAAGTGGCAGTGTTTGGGATTTTCTGTAGCTAGCTGACTTCCACTGGCAATGCTGGGCTACACAGGCACAAGTCAGAAAGGAAAAAACTACAAGTGCTCCTAATTTGGTGTTTGACAGCTTTTGTATCGACACCAGAGAGTGAAGAGTCCATCCCTGGGGGAACCCCTGCTCCAGCTGGAGTGAGTGAAACTTATTCCTGTACCTGCAACAGGCCAGCACTTTCCTAAAAATGCAGGGCCTGAGGTCAAGTCCATCTGCCCATGCTGGGAAGATGGGAAGGGATTACTGTATGTGTATTCTATTATCATTTGAAGTTAAAATCACCTGGACTTCAGAGAGAAGATCTAGAACCGAGTGTGGGAAAACTGAAAATATAACAGCTGAGTGTAGCTAACAGTAACTGGGTTTTACTATGAAATATAAGCAACAGTGGTGGTTTTGATGTTTATCTGATTTCCCACACTCTGTTATTTTTTATTTCCCTTCCTTTTATTGTTTTTCCATTAGTACTCAATTTATCACATAGTAAGAGCAAATATTTTAGTAATAGTTGTACATGTAGTGTTTTTCAGACTTCACTTTGCATATTCAATTAGAACTGCATTTTTACTTCCTTTTTGCCTTTTTTTTAATTTTAGAAACTTATTTACATTTCTTACTTTCAAGGAAAAAATAAAAACCAACCCTCACAGAGAAATTCCTCCACAGGTTATAAGCACCACACCAAGGAAAAATAAAAAGAAGAACAAAGGCACTGGTAGTGCTGATAGGAAAAGGAAGGCTCAGTGATCAGCTGGATTCTGATGGTGTAATCTAGCCTCTGAAATCTGTTGCTCTTACTCAACCACTCGTGGTGAACCAATGCAATTCATGAAATTAAGAGAGTCTCACAAGTGAATAGCGCCCTTATGTTAAAACACAAGGCACTGCATGTAATAGTCTAGAATTCTACATTTCCTGTTGCAAATTCAAGGCGAAAGGACTCACAGTTTAAGAAAACAAAAAAAAGGTAAAGCGGCTTTGCACAAAAAAAAAGAGGAATTGAATTTTGTAGGCTTCTTCTTACCCTAGAAAAAACTCAGCATTGTCTGGTTTATGAAGTTTTCATCCCCTGTTCCTATTTGCATACCACGAGAAATGAAATAAGGTACAGTCTTGCCAAGTGATTTGTCAAGATTCATAAGGGACAAAAACAAATGAAGAATTGCTGCTCAGTCCTTCTAAGTCCCAGCTTAGTGATTTCTTCCTAAAATTTCAATTCTTCAAGAGTGTTTCAGGCCCTTCTCTACTTAGGATGCAATTAAAAATGTATTTTCATAGTCTCTAAAGGGGAGAAATTGGAGATGGATTCATTTTCTGAAATTCCATTCCAAGCATCATAAACTCAGTAGTGTTGGTATCCAGACTGCATGGAAAAATTTTATTATGGCAGTTGCATGTACACACTGTGTTATTTCAAATTCATTTGAGTTCCTTTCCTTAGGATAAATGGCAATTACACTGGCTCTCTGGCTGTCAGTAGTACATGACACCACTGCCATTGTGCCTGCTGAGCAGTTATTTTAGTCTCTGTTCTCTCCAGAACTTACACATTTGATTTCTTCAGAAAAATACACCCAGCGTGGCTTATCCATTATAACACCCCCTGTGTCTCCTCCTCTGCTGAGCAGCAGAGGCAGAGCAGAGGGAGGAGGGTTTCCTGCTCCCACCACCCTGGCTGCAAGAGCTCCGGGGCACACGTGGGGAGGAGAGGGCAAGAGTGAGACAGGGAGTGCCCAGGTGTCTGCTGAGGCTGAGAGGGACACGTGGAACCCTCCTGCTACCCAGGGGAACAGTCCTGGTGCTCCCTAAAAAGCCTCCTGTGGCAGTGCATGACTGTGTGTGATGGCTGTTCTTACATTCCCACCATCCTTTCCCACTGCCCCTGCTCCTCAGAAGATGGGTTTCTATTTAAAGGATTAATTACCAGTATTGTCCTGTCTCGTGCTGCTCTGTCACCCTGCAGTGGGCTCAGGGCTGGGGTGTCAGTGACAGATCCCAAGGTGCAGGAAGGAGAGCAGGATTTCTCTGTCTGAGAGGGAGGTGGGAGAGCAGAGCCTGGCTCATGAGACATCCTTGTTGTGTTGTAAGCTTAGCAGGACTGAGTTCTGACTTTTTCGGGTAAATTAGTGGTTGTAATACAGCTTTGGTCTAATTAAATGTAGCCCTCTTTGCCTGAGCAAAACCAGGCAACTTCCCATAGGCAGTGTCTGGGCTGTCCTTGGTGACCAGGAGGTGCAAAATGGCTCAAGGCCAGCTCCTCAGCCCCTGCTCAAGTGAAACACCACAAATTGAGGAGGTCAGATAGATATTGAGGGGAGGTTGTGTTCACCATTGCCTGATTTACAGTGGTAAAAAGCATCTTTCCTCTGCTGTGTTTCCCTGATGTCTCTGCAGGGCAGGTAAACCACATTACTTACCCAGCTTCAAGGACACACCTTTTTGGCTGTGAAGGCAGCTGGCTCAGTGCCTCCAGCAGAAAGGTGGAACAGGATTTGCTTAGTCATTTCTTCCACATTATGAGACTGATTTTTCTTGCTTGGAAAATGAAAAATGGCTTTTTTTCAGTGGGAATTGTATCACACTCTTAAAAGGCATCTTAGTAGAAAAATCTATGAAAGCAATGGGTTGCATGAAAACCAGCCTGGAACACATGAAGTACAGAATGAGGAAGGGAGAATTTATATGATATTATTTCTCTAGCTTTGTTTGGAACTGGTCAGGAAACTTGCTCTTCTTTCTCTTTTTTTCTTTCCCTTGGGAACTGGAAAAAAAAAAAAAATCCAGTGTTTTTAACCAGACAGAACTGCAATAATAGTGAATAGTGTCATCAGTGACTGCCAAAAAAACCACCCCAATTATTTGTCATTCAAGCATAAATTTCCCACTGAATTTCAGATTGATGGCAATTAGTAAACAGAGAGTCTCACTGGCAGTTAACAAACAGGAAAGAAAATGAGCACTGTATGGCAGATCACTTTCTTCCATCACACTCCTTATCCATGTTTTCTAATTTCATCCCAGATTTAAGCACGCAGTGGGTTTTTATACGTTAGCTAATGTGTACTTCAATATTTTACAGATCTACTTCCACTAAGCTGTTAACCAAAAAATCAAGCTGTCTGGCCTTTTTTAGGTCCTCAGTCAGCTGGTCACAAGCCTGGAGTACAACTGGTCATATCCTACGAGAACACCCGTCTGACAATAATGCTGAAACACATGAGGAACCTCGTGAGTACTTTTATCAGAATGTATAACTCGTGAGTCCTTGCCTTTGCGGAGTACTGTGAAAACATTCATCTTCAAACAGCCTTTCTGGCATAACTAATTGCAGCTCAAAGTACTGATAGTGCTGTTCTGCCATGATTTAACAATTGGTTTTTCCCTTTCAGCCCACTCAATATGGTTACGGGTGTGAGACAGGTACAGAAACTGGGTTTCCTTAATGGCTGCTAATGGCCTTTTCCAAGAAAACCAATTTTGGTACTGTTTTGGCCCTCTGAGCTGACACATTTTGATAGCAGTCAGACATAAGGCATCATGCAGCAGCACGACTTTTTGCAGCATGTCAGCCTGGCACCATGGATTGCTTATCCAGACCTTTCTCATCCAGCCTGACTGTCTATGAAGAGGGAAGAGCTCAGCAGAGAGAGCAGTGCTGTATTTCAAGGAGCAGTGTCATTTGGAGGCATGATGCTCAGCTTTGGAACACTGGCAGGAGGCTGGGGGGTAAACGTTGAGTGTTCCTGGAGCCAGGCTAGGGGAGGGGAAGCTGGCAGTGCTCCTGCAGCACAGGATTCCTGCAGGTGGAATTGGCTGCTGAGGGTGACTTCAGAGATGGGGCTGGGGCTGTGTGAAATGTGATCTCTCACTGGAGGAGCGTTTCAGCTGCTCCATAATGAATTCCCTGCCAAGATTTGCTCTTGAATTCCCATGGCTCACGTCTCAAGCAATGGCTGTGGCAAGAGAACCTTTATTTTTCTAGCTAGGGGATTAGAGCATTTGTTAGCTATTGTGGGTTCTCAGTGCATACTCCATGCCACCTCCATCCCAAACTGGATTGCAATCCCTTCTCCTAAATGGGGCCAAACTGAGGGGCTTATGTGAGCATCAGCTAGTAATAAAATGAGGCTGATTGTTTAATTAGTGGTATGAAACACATGAGACTTACATAGCTCAGACTGTTCTCTGCTGGCCACTCTGGCTTCTCATTTGCAATTCAAGCATCTTCATTCTGGTCCATAACATTCAATGCATCTCTATCCTGAGACTTGTTTTCCATGTCCTGTGTGCCACTTTGACAGGTGAGATCAGCCTCTGCTGACAGGTTCTAATTATACAAACTTTACCTTCAGGATGCAGCCCAAAACTCTCTTTATTTTTTCTGTTGAGCTTTTTAAATCTAAGTGGCTTTGATAAACTTCTGATAAAGTTCTAATTGGTGGGAGGGGCATATTTAAGTGATTGCCATGCAAGACTCCAAGCAGGTGATGTGGAGATGCACATAAATGATTTGCAGGTGTTGGAATTAGTCTTCCTTTCTCCTGGTTTCCAATATTTTAAGGGTGTAGGCTGCTAACTGTGTTCTTAGGAAGTTCTAGCCATGTAATTAAATGAAAGTAAATTACAGGATAGGTATCTTTGTAGTGCAAACATAAAATCCAGAGTTCAGTTCACTTCATAATGGAAAGGGACAGTACAACTTGAAGTTACTGAGTTGCTTTTGAGAGTAGGTGACTTAAATGAAACCCACTTGAGTGAGTTTGCAGAGAAGAGGTAGGAGTCCCATTCAGAGAGACTAACAACGTTTCATGACTTGAAAATAAGGTCATTGTTGTGGCAGCCTAATTTAGGCAATCTTGTTTGTGAATCCTGGGCTTCCAGTTCCTTCCTTGCACCTGACCATCCATTCGTTGTCATCTGATCTGAAATATGAAATACTGCCTCAGGGTACTGTGCCACAGAGCTGCCTTGAGACCAGTAACCCATTATAGGAAGGTTCTTTATCCCATTAGAAATCTTCTCAGCTTCCTGGCCATATAAATCAATCTTTCGCATGTGTTCTCTTTTTTTTTTCCTTTCCTTTTCTCTTCTTTTTTTTGATTGAGCTGAACAGGGATTTTTAAATTATGCCAAGATCATATCTTATTCAAGACATGTTAAAGCTATTCCAGGTATATTCAGTCTTTTGCAGAGTCTCACTAATTATATTTTAGTGGTTCCTCTGTGCAGAAATTACTTTGCTATCTTGTTTTATTTCATAATTTATAGTAAATAATTTTTGTTCTGCTCTTCCCTATTTAATTTATGTCCATAAAGAGATTTTGTGATGTGGTCAGATGTGAAAATAATTGTAGTAGGCCAAATTAATCCCAAATGTAGCTTCACAGGACTGACAGGAGTCGTGATAGAGACTTTTGATCCATATAAATAAATTTGATTTAGTGTTTGTGTGGGTTTACTTCTAGGAGTTTTAATAGGAGATCTAGATCCTGCTGTGCAAATCCTATATTGATATACAATGCACAAGAGGCTCCCTAAGGAGCTGGTATTTTTTATAGCCACTCTCAGGTGTCACACTGGTTCTTCAAAGGAGGAAACCAGAAGACTGCAGTGCTGTAACTTTGCAGGAATTTTTCCTGAAGGAAATCTCCCCATTCATGTGGGGTGTCCTAGAGAAAAAATGCTGTAGCAGTGGAGAGAGCACTGGTGTGGTGCAGACCCAGCAGAGGACTGGTTAATGTGAGGGCTTGCAAGGACTCCACAGTGCATCCACGGGTGCCAGGTTTGCTGCAATTGCACAACTCTCCTTCCTGGATGAGCTTCTGAGTGTCCTCTCCCTCACCACTGCAACATTTCAGTCATGTGTAAAAAAAGCCAGCCCCGCTTGAAGAAAACTCTATCAAAACTTCCACAAAGACAAACAGCAGAGAACAGCCTTATGGATTTTGTGACTGCAAAGGACCATTAATCTAATCTAACCTTCTGCAAAGGAAAAGCTGCATTTGTTTTCACTAAGGAAATACTTGCAGCCAAGGCAACTGTTTGAACACAGAGATGTTAAGACTGGTTGGTAATGTTTGCCTACAGTTAAAGGCTGTGGGTGCACAATGAAGACAAGTTCTGTTAAACAGATATTTATAAAATACTAAAAATGTTTCAGTCTCAAGATTTCCCTCAGCAATTCACAGTTTTATTTGAATCCTGAGATTCTGTAAGTCAGGTGGCTCACTGCTTCTACTTATGATTTGAATGGCATCACCATGATTGCTGAGGAAAATAAATTCAATTTTCAAATATAGAAAAGCCATGATGCCAGTAAAATGCAATTTTCCAAACATATACATTACATAACTTGAAGTCAGCTTTGCTCGCTCCTCTCAAATGCACGCAGTGCAACACTGGTCACTTCATACACAGGGACTACAGGCAATATTGCCCTAATAAAGTGAGGCTGGGGTAGAAGGAAACATTTGTGTAGGGGTGAAAGCCTTAGGGGCCTGGAGAGTTTGCCTCTGGAGTCGTGGAGGATGTGGAAGATGGAGGGGTGAGACCAGGCAGTCTTATTCTATAAAGACAATGGCACAGTACAAAGCGGTCTTAGGAGGAATATAAAGGAGCCCCAGGGGAGGTTTATTTTGGCCTCTGAAAGGATTTGGTACCTTAGAACAAGAATAGTCCAGTTGTGGGAGCCCAGTACCCAGACAAACAGCAGTGGGCAGGGGCAGGAGCACAGGGGGAATGCTACTCTACCTTAAAAATGTAGGGTTGTGCAGATGTGAAGATGGATTTATTGAAATACATGTAGGTTTTGAACTCGAAATGTTCAAATCCAGTTCTTCGCCTTCATTAACCAGCACAGAGAATGGGAGGTATCCAGAGCCCAGCAGGTCACACAAGGCTGCCTATGGGCTGGTTTAGCTCCACACAGCCAGAAACAGCCAGGCTACCTACTGGTGGGCTTGCTCACTCCTCAAAAAAATACCAGAGGCAACAGGAATAGCCATTGCTGACATCCAGAAAAGGGTTTCTAACATATTTCCTTGCCTGCTTCATGGAGCAGCAAAGGGAACAGTGGTTCAGCATTGGCTCAGGAGGAAGCCTGCTTTTGCCACTGACTTCATTGCCATGACTTCAGGCATGCCCTGTTTTCCGAGATAAGCAGCTAAACTTTCAATCCTCACTACTAAACATTTTTGCCCATTACTTCTTGTGGACAGAATAACTCCTCGGGGTAGAGGGGAGGAGAAACAAAGCCAAGTTATCCTGAACCTCATGCCAGTAAATGTAAGATGTTACTAGAATTCAGGAAAGCGTGCGTGGGCGATGAATTCAGAACCAATTTTACAGGGGGAAAATTTGCTGGAAGAAAAAATAAACTCCTACAATTCTCTGCAAAAGTACTTCCAGCTTTCCTTTTATAAAAGCTCTGAAGCTGTCATGTACCACTCCTGGTGATTAATGATTCTGGGATAGCTGATACGTGGGTGACGAATTCATAATCAGCTTTAGGCTTGCACAGACATCCAGCCTCTTTCTGCTTTGTGTCCTGCACCATGTGAGTACAAACTGCTTCCAAAAATGTTTGTGAGACGCGATAGTTTAAAGGTGTTGGGGAGAAAGGTGGGAGCCAATCTTTCCCAAATGCAAAGGGGTGAAGTCTAAGCCTGCAGCACAGGGCTATAGGGATGCTCCCACCTGCAGTACAGGTGGATGCTCTGCTGCCTTTGCTGGGTTTTCTCTCACCTTGAGCTGGGGAAGGGCTGGGGATCTTTGTTCAGTCTTAGTTGGTTCCCATCGTTCCTCCCATGGGCTCTCTAACTCTTGCACTTTATGACTATCATTATAGAGATTTAAATGGAAAATACATACTACCTGCCAACAACGCAGTGCCTGCCAATGAAATAAAAAGCCACATTATCCTTTCAGAATATTATGAATGTGTACTGCTTTCCTTACTGCAGCCAACAGGGATTGGAGTGGAGGTGCACAGGTAGGCAAGGCAGGGATGCAAAACAAGTGGAAAAAATATCACTTTGAGCCGAACAAAGTTATCCAGAGAGTGGCAGAATTAAATCGGCAACTTGGCTGATGGAGGGAGGTAACATTCAGGTGAAGTTCTCCTTAGTGTGGCACAGGAAAAGAAAATAAAAAGCCAGAGGAAGAAAGCTCTTGTACTAACTCTAGCTTATAAAAAATTTTGGATTTAATTTTATAGTCATAGAAAATTCTTTTAAAGTGAAAAGAAATTAGCTCAGATAAGCTATGTTCTCCTTGAGACTGAAAATTAGCTGAACACCTCTAAACAAAGGGTACTACAACTCAGCAGTAGTTTAAATAGGAAAGAGATGAGGTCTGTTCTTGTGGCACAGGGATTACTGTTGGATTCAAACATATTTGTTTTGAAAGGTGTTTGACAGATATGTTGTACAGGAAGTTCTGTTATTATTTCTTGTTAAACCCTTTAATCTGTCACAGTCACAGTACTGCCTCAGCTCTAAATTCTAACTGCTCATTTTTAAATAATAATTCCCTACATAGCTGATATATGTTGAATAAGAAAAACAAAAACGACCAAAAAAAACCTTGAAAACAACAAACAGTGAGTTCTGTTTAATAACATGAGTGATCTGGGAGATGAAGGTGAACGAATATTTGATTTACCACTGCTTGCAAATGAAGAAAACATTAAAAATAACAGTGCAGACAGAGCAAGATCAAGAGAATAAAAGTAATTTCCAGAACCCTACAACCAGCTTGGACAAATGAAAAATATTTCCTTGGGGAGGTAGAGATCTATATCCCACAGTAATGTGAAGATAAAGCAAGCCCATGGTGAGACATGAGGCTGCTACCAGAGATGCCAATGAGAAAGGCCAGATCCCAGTGTCATGGGGCAGGAATGAAGTAGTTCATCTTTATGAGGCTTTGATAGTAAACTATTTCCCTAAGGATGTTTTTTTAACTAGAATACAAGTTCAAAGAACAGTTCTCAGTAGGGTTCTGGGGAGCGATTGATTCTTCAGGAGTGATTTATTGTTACTAAAACTTAGTTAAGAACAGACTAACAAGGACACGAGTCAATTGTGCAAATATTTAAGGGAGAAGACAGGAAGGTACAAGAGGAATTATTTAGAACATTGAGCAAGAGCATAAATAGAAGTAATGAGAGCTAATTAAGGAGCAGAAATTGCAAGCCTCATATAATGAAGTGCTTTCTTACATAGGGAGATGGCATGCTGTAGAATAATTGAAAGAAAAGTGCAGAGAGACTGTACAGCTGGAGAAATTAAAGATAAGCATATACAGACTCCTGTAACTAATTAAGAAATTGAGAAGAAAAATAGTGCAGAATGAAGACACAGATCACAGTCTCATTGTTTCTCTGCACATTTTTATATTCACTTACTATCTGGGCCCAGGCAAGGAGAGAAAAAAATTTCTATGTGGCAAAAAGATAGAAACAGAACAACAGCCTTTGCTTGTGTTTCTTTTCTCAAAGGCTAATTACCTTTCATACCCTCTAACAGGCAGCAATGCTCTTAATCCTGAGTGATTTCAAAAAGAAAGTAAAATGGGGATTTATCTTAAGTATTTGTTCTCCTTTGTACTTTATTCAAAAGAAGAAATTCTGGGGTCTATGTTTCTAAGGGTCAAAACGAGATCATTCTTAGCCAGTGTCATAGACTCCGTGACTAAATATTCATCTGAAAATTAAGTGTTCCAAGTACAACAATAACACAAGGTTGAAAGCAATGGAATTTTGTTTCTTTATGGGCTTGGTGGTAATTCTGAAATAAAAGCTTCAGAGACTTGTTCATGAAATCTGCTCTCTTCATTCTACACCCTGCACCAACATTGCTTATCCACAGGATAATATTGTTTTAAAGCATAACTGATCCTTGATTTCTCTCATCTTTGCAAAACAAAAAAAAAAACCCCAAAAAAACAGTGGAGTTAATTGTCTTGAAGACAGTCATGCAGCATGCAGTTCAGAAATCTAGAACACATTTCCTTTTCTTTCAGAAAAAAAACACTTTAATGTAATTCTCACTCAGATCTTTTACTGGGAGTTGTACATTTATTCCATGCATCCCCACTTCTGCTTTATATTATTTTTTAGCCTTGGTAACTTCTTTGTGCCCACGTGATGCTCTGTGGAGCACACAGTGACCGAGTCCCAGGCATCAATGGTTGGTCAGACTCAGGAGCTGGAGTTAAGTTCTGAGCGAGCTGGGTACAGACACAGCCCCTTCTGTGACATCTTTTTTCTTTGTTGCTTGTTCAGAAACAGTAATAAACACACACAAAGTTGTGTCATTTCTTGCTGGAGCAAAATTCTGGTCCTCCTTGACTGCTGCCTCCGGTCTCTAAAAGGCAGGATCCTGTTTTATGGGACATTTACAGTCCTGTGGTTGTCCAGACTCATCCTCACTCCATTTGGGACTGTCTGTCCTGATACACAACTTCTCTCCTGGATCATCAGGATGGTGAATTATTCTTTTTCAATGAGGTATCAGAGATACATCTCAGTGCATTTCTTCAACTTTCTGGTTTCAGAGCTCTATTAGGAGAGAAACCCTTGTGACCTTCTGGGAATCCTAGGCCAGCTTTCATTTTATTTACTTCATTTAAAGAGAGATAGATGGGCTTTCCTCTCAAATGACTGAAGCAGATCAGGAGCATTTTGCATAATTCTTAGAAAATCCTGAGTCTTTTGGGATCCACTTTGTTTTGCAGAACTCTCTCCTTTAAAAAAAATAAATTTGTTTTTCTTAAATATTTAACAAACGATTCCTGTTTCAAAATCCCACTGTCTCTGTGCCTTGGGGTCAGTTTGAAACTGAGATGCTTACCTATGTGGTGTGCTGGAATCACATTTCCACCTCATTGTGATGGATCAGCTGTCTGATCACAGCTGTTTTGAAGACCGTGAATTATCTTGCCTAAGCTCCAGTGGTCACTCCAGAATGGACCATTTCCCCCCCAGTTTCCAGGTCCATACACACCTTTTGTCGCTGTTGGTGACACAGAGCAGCAGGATCTGTCTCAGCTGGGGCCAGGCACCAATGTGGGGACAATCTAACCAAGCCAAGCCAGATGTCCACAATAGGACAGGGTGAACCTCTTGCTGGTCTCTCTCCTTGACAGGGTTATTTTTTTCCCACTTGACAGCCAGGACACCTCGGAAATTGTTGGTTTTGGTTCACGTTTTAGAAATTTTGTTTCTCAGGACAGCTCTAGCCCTATTTTTGCCTGCACAGTTGTCCCCTTCAGGAATGCTGCATAGCCAGCTGTTCCAGCCAGGATGATCCAGTCCTTGCCACTCTGCTACAGGCAGGTTGATGAGGGTGTTTATAGACATAAGCTATATTTGGATATTCACATCAATAACGTGCATAGAGCATCTTTGCATTTTTAGCATGGTAAATGACAAAGCCATCTGGACATCAGCTCCATGGACACTGCCAGATTTCCAAAAGGTAGAAAATGCCTGCTCAAAAAAAATGCTTTCCAGAATTTCCCTGTCAGCAAAATATTTTTATTGCCCTGCATTAACTTGAGATAAATGTAATTTCTTCTTCAGTTGCCTTGCCACCGACCTCCACTGCAGCAATCTCTGTCGTTGTGTCTTCTGTCTTTACACACATCCCCAGATAACCCAAAAAAATCGAGATCAGAAAATGTTATAAAATAAAACTGCTTTTGAAGAGAAGCAGTTAAATATTTTCAAATTTAAGGTGAAAAAAGGTGGTTGTTCAGGGAAAAAAATACCGTATTTGTGCAATCACTTTTTTACCAGTTGCCTTCCTGTTTTGTCTTGCCAATAGCAGACAGTGCAGGGTGCACCATAGTGGTAGAGTGGATTATCTTCTTTTGTAATTATTATTTAATTACTGCAAATGGTATTTTATTTTAAATTTTCCTCGAAGCAATTTAGGGATGCTTTGTGAGAGGAAAATTAAAAGCTCAGTAGCAGGGTAGAATAGAGGTGTTCATGCTTTGGTATATGCAGAGCTCAAAGGAAGAACAAGGAAGGGTCTTGGATACCACATTAGGATTTGCAAAGCAACAACACCACCACCCACAGCAATCCCATTTTTCCTGAAGTTTTTGTATCATTAATCTGCTTTTGAAGGAACCTCTTGCTTTGTAATACTAATTTCTCAGCTCTTTAAGCTCAGAAGTAGCCCAGAGGATGTTCTCTTTTTCCTAAGGCAGAGGCTGTATTTGCTAATTAAGCTGCAGCTTTGAAAGACAGGGTTTAGTCTTCCCCTGCTCAGTTACACAGGGGCTCAGAGGAAGTGAAGAACAGCAGCAATGATGGCCCTTCCACATTCCTTACTGGTTTTAATTTAATCTAGAGGCAGCCAGTAATTCACAAAGGTTACTGCAGTGCAAGGATGATTCCTTCTGTGGATTTTTTCTAATCCTCCTTTATTGGATAATTATCAAATCCACCTAATGTCTACACATAGTATATAGATATTTTGTCTTGTTGAAGGTTATTCCTAGCCACTTACTGCAGTGGTTTGCTTTTGAAAGGTGTATGGATATCTTTTTTATTTTGTAGTCCTTTCTTCACTGTGTAAATAAATTCTCACAGCAGTGTATGTAAACCAAGAACATAAGGATGGTAAAGGATAGAAAGACTAAGAGAACTACTGGACAAAGTGAATTATTTTTTATTTGAGGGCAATAGCTGAAATGGGAGTCTCTCTAATACCTGGATATTTTTTTTTTTCATTGAAGAAAAAGAAGAGAGAAACTGAGATTTAAAAATGTCAAGGAAATGAATTTTTGAGGGAAGAAAAGCAGTTATTTATAGAGGAGGAAAGATGTCGTTGGTTAATACAAGTTAGTTGATCATTAGTTTTTACTGTCAAAATTGTTGAAAATGAAAAATGGGGAAAAGAGAACAGCAGCTGGAACTATCAAATGTTCAGGAGCCATCAATCTGTTCCTCTCTAGGACAAAAGGTGATCTGCATGTCTAACACTAACAGAAACTGATGACATGATTTAAATTTGAAGCAAAAGTCACCCAAAAAGAAAATTTTATGTCGCTTAGGAAGACGTGAGTTTTAAAATGTTTCACAATAAATTATCCTTAAAATGTGTATTTTAAATATGAG